>JACXSJ010000161.1:0-48997 GCA_014851325.1 Pentalonia nigronervosa | reverse complement strand
AATGTATCATCATAATTATTTATTATATAGGCTTTAGAATTAAAATTTTTAATTATATAATTACTAGAAAATTAAGTTTAAATAATATTATAGTATTTAAAATTTTATAATTTACATAATTTGTTTTCAGTTAGAGCTAATACAAAAATGAATAATCATTTTAAATCATAAATGCCATAATATATCATCATAATTATTTTTTATATAGGCTTTAGAATTTAAATTTTTAATTATATAATTACTAGAAAATTAAGTTTAAATAATATTATAGTATTTAAAATTTTATAATTTACATAATTTGTTTTCAGTTAGAGCTAATACAAAAATGAATAATCATTTTAAATTATAAATGCCATAATGTATCATCATAATTATTTACTATATAAGATTTAGAATTTCAATTTTATTAATACTATAGATAATATTATTATGTCTTAAATTGTAAAAAAAATGAGCAAATATATCTATGCCAATCAGTTATACTTAACACACTAACTGCATATGTCTTTTTGCATTTTTCACCCAGTGCATATATAAAAATATAAAAATAACATTAAGAAACTATTCTTATATGGTCATATGTCCAAACGGCTTATGAATACATATTTTAAAACATGCATTTAACTATGCTAAATAATAATAAAATAACATTCGGCCACGTGTAGGGAATAATGAATTATTTACTTTAAATATATATTGGACGCCAAATGGTGTCAAACGCATTATTGAACAATCCTCACGAGGCCAATTGGAGGCAGTATGCAGTAAATATGTTAACAAAACTAATATATCAGTTAAAAGATAAATATTATTTTTAATTTGATATTTATAAGAGGTGTATCATTTTCTTAAGTATCTTAATCAAACATATACTACTACATTTACATGTTACCTTTAAATGTAAAAGATCTACAGAATTTTTTATGTTATGAAACATAAAATCAAAAATATGGTAATTCAAATTCTTTACTATCAATGTACCAAATAGGTAGGTATCTACCTAAAACTATTTTAAAGTCATTATGTACCTAATACCTTGTACTAATAGATTAGAACCGAGTGTATGAAGCATTTCAAAATATTACTCTCGTTAGGCACTCATTATTTACTTGTTTCCACAGTATGGTACCGTATTGCACTTTGGAATCAAATGTACCAATATGTACAATACATAGAATAAAGTAACTATAATTGAGGACATACGTTACGCAATATTATGCATTATACTATAGTTGGTCTATGGGTATAAGTTAGTATATACTTATAATGGTAAGCATGCACACTTGTGTTCAAGACAGCCTACAACAATTGATACACATTCACACATTTCTCACAATGATGCTGTTATGTTAAGATTTCGCTTATTAGTATAAGGTTTATGGTCAAAACCTTTGGTTAAAATTGAGATAGATATGTACTAATGTATAACTTACTTGACTTAAAGATGGGCTGGCATCACTGATAACATCATATTTGCTAGCATTTATAACATCTTTAAACGAAACATATCGTTGTCCTTCATCAGAATAGTCAAATTCTATCCAAACATCACCATTTGATGTTGCTTGTCTGATTAGACCTGGCAAATAAACTCCATCTCTTTTAGCCAATACTCTATGATCAGTCCATTCTTGTAAGTCTACACCAAGTCTTGATGTTTCATCATGCCCATTTGTATATGTAGCCTCTCCATTTTGTTCAGAACGATCTTCAACAATAACTGGCACATCAGCATAATTAGGTCGGTCAAATCCATCAAGTCTAGAATAATCAACAGCTATAGACTGAGGGGGTACAACGACTACACTGGCTACACAACTAGTGTTGCATTGTTTTTGAACAGGTAAAAGCGGATCAGACACAGGATTACATTCTTCAAGTTGTGATAAATCAAATTTTCGTTTCTTTGGCAATTTTTTAACTGTAGTTTGGTTATTGTTATTATTAACATTAACTGTGATATTGGAATGGCAGTTGACTAGGTCCATATTGTCATGAGGATTCATCAATGGATTTATTTTAGGGTATGTCTGTCCACAATTTCTCATCTCTCCAAAACTGAAAAAACAAAAATAAACAATAAGAATTAAAAATAATATAAAATACACAGGAAGTAGCAGTAAGCAGATAATATGTACCCCTTTACAATTTGGAAACAACATTAATAATCATTAATCATATATTTTTTGGTACCTATAATATAACAAACACAAATAAAATTAAATCAATAGATTTATTTGAATAATTATTAAACATTTTAGATCTACCTAACTACTTTTATATTTTTTAAAGTTTTTATTTTTATCAGTTAGTATTGTAATAAATTTGATACCTAGATATTTTAATTGCACTCATTTAAAATTAAAATTGAGAAAATACCCATTTATCAATTTATGAATTATACCAAATAGTTGAGTATAAAATATGTATAATTAATACCTATATATTCATTGAAAATATATTATTATTGGGATAAACAAATATATCTTACTAAGATAAGAGAGAGTGAATGATACAACAACTATTTAATTTAAGCACTATAAAAGCATTTTATCTTACTTATAGTTTGAAAAAATAGAAAAACAAAGGTATGAACAAGGATATGAATTAAAATTCATAGGATTTAAATGATAGCTCTTTAAATAGCTTGTAGCTTGAAAACAATTTTTTTTTTATTTTGAAAACAGTATGAAAATATATAGGTAAATACAAATTAAATATAGTTTAATAAGTAATAGTAAGTAAATGGTATCCCTATACTTTTTTTAATTTATATTTTTCATCCTTCTACTTATTCTGTTCAGAATAACACAAGGAATAATGCATCCCCTAAGACTTGTGTTTTAAAATTAAGTAAGTACATATTACCAAATTGATTTCATTTTAAAATTTAAATTAGTATTTTACTGGAATTATGTTTTTTATATTAATAATTATATTAAAAAATTATATTCTTATATAATATTAGCTTTTATTTCAGTAAAATTTAAAAATATTTTATCTCTTTGTCTATTTTTAAAAATTATTTTTGATAGAAAATGATAATTTTTTGTTCAATAGTATTTTGATACATGAACAAAATAGTACAAATAAATAAAAATATGCAAGACCTGGTGTATAAACCATAAAAAAAAAACTAAAATAAATATTACAGAAGAACACAAAGTCTAAACATTTGTGTCTTAAAAATGGTTCGTTATAACTTTTAAATACTTCCATAAAGAAAGTACATGGAAAGTAATATTTGTACCTATACATAGATCTAAATAAAATTAATTTTAAGAAAATAAAAACAAAATATTGACTTATGTCTAATATTGACTAAATAATGCTTGGACATGAATATATTTTAAAAAATATTGTAGGCTAATCTGTATTTATAATTTTTTCTTTACTTTTGAGGGGACTAAGTCCTCTGCAAACCCCAGTTCTATTTGTACCTTTGTTAATCTATGTTATGAATGTTATTAAGATATGAAAAAATTGAATAATTGTAAGGCATCCCTCTCCCATTTATTTTGAGCCACTTTAACCACTGTACAAACCGATTCATTTGAAACATTTTTGATCACAAAAAATATGTACCTAAATAGTAAATTAATAAGAATATTCAATTCATATGAACTGCATTATTATCAAAATTAACAAACAAGCTAAATAATAGGTAAATTATTTTAAATTATATTGTAACTTATACAAATTCATAAGATATAGTACAAATACTTAAGCTATTTAACAACTAAAGGTTGGTTGTGCTGAATGTAAATTTGTTTTACTGCTTGTGGGTCTAAAAAAAAAAAAATAAACAGTGCTCCGACATAATGCAATATAATATAACACATTGGTCAAAAAAAGGATAATTATGGTTAAAAAAATATATACCTAATGGTGAGCCAATATTAAGTGACTAAAATACCTGAACAAATAATATTATATAGACTGATATTTAATAATGACTAATCAAAGAACAGTTATGGTCAATCATGTCGTAGTAGTAAAAATAGTAATAGATATATTATGATGATGTCTTTGAGTTGTGATGCAAATACACAGTACAACCAAATGTACACAAATGTCAAAAAGATACTAAATGAATTTCGTCAGAAAACGAACAGTAGTCAGTGTGTGGTTTGCCAAAATAACCAAACAGGTAAATATGGGATCAGTGGTCATTGTTACAATAGGAAGGGCGATACATTTTGGACGAAAATACTGGCAAGTATTTTAATTGCAGCACTTGAATCATACCATCATAATATTTTTGTGAGAACAAAATCACAACGGTAAAGCTATAGAACGACGGGTACATGATGCACGAAATGCACCCAAACGTAGTACGAATGTGTTAAGAATTTCAGATCGTATCATAATGTTCCATATTATAGAATCAATTGTTTATCATCTCCCGAGTAGTGAAAAATGTGTTATCACTGAGCGCGCCGCACTAGCGCAACAGATGATTAGAAGTCGAGTTGTATTGGCCTCCGGGAACAAAGGATGAATGAATCGAATACTATGTGCACACACATACGGTATAATTAGTAATTAGTGTGATTACTAATTACCAATAGGTTACATTTCCGGCGATAAAACGCCGAAGGATTCGTGGACGGGCGAGCGCTACGAGTCGCAGAAACTCATAAGCCGTCATTATTGCAATCGCTCCCATAGCCGATCATTAGTATTAATTACCCGATGTGGTCGCCGCGAAGAATCTACGATCGCTGTCGGTCGGCCGGAATGACGGCGGGCGAGCAGCCGCCGCCGGTGACGACGAGACGATGGTCCGCTGCTGTCCGGTCGCAGCAACCCCGTACCGATGGCATACCGAGCGACGATCCGCGTACCGACGGCGGTGGCGAAACGATTGGCATGTACGGCGGGGCGCCAACTATCACGGCGATTATGCGTAATGATAATGTCGAAAGTACGTCGACGTTAATGGTTAGGTTTGGTTAAAAAAAAAAAAAAAACAACGATACGACGGCGTAGGATTTACATATTATTTTCGTTTACAGCCTATTATGATATTGTGATTAAATAGTATTGTGTTCTATTAAACACGGAAAACTACGCACGGCGGTCGAGACGCGCGAGTCCCGAGAACGACGACGACGACGACGGCGGCGGCGGCGGCGATGGCGGAGAAACGAAAATAATATTAAAATCCTACTCGGTGGCGGCGGAACGGGAGAAACGCAAAGAAACGACGACGACGACGATAATACGGCCGGGAGAAACGAGAGAAGAAAAAACACTCGGAGGGTAAAACGGATGAAGCGCGCGCGCGCTTCGTCTGCGGCTGCGGCGGTGGTGTCGCACTGTCGCTGTCAAACGCGCACAGGGGCCAACGCGCGTACGTGAAGCCTCTACGGCGGCGGTACTAAACGTAAACTCGGGACGGGGCCTGGTCGTCGTCGTTTACAATATATGTGTGCGTATGAACGTGTGTGTGTGCGTGAGGCGCGCGCGCGCGCGTACCGCGGTACACTGTCTGCCGGTGCGAGGCGGTGCGCGGGGCGCTGTTGTTTCACAATTGATTGGATCGGCGACGGCCGCAACACAAAGCGGCGAGAGCGGTGTGTGCAAAGGACGGATAGATCCGAGAACGTGGACCGCGGTGTCGGTCCGTCTCGCTCGCTCTCCCACGCGCCCGCCCGACACCTGCCGCCAGACCGACGACCACCCGTCGACCGTGCGTGGTGGTAACGTAAACGCCGGCCATAGTATGCGCGTAGCACGTAGTATTGTAGTAGTTGTGCGTACTACGTATGCCGTACGGTGTAGTATATCGCATGCTTATATATGTATGTGTGTGTTGTTGTAAAAGATAGTAAAACGCGCGTCCCGACGACGGTACGATTTCGTAGCGCGCGCACGGAACAGTGTTACCGCGACGAGCGGACCAAACGATCGTCGCTGTATTTCGCGGTGCACGCACTGCTGCGCGTGGCTAGCTCGTCTTGTGCTGACTGGCGGGTGACAACCGTCGTGTTGTCGCGCGCGTGCCGCAGGGATGTTGTCGACTGTCGTTGCCCGTCGGGTCAATTGAGCGCGGCTTTTGACTCTGACGAAATATGTGGGGAGACTCCCCGCCGAGTCTTCTTCGATCGTCTCGGCGGCAGCTGTTGGACGCCAAATAAAAGAAATTCCTCATTCTCTTTCCCAGACTCTGTTTCTAAGGGATCGTCGACATAATTTTTTTCCCAAATTTTTAACGACACATGCACGTCCTCTACCTATATATACCTGTATTATTATTATCTGTACGACTTATAGTATTACAATTAAATATTGTGTCTAAAGTACATCTCAATGTAACACACATCATTGCATGCATATAATGTACGCCACTAGGCCGCCGCCGCAGCCGATCGATGGCCGACTGACCCAATTACGTCAAAGTTCGTACGCCGCCGCATTGCTGCATGGATTCAGTTGCAGTGGTGTACATAATATAATCGGGACGCCGACGCGCACCTGTGTGCGGGACTCACCCCCGTGCGTACCGCCTTATATATGTACTTCGTCCCCTATTAAACGTCCATGTTTCTATGGACATGCTGTACGGTCCCCTGCTGGTAGTCCTGCAATATATATCAATAGTAGAGAACGATGAATCACGTTTATATTCTTACTATAACGAATAGCGATAGATAAAGAAGACTAAGAAGGTGGTCGTTTGACTTTTTCATCAAATTGGTATATGTTTAATCGTCACTATACAATGCTGCACAGTGCCTGCAGTGACCCTGCAACGTCTCCACCATATATTACGCTGCAGTAGGTATAATAACTAAAAAGAAAACAATGTTCTACTATGTCCAATGTCACATTATAATCCCTGATCAAATAGCTTGCAATCAAGATGCTGATATTAAGTCCAAAATTAATAACAGAAAATGTAATATTAATTTTAATATTAATAGGTTTATATTTCTAAAAACTTCTTAAAAATACATTTTGTGAATCAGAGCAAAAAATAAAAAAAAATTCATTAACTATTTATTAAAAATGCATCTTTTATGCAATTTATAGTCATTTTAACTCAAATATGCAAAATTATGCAAATAAAAAAATTAACCAAAGACTCTACACATTACAAATAAACGTCAACATTATTCAAATCAAAACAATTCTAGGTGAATTATATAAGAATATGCATTTGCATAAAGATCCGGTTCATAGTTATGAAATTGTTATACACCTACCTATATTTTAATTGATTCTAAGAATATTTTAATACATTAGCAATTTACATATTATTATAATAATTATTTATTGGTAATAGAACCCACTTAAAGTGGTGCATTTGAACCACCTAACATTTCGGATTACTACTGAATAGATTAATTATAGATAATTTATCTTTAGTAAAAATTTTAATTAATACTATATCGGTGTATTCGAATTGATTCTCTAATCATTTTAAAAGCAATTTAAGTTGTCCTTCTCAGTTAGTTGTAATTTTATGAATTTATCATCAACTAACTTCATTTTTTAGAAATTTGTCCTGTTAAATTTGATATTATATGTTTCTTTGACTATTTATTTTTATACTCCTGTTGTTTTTCTGTACTTCATAGTTTCATATATGAATATAGGTATGTTTGAATTTGAACTTATTTTAAAACATCGATAAATTAAAAGATGTTTGGATGTGTGGAATATAACTAAGTACTGTTGAATTTGATGTGCAAATCTTACTGACTCACAAGACTATAGCAATAAGTTATCCGTTTTAAGCTACTTGTTTATTCGGCTCACGTTGTTAACAGAAATGTGCTGTCTTTTTCAGCACCTCGAAAAAATACTTCGGAAATTTAAACCCCGATATATTTTACACGAATCTCAGAAAAAAAGAACAAAAATGAAAATAATATTAAGAAAACTTTAAACTTAATATAATTAAAAAAAAAATTAACTTTTGCAATATATCTTTCACTCTTCATCTTAAAATTGTTTATGATGTTTTAATTATTTAATTAAAAATATTGAAAAATGTTGTTTTTTTATGACAGAAAATTTTGTTAAATTTTTCGAAATAATAAGTGATTACAATATTTCTTAGAATGACGAAGCATTTATGTGAACATAAACTCTAGATAATTTTCTTATTAGCTTTTTTACAAGTTTACAGTGTTACCGGTGATTAATAATTATAATTTGATTTCATTCATTTTTTTTTTTTTGTATAACAATAAATTAATATATTTTAGATTTTTAAATTGTTTATCTTTTTTTCTGTTGTACTTTTTTCCTTTGTACTTTATTGTTTGTTCTTTTTCCGTGATCTTTTTTTCCTTAGTCTTTTTTGCCAATTACCATTTTACACAATATAAAACTCATTTTGTTGTTAAGTTTTTGAAAATTAAAGCCAATATGTACTATGCAGATACATTTGGAATATTTGTAGATTAATTCTGAAAAAGAATTTCGATTAGCCTTCATCAAAAACTCCGACTTGGGAAAATGGTTAAAACTTTTTTTTGGATTATTATTTTTGTCTTTTCGAGATATCCAAAATGTGTTTGGTGAATTTGTATACATTTTTCCTGATTGAAATATTTGATGTTTGCTTTCTGATTACATTTTAAATACATACTTGGAGAATGGTTGTTTGTTTCTATCATAAATTTGGGAACAACAGCCATCCAAAAATCCTCAATAAATATTAAAATATTATTTTTTATATAATATAATATAATTTTGATTTTTTTAATATTCATATTTTAATCATCTATCATTTCATTTGATTTTTTTTAAGTTCGACAAATGGATTGAAGAGTTTCTATCGAACTTATAGCGTGATTACTTCAACGTCCATGTAATTATTTCAATTAAACGCAAGAGGAATTTTGTATGAAAATACAATCAATATTCAAAGATTGAGTTAATAAATTCGAAAATGCTGATTCATCTAAGAGAAACCATGAAAGAATATAATAAGTGTAAATTTCATAAAAAATATTAGGTATAACATATTTGTAAGAATTAGTTATTTAAGGTACAAAGATATACAATTTTAAATTGAACATATTTTTACAATACATTATATCTGAACTCTTTGTTTTTAATTATTGTATTTTGTATTGTAATATAAAAATTTATTTTATAGTAATATTAAAATAAAATAAAATAAAAAAAGTTCTTAAAATATATTATATTTATTTTAAACTTAAAACTTAAATGTGGTAACGTTACACGCAAATCAATCATTTGACTTTTGGGGTAAATTTTAAAATTAATTGTTTTGCGAAAAACGTACTTAATCGTATTCCCAAAAAGGTGCAATGTATGCAATCGTGTGGTACCCGTATGAAATTTTGCAAAATTAAAAAGAAAGGTGGCCAAGTAGATCTAAAAATATTATTATTTATTTTATATATTATATTATTAAAATTATAATACAAATTTATTATGACTAAAAATATAATTAATATTTTTTTTATACTTATTATTATTATTTTATTGAAAAAAAATGGCTATTTGTTTGTTTTAGACTAATATTTAAATTTCGTGAATATGTTAAGTGCATATAATTAATCTGAGATGCCATTCAACTTCCTTCACACACCATTCATATAAACTTATTCTACATTGTATCAAATTTAATTATTGGTTTAGGTAATAAACTGTAAATATTTTTTTAAATAAAAAAAATTCACACATAATTTTTATTATAGGTATGCTTATTTTTTGGGGATTCGTCTTTTTCAATATAACTTACACCAATATTAAACACATAATATGACGGACAAAAAGGTTAGGTTGCAAGTAATTGGAAACCCGCGGGCCGCTGTGTTGCACAAATGTATATAGGTATACAATTTACAACTTTATTTTAATTAATAATAACTAATTATTTATTAATTTTTTTTTATTATTTATAAATAAACCTCAGCGTCTATGGCCATTAATATACAAAGCGTTTTAAAGGTTCACATTTCTTTTTTTTAAGGTACATTATTTACATATACAAGTTACAGATTATTAACTATTGAGAAGATTGGTCTTAATTATAAAGGTTATCATGTGTCTTATGTTGTCTGGGTAAAAGGCTTCTGACAAGATATTTGATACACCTGCTTCTCGTTAGTCCGTTTCAAATGAAAGGCATTTGGCTACAATGTGTTTAATTGAGAGAGGTGTACCGCAACTGGCATATATAGGTGGGTCTTCTTTCTTCATTAGATACTGGTAGATTAGGTTAAGTATGTTAGCGACGTGTGTCCTATTCGGATTCTGTTGATTGAGGTTTCCATTTTTCTTGTGAAATTCGGTGGAGAGGGCCATAAAATGGCTATTAGTTGTACTTCCATGTCTCCGGAAGCCATTCTGGCGAGAATTCAAATTATTGTTTTTTACAAGGAACCATCTGAGACTGGAATCTATAATTTTTACCAATATCTTTGTCATGGTATTCAAGAGTAATATTGGTCTGTATAATTTAATTTCAAATTTGTTTTTTTCCGGTTTGAGTATTGGAATGATTATAGAGTGCTTCCAATTTTGCGGTATGAGTCCGGATGACCATATTTTATTAAATACTTTAATAATTGAGTTTAAGGTACGAGGCTTGTCCCAAAAGTAAGGTCTCCTTTATTATAAAAATTCGAAAAAGTGCTTTATTAAAAATTATTTTACATGATCATATTATACTATTTATACACTATTTTTCGACATAATCACCATTCATATCGAGACACTTTTGTAGCCGGTCTGGGAGCTTTTGTATGCCAGCATCATAGAACCTTCCGTCCACCTCTTTTTCCAAGTACTCCTTTACTACAGTCTTCACTTCTTCGTCTGAATTCAGCCTTTTCCCTCCCATATGTTTCTTTAAGTTGGTGAACAAGTGATAGTCTGATGGGGCAAGGTCTGGGCTGTAGGGAGGTGGGGGAGAATGTCCCAACCAAACTTATCCAAAATCGCTTTTGTGTTGCGTGCCACATGAGGTCGAGCATTATCATGCAAAAGACACACTTCCTTCATTAGCATTCCAGGTCGTCGGTTTTTTATGGCTTGACGCAATTTCTAAAGTGTCTCACAATACGATGTCGGATTAATGGTGGTCCCTGTTGGCATAAATTCGATGAGAAGGACGCCTTTCCTGTCCCAGAAGACAATTGCCATAATTTTTCTGGCAGATTATGTCACTTTAAATTTCCCTTTTTTGGGGGAAAATGATTAACGGTCACTCGTCGATCTTCATGAAGTTCAGACTCAACTTGTTCTTGGAGATCGTCAAAAACAGATGGCCTTTCACTTCTGGCTTCATCATGAATATTCGTCCTCCCATTTGAAAATTCTCTGTACCACTTCCTCACATTTTTAATTGACATAGAGGTCGACCCATAAGAGTTACACAGTTTTCGTTGAATGGCTGCCGGCGTCTCGCCACGCGAGTAAAGAAAACGGATTACCGCGTGAAGCTCACACTAAGCATGGACAGATAAGAAAGCGGACACTGACGAGGTTGACGCGCTCATTTCGTTCACGTGTCACAAAGGTACTAAACGACCGATCCGGCTAGTTCAAATTTTCTTAGAAAGAAAAGAAATTAACGGTCACATCAGTAGTACCAACTTATAAAAATAAAATTTTCCTTGGCCGCTATAAAATTGAAGATCTTTCTTTTGGGACAAGCCTCGTAGATATAGGGAAGTTGTAGACAAATTTATACGGTATCCCATCTGCGACACTAGTGCTTTTTGCTAAAATTCTGCTTATTTCAGCTAACCTAATTGGAGAGACCTAATTGGAGAGTTAAGTTTTGTCTGTTCGTCTAAATAGGGATTGATGTTAGATATAGAATATTGGTTCCTCATATGTACGTTATTTTCGAAAAAGGTTACGTTGTAGTTTCCATCCGAGCTATTATGGTAGAAGTCTCGTAAGAGACTGGATATTTCATCGGGATCGGTGCGTAATTCTGTATCTTTCATAATATGTATGGAATGGTTTTTAGAGTGGCCGCGGTGTGACCCAACTCTGCGCCATATTAGAGATGAGTCAGTCTTAGGTCCCAAACTGGAAGAAAAAGTTTTCCAAGAATAGGTCTTACTTCTTTTAACTAGGTATCGAGTTTTAGCTTTAAGCTGTTTAAGTTTTATAAGGTTAGAAAGATTTTTTGAGATTTGAAATGTTCTGAGTGCTTTGTTCTATTGTTTAATTGAGTCTCTTATTTCGTCATTCCCCCAAGGTACTTGATCAAAGACTTACTTGGGCCCACCATATAAGAACAAATAGACTAGCTCTAAATAATCGCCTACGCATGCTAAAAACGGTATTATGCAATAATAAATATACCTCCACGTGCATCAAACTTCTCATATATAAAAGTCTACTCAAACCAATGTGAACGTATTGTCTGCAGTTATGGGGTAGCGCAAAAAAGACAAACCTTAACAAAATTCAAGCATTCCAAAACATTGCTCTAAGGAAATTAACAAATTTTCCTTCTTACGTCTCAAATTTTTCCCTTCATTCTGACCTAAAACTAAAAACAATAGCTGAGGAATCCAAATGTTTCTATAAAAGATTCTACAACCACCTAAGCATTCATTCAAATCCACTTATCAAAAAATTGCCCTCCACTACCATAACAGGTAATCCCCCAAGACGCCTAAAACGCAAGTGGTGTCGTGATTTGTTACAATAATTATAAAAAATAAATAAATAAATAATTTAAGTAAATGATTAATAACCATAGAAAGTGTCATAAATGGATGGCTCCTTTTATCAAACTATTTTCCTGTGAATGTACTTTTAACATATATTCTTATTGTATCAATGATACAGATTGTATAATACTTGTAAAAATAAAAAAAAAACTATTTAGCGATTACTATTTATGCGACACAGCAGTAGAGTGACCTGATGTTAACCACATACAGTTCATATTACCACTGACTCGCAAATAATATAAAGTCATTTTATATTATTGGTGAGATTGTGTACATATTAATATTATTTTACCGAGTATAATAATACAAAATAAATTGATTAAACATAACCTATAAAAAATCTTAAATAATTTCGATTTTTACATAAAATTGTGATATGATAAAAAATATTTATGTCTCTTGATTAACGAATGACGATAGTTGTAGACAGTGAAGCTTCAGACCACAAATCCCTAAAAAGTTAGGGAGTTATACAGTTTAGTCCCAGAATAGGTAATTATATTTATGGCTGCATAATTCCGTCAGACAATACGTCTAATTGAGTCTGATAAAACTGCTAGTTGATATTAGATTTTCCTATTCAATTTTGTTTTTTTTTTGGCGTAAATAAAAAACAAAAAAACTGTAAATATATGAAATTTTTACCAAATTGTTATACAACTATTTTCTATACACAATCAAATTCAATATACTTTAACTTTTTTTGAACTATTTATAGGCTAAATGAATTTTCTGTTTAACTTGTTAATTGAAAAAAAAAAAATTAAGCGTAAGTCTATAATAGATTTTTATAAGCGTCTAAAGTTAAAATGTAGACAACAAATCACGAAAATTCGTAGTTTTTTTATATATAAATTCATAAATATTTTCGGAAAGTTAAACTAATTTTTTATAAGCATTTGAAATTATAGACATATTTACTCGTAAACTACCAATTTTTTTATTTTGTTATAATTCAAAAACGAATGACCATAGTGACCACTTGAAATTTTCATAGAATGTTTGGATTATCATTTTCTACACATTTGAAAACATTTGACATTTTTTGAAATAATTGTAGACATTAAAAATTTTTGATTTTATTACATTTTTTTTCCTATAAACATCGATAAAAAATGTGTTGAGTCAAAATGCTTGAAAATTCAATACAAAGTTTCTCTAGTAGTTTATGTTGTTATCTAAAAAATATATTTACATAGTTGATTTTTATAGATATTTAAACGAAGAATAACTGCTATGTTAGTTATTTCATTGCAATTTAAAAATATTTTTTGTGGGTGCTTGAAATTTTCAAAGTATATTATTATATTTCATACACTCAATGATATTTTTAAATACAATGTTTTCTGCAAAAATTAATTCAACTTATTGTATTGTTAATAGTAAAATTAATTATTTTAATAACATTAATATCACAAAATAAACTTAGTTATGTAGGCTAACGGACAGTCTTCGCTCAGAATTGTTTTTCGTATATACAATGATTTAATATCATTGAATTTAAATTTAACACATCCAATAGGCTGTATCTGACTTGCAAGCCAAAATAAAAAAATAAAGTCTGAATTGCATGTCATTTTTTTCAGGAATCTGTTCGAATTGCATGCCGTGTATAAATATATTAATCGTGTACTTATATGTGCATGACTTAAACTTTTTTTTTATTTTTCTAATTAAAAAAAATGCAAACGTATAAGAAACATTCTATGATATTATGGTTATTACAACTGATTTGTTTTTAAATTGAAATATTTATATATCTGAGTAAAAGTACTAAATTTGTACATATATGAAATCGAAGATGACAATATAAGGATATTACAAGTATTTTTTTTTTTTTTTGTATCATTATTATATTAAAAAAACGTAATAAATGGTATTTAAAAAGTAGTTGAAATTATAAATAAATTAAGATAAACTTTATCTATTTTTATAAATAAAAATATTGGGTGATTTATTTTTCGTTTTTTGAAAAATTAAAAAACTCCGGCAAAAAAAGGTCGGCTATTGTATGGTTATTGTATGCTTTTGACGTAGCAGCGGCTGTCGATGATTTTTGGTTGAGGTTAAACGGTAATAATTGAGTTAATTTTCATAGAAAAAAAATAAATTTAAATAATATTAACTTGTATTGTGAGAATAATGAATGAGTCGATTTAATATAATTAGAATAAAGTTTGGACTTTGGGAAACGAAAGTAGTAAGGTATAGAATAATGTCGCAGTGGATGCGTTTACCAAGGCGGACATGACGCGACTGGTTCAATAATCTATAATAATTGAACATTGTACTATTCAGCCACTTTTTATGGCCGTCCTCAACCTCAGTTAAACGACTTATTCGGACTTAACTAACCAAGAACGTTAGTAAATATTAAAATTGGTGGTCGATATTTGAACCTTAATTGAACTATTAAGGTTCATAAACTGAACATAAAACCATATACCAGCAGCACTTTTTATTTTTCAGAACCCACTGAGAACCAAACACTTTTAATAGGCGATTAGTACTTGAACAGTCGATTGTTGATTGAACCGTAATAATTCATAAATTATTGAACTTTACATATGAAATATAATTTAATAATTAATATAATATATACATTTGTTGTTGATTTTATTTCAATATATGTACTATTTGCTTTTTTATTTAAAAATAATGTATTTGTATTATAACAAAAATATTTATTTTTAAAATTAAGTCTATTGGGCATTGCAATTTTTATATTTTATTAACACGGTTTATTACAACTTTCGCATTTTAAAACGAGTCATGATATTTCTATATTCATCTATAATATAAGTCATTATTTATTACGAGTTGACATATATATTTTTTTGGCACATTCTTGTGCGTCTAGCATCTTACTACTCTATTTAAAATATTAAAATCTTTAAAACAAAAACAACAATAAGTGTTATTTTAATTATTAAAGATGCTCGAGTTTAATCTTTTTATTAAAACTATTAACGTCATTGCATTATTAAAGATATAGTATTCGCATATTGCCATTGTTGTTCAACCTTCAATTATTGTTTAACGACAGCAATGGTAATGTGTAAGTTTGTTTTTGTCTTTGATTCCATTTCAACACCACATAAATATCGTTAAATAAAAATTAAATTTTTCACTAGATTAAAATAATTATTATTTATTTTACACATTGAACATTTTCATTTTAAATTTGGTAAAAAAATACAGTGGGGGTTGGTTAAACACCTTTCCCCGTATTTATAACACTACGGAGGACTCTAACCTTTAAAACGTCCGGCGGTAACCATTTTCTTATGACCAACCTTTGACTAACAAAATATATCATAGTTATCAGTGGTTCCCGACTTCTGAGTATGCATTATGCACAAGAATTTACTGCCAACCTGAAATCATGGACGCCATCTGCTAGTATCGCCTGTTGAAGTATTTAGGTCTAAAACATTGAACCGGGAGGCTGTAACGATGACAAACTTCTTTTTTCAAATAAGAATTACCCTTTTTATTGCAAATTGTTAGGGAGATTTTTTTTTTTGAAAATATCGTATGTCTAGTCTGTAAGTTGTAACTCTATAAGGCTACAATTAATTATACAGCTGGAAAATAAGTTTATACAGAGTAATTTGGTCATTAAAAGCATCATGTTCTCCCCTTTTAAAATACTTGGATATTTTATTTGTTTACAATATATATACGGGTTTTTCCAATTAAAATATGTTAATGTAAAAATAAACAAGTTAAAATTTATAGATTTAACAATTTTTAGTTTTAAGAAAAAAATAGTAAAAATGACATTGAAAAATAATAACATTATATACTTATTACAACAAATTTATAATAAAAATAATATTAAATATTAATAAATAATAAATCAAACGAGAATCAACACCTATGACGCGCGCTCGATTGCCCGCTGCAGTAGATGTCTTCAAAGATAATTTCGTATTTACTATCGATTTCGTTTTCGTTGTCTGTGCAGTGGCTGTCTGCTGTACCTATTATTTATAATACAGAATTATTCAAAATTAATCATCCTATGCTTTGTATCTGATCATACGCAACGCGAGACTACATTTTTTGGTAATAATATGCACAACATACTGTGTACGAACTTAACCATTATCATCATCCACAGAGAAACTAAAAAATTAGCGGGTCCATAACAACGAATATCCATGTAATGAGTTTGAATTCCAGCTAGATAACATTTGCGTATGACGAAGGAAACCATGTAAAACATTTATAGGTAAATGTCATTAAATAAATTTGAAATATTATTCTTTATTCGATGTGTACTTATCATATTATATTATTCTAAACATAAAAACTAAAAATATAATATTCAATACAATTGAATTTGATATTGGATGAATCGTTTTGAATAACCCTGTATGTTTGAGTGAACGACTAAACGACCATTACTATATAGCGGTTCGAGAGTTGTATTGGTCAACAGATTGATGTCCCGACCCCCTCCACACAATAGATACAACACAACGAAGAACGTAGGTCGTGATGGCAGGGGGAAGGGTTACCATTCTTTAGCAAAGTGAAAGCTATTTTAAATGTTTAATATATGTCGCAGAAAACCAACACTCAGATCGCTCATCCGAGAACGCGAGTAAACACGCCGACGACTGTATAGAAAATCTTCAGAGTCTGCGTCGAGCTCGCTGAAAAGTGCGACGCACGATATATTATTCTCGTTAACGTGACCGGAAAACAAAAAATAATATTACCATCGTCAACGAGCGTCACGTCGACCGGTCCGGTGCGTCGATGGAGGACCGCGGACACCACCGGCGCACCGACCCGTAGCAGAAGCAGCAGCGTCGGCGGAGGACGATGGTATCGCGGTCGTCGTCGTGGAAGTATGAAATCGTCATGTTTCTAGCCGTCAACACGTCATTCCTAGTGCTGTTCGACGCGTTTTCCGCGGACCGTGACACCCGGCGGAGCGCGCCGATGCCCGCCGGCGTTCGGTGGCGCCCGTTATTGGACTTGGACGGCTTTGAGTACGTCGTCGACAGCGGCGCGTGCGACGAGCCGCGATGCCACACGCCCATAGTGGTACACAGTCATGTTGGCCACTTCGAACGCCGCCAGGCCATTCGCCAGTCCTATCCGCGAACGGTGCTCGACCGACTTGGATTCCGTCACGTGTTCATGGTCGGCTTGCCGTCTTCGGGCGACGGCGACGGCGTCCTGCAGGCGCGGCTGCTCCGGGAGTCGTCTCGCCACGGCGACGTGGTGCAGGGCAACTTCCGGGAAGCGTACAAGAACCTGACATACAAGCATGCGATGGGCCTGACGTGGTTCACGGAACGGTGCCCTCGGTCGGATTATATAGTCAAGATGGACGACGACATTGCGGTGAACGTGTTCAAGCTGAAAGCCGTGCTAGAGAAAGCCGGCAACCGCGACTTGACCGGGTGCGTGATCGACGCGAAACCGATACGGGACGAGCGCAACAAGTGGTACGTGAGCCGCGCAGAGTTCGCAGGTAACGCGTACCCGCCGTTCGTGTCCGGTTGGCTGTACGCAGCCAGGGCGGCGTCCGTCCCACGTTTGCTGAGGGCGATCGGTGTGCGCGAAAAATACTTCTGGATCGACGACCTGTACGTGACGGGCATACTCGCAGAACGCGCAGGACTCGCGTTCACCGATCTGAGGGCCGACTTTGAGACCGACCCGGGACCGATATACTGTTGCGTACACAAACGACAGCGGTGCGGCTTTCTAGCAGCGCCCACCGGCGACGATTACACCTTGCTTCAGCGGTACGCCGAACAGCTGACACGTTGTAAGGCTACTAACTCTTCTTGCGATCTGTTTCGTAAATCGAAGCTCCATCATAACTGTCTGGATTTGTGGAAAAAAAAACCACTAGACGCGCGTGTGGGCAAACCGTCGATTAAAATATTGAATTGAAATTAACCATCTACAATAGATTTGCCATATTTCTTGTATGGATCTAATATTTAATCCAATTAAGAACATTACAATTAAACAACTATTGGTTGTATATAATATATTGCAAGTAATAATTCACCATTTTATAAATCAAATATTTCATAATTTTTTTCACGTGATAATATTTAACAATGTATTTATTACAAACTAATTACGACGACAATATCTCTTTTTTTCATAACAAATGGTCGAATTAATTAAGCTCCTTTTTGTTGGTTTTATTTTAATAAAAATTATTAGACTTAATATTGATAATCATTATTAGTTTTTTTTTTTTTTTAATATAAAAGGTTTGTTCTCCATTATAATATCTACTGTAATTAAAATATTCTGTTCAATTTTTTTATAAATAATCATACAATTATTATGAGAAATAAATCATTTATTCAATTAAGACACTTAGGTTATGTTAGTTTTAATCAACTAATATCTCATACTAAAATCATTAATAAATAAAGTATTTTATCGTGTATAAAAAAGAATTTTTTTTTTAGGAATAAATTAATTCACAAACATTACAAAACAATAATCAAACAAATTGAGAATGAATAAAATGCAGGGTAGTTTTAAAAGAATGACAATTATAATATTATATTTATCATATTATACTGATAGTCATTTTTTTATATACTATAAATAAGTATTTTATTGATGAAATGTGATCAAAGGTCATCAATATATCATACAAATACAAAGCAATGTATAAATTGTGACAACATTTTTGTTGATTTTCTTGGTCCAGCAATTACCATAACCCAGAACTGTATCCACCTGGTGGCACACGGTTTGCCTTCTTTTGTTCTGGAGCTGGTTCTGATTGAGCAGAAACATGCTGAGCTGGTGTAGCAGTTGCCTTAGGAGCTTCATAACCTTCCCCAGTCACTGGATTACCATCTAAAATATTAATGAGCATCAAATTAACGTGGTGTATAAAATAAAAAATAAAACCTAATTTCTTTCAATGTATTGAGCTTCAAAATTAATCACAATTATTCATACAACATTATTAATAGGTATTTAATAATTAATTACATAATACACAGATAAATTATTATAGAAACAATTATAGAGATACCTACTTAAAAATAAAACAAAAACATATATATTGTAAATTGATAACATACCTTTTTTCTTATAAGTCCATCTTTGACAATTAGTTTTATTGGTAGTAGCAGATTCAAAGTTAAAAGCTTCAAGCAAATATCCAGGAAACAAACATATAAGTAGCAAGCAGAATCGAATTATTAAGTATGCAGAAAAAGATGTGCACTATAGTATACTGTAAGGCAATAAGATTATTTGCTATAGTTACACAAATTGTTTATTTAATAGGATGCAAGGGTACTGACACAGATCCAGAAAATTTTAACAGGGGATAAAAAAAAAAAAAAAAAAAAAAAAAAAAATGGTTGTACCTTAAATCAGCAGTTCTTAAACTGTAGTCTGTGATACTTATGTCGGAAATCCATGAAGGTATTAATACATAACATATGTGACATAAATGCATTATTAGTTATGACAATTGTTGGATTTTTTTTCATGTAATTTATATTATTTTTATTACACAGATAACAAAATATAATAAAAATCAATACAATTAGGTATCTACAACTATTATAATATTGATTATGATAAAATAAAATGTTTTGTAAAAAAAAAAAGTCATTTGAAAAAAAATTGCTAAGGTAAACAATTTATAAAAATCATTCATCAAGGGTTTGTGTTCTACAAAATTTTAAGAACCACTGCCTTTAATAACATAAATTACATTATTTTTAATACAAATTTATTATATTGGTGGCTTGGATGATGGGGGGTACCCAAGCACCCATAGCACTCTAACCCTCTGAATCTGTGCCTGCAAGAGGATATTTAAAAGTGCATTATTAATAAATAACAATACACACATTTATGTTTAAAATATTATAGATTATTAAATAATAACTACAAAAAATGATATGATTGAATTAAGTATTAAAAGCAAACACCAAATACCTAGATAAAAGAATTTGAAGCATAAGACGTAAACATTTATATAATATTATAATTTATAATCAATAAATTAGTAATGTAATAAAATTAATTTAATAGTAGCATTAAAATAATAAAATTTAACCTTTATAATACAACTATTAAAAGTTCATAATGTATTCTGAACATTATAATTAAAAAGAAACTTAACATTATCTTACAATTAAAAAAAAATAAAGCAACAAATATTTCCTATTAAGTTATGTCTATAATATGTTATAATTGATTGATTGTTAATAGAAATATAATTCCAATTTTTATTAACTATCAAGTTGTAGGTACATAAAATAATTTTTACATTTTAACTTAGGAAATATACTGAATGATTATTGGATAGAAATTGGAACTACTTACTGTGATTTAAATTCATAATTTATATAAAAAAAAGTAAAGCTATAAATTAAAAAAAATATGTAATCATTCATATGGTATGTTTTAATGTAAGGATATAAAAATTAGAGTAAAAGTATGTAAACGATCATGCATTAATCTTACCTTTATTACTTGGAGTTTCAGATAAAGCTTTCTCAATATTTTCTTTTACAATTTGAGTCTCAACCTTATCATTAGCAATTTGAGATTCAACATTATTATCATTAGTGATTTTAGACTCAATCTTATTATCATTAGCTATAAGTATAACTTATTCAATTAAAATATTTTTGCTCTACTAGTACATAGAACAAACTTTTATTATTCAAATTACCAGGTTTATCAGAGTTTCCACTGGCCGAAACTGTACCATTACTATGTTTTGGTGATTGACCACCCAAAATAATGGAACTTTGGAGATTCTTCTGGTTTGTACCACGTTTATGTGGATTAACTTCATCACATGATGCCACTCCAAATATGTCACTACTTCCACCACCTGGTGGTTTTAAGACCCTAAAAAAAATGTTTTTATTAATTTATTGTACATACAAATTATACTTAATAATGCATTTTAAAGTATACTAAAAAGTAATTCATCATAATATAATGAATATTTAAGACATTTATAATATTTTGTGTTATATATTAATATAATATTGTTAATTGTGACAACCTCTAGTCATTGGATTAAAATAAATGTGATTAATTTTTATGGATGTAAAAAATAATTTATTGTTTATCAATAAACCAATTAATATAGATATTTCAGTTATTTTGACAAATTTATATTTTTATGATATGAGCTAATATAATATCCTCACTATTTACAAGAACTTATCATAATCACAAGTCACCACTTAAAAAAGTTCAAGAATTCATAAGGAGTTGTACCATATGGTAATAATATAAACAGATCAAAACATGTATATTTTTATGTGGGAAGTGTATCAGTATAGGAACAGTATATAATTAAATTATTATGTACAGCTAATTATTTTGAAATATTAACGACCTGTAAATGAGTATAAAGTTTTAATTTTGATTTAAAACAAATTATTTTTAAAAATTAAATAAATGCCTAACCCACCTTTAAGTATTATAATATTTTATTTAATATCGTTAAATAATCTAAGACAAAATAATAAGTAATAATCAAAAAAATTCATGGTACAGTTCTCAAATTTACACACATTAAAATGTTGTATGCGTCCAATGGTCTGCGTTGAAATTACCGTGTCCATGACACCAGTTCTTGGTATTTTAGTACATGCATATATACTGTATATTGTGTATACATTATACTATACAGAAATAATTACTAATTACTAGATATGTTAAAGAAATTAATAAATATTTGTTAATGCTTATTAAACATACAAAAACATTGATGTTTTTTGAACATTAAAACAACATTGTTTGAGGAAGTTGAAACCTCAAATGCATCGTGTTCTAAATAAGCCAGAATAATTAGTTTCAACATTCAAGCACTAGTTAAATGAAGTTAATAATAATTAACATTAAATATACATTTTAATGTTTTAAATTTACATTAAATTGAATATCGCAGACTGTTAAGTTTTTATATGAGGATTATTTTTGATTATTTAATATTGTTAAATTATAAGTCATAATTTAAAATATTGTGTACGCTTTTCGTGTTTTACTTGCCTATTATGACACGGAGATCCTACGAACTCGGCGCCCCAAAGATCGTGACAAACTCCTCCAGGAGGTGTCTTATTTTCTCTAATAGATAATTTAGACATATTATTTTTAATTGTATGAAAAAATAAAACTTAAAGAATTGATTGTCATAAAAGAAAATAGGTCGACTTTTTTAATATAGAACAACTTTAAGTAGACAGACAAAGAAAACTGGACAATATTTGAATGACCTCGCCTTATTTGGAATACCTAATAGTAATCATCCTACACATATTTCTTTAATGAAAATGAAAATTATTTTTTTTTTATTTTATAAATACCTAATTGAAGTGTAATATTTAAATATTTTAAGAATTAAAAAAAATGGTATAACTATAATAATATAATATATAATTAAAAGTGAAATAATATACCTTAAACTCATTTCCAACAAATATCACAAATTAACGAAAATACGAATAACCAAGTTTTGACTAGTACTGTAGTAAAATGAAGAATTTGTACAGAGTACCGAGTTTTATATTAAAATATTAAATAAAGAAATCTACCTTGAGTTATATGTGTAGGTGGAACTGTGAAATAAACCAGTAGAGCCACAATGAAAATATAAAATGCGCTTTTATTTTATTTTGATATTTATTATTATAAGACATTTTATTATTGATAACATGATTATGTTTTAATAAAATAAGGACTCGCAGTAATCAATAAAATATACCAACAATAAATTGTTTGTTAACAGAGTTGTAAATCATTACTTACCACAAAAATACAGTTTTTATGAATAATATACAATGCAGAGTCCCATTAACTTTTTCAGTTAAAATAATGTTAGTTCTTTAGGACTTTAGGAGTAATAAATCATTATAATTTAAAGTTAAATTATTAAAATTAGAATATAATATGGACAAGACAAGTATAAAAGTAAAGAAATTAATGTTGTAAGAATAATATTAGCTGACATTTAAAATATTTATAGATGTACCATACATCGAAATCAGAAACATTTCTTTACATGTTTAAAACGCATCAAGTACCAATTTTATACATTAATAATACATTTTTATTTATTGAAAACCGTTATTCTTATTCATTTTGATACATTTATTCTTAAAATTAAATTAAAAATTGTATTAAACATTGATTTTTTTATTATATATATATAATATAAAATAATCATAAAAAAATTCGATTGACTTAAAATTGGTTTTTAGTTAAAAGGGGATCGACCCTCCTCAATATACTAACTATCGTGTTCATAAGATTCATTTCGTAGCAACCGTTATTTTTGTTTTATAAGCGATTGATTTTGAGCACGTTTCTATTATTTCATAATCTGAATTAATAATTTCAATAAATGCCGTATGTATACCATAACAGACAATACATCCGATTACAAATATAGCCAGAGGGATTCTCTATTCATTGGCATCAAGAAGTTTGAGAACAACTATGGAATAATAAACGCCGCTATAATAGATTGGCCATGTTTGGTTTACGTTCATTGACATTGTCAACATTAAAAATGCAATATAAGTTATATTATAACAATATCGAAATTTATTGCATATCCAATATTTTCTTTGTCATTTCTATTTCCTTCCTTTACAGTCGTCACACACATTAAAATACTTAATAACTTATTACATGGGATTATAGACCCCATAAAATCTTGCAAAGAATAAAATTGGGTTTTGACGCAGACAGTCATTTCACCCTCGTATTTAAGGGTTCTCCCTAAATTATATAATATATTATACACGGAGTAATCACATTTCATATTATGACTCATATTATACAAAGACTAAAGAGTAAAATAAATAACTATTTTTCAATATAATTATTTGTTTTACTTTTGATAAAATATTAGTATTAAAATAATTAATAAACATATTTTAATGGTTGACACAGAATTCCAATCGTAAAACATATTTTCTTGTTGATTTATAGTTATTTATCAAAATAAATGTTATATCTTATATGAACTCAAATTTGAAATATTTTCATCACGTACAGGCAATAACAAAATGAAACAATCAACATAGGTATATTAGTTATTTTTTCGAACTATTTTATGATAATATTATTGTTATATACTATATAAATATATGTTCAAATTTCCAACAGATGGCTTAATAAAGAATGTTGAGAAAAATATTATATATATATAGAAAACTAATCATACAAATATTACACTTAATTTAAATTTAATTTCTTATGTTATATATTTTAGTATATTATCTTAATAAGTAAAAGCTGATATAATAAGAATTTCTCAAGCAACACAGTTAATTTATATCTTTAATACTTGATGCGTGTTTAAAACCGACATTAACATAGTACAAACCAGGAGTTCGCCATTGCGAGGGTAATTTGTTATGTATTTACTATATTACAACGGACAAGGGTCAACGTTCGGTTAGCATATTACACCGAAGCCATGGTTCAAGACGAAACATAACTTAACTTGAGTACGTTTGTACAATAAAACTATTTTAGATTCCAAAGCAATTACGTAGTAACGGGTACTGAATGAGTAAAAATACAAAACGATACGAGGGTAACAACGTTAACAGCATGGTCTACGGGATTCATGCACATAGTACATTATTGGTTTCTTCTGTCTCTTGTCTCCATAAGTAGTAATTTAATAATAAAAAAAACCATTAGGCAATATGAACTAGTTTTCTATTTGCGTATGAAAAATCATAATATAACATGGTTTACTAGTTATTATATTATTAACCTAGTGGTCCCATAAAAATTCAATCAAGCACGAACTCTTCATTCTGGGGTATATCAAAATGTAAGCGTATTATTGGCATACAAAATATTAATCTACTATGTACATTATCTTATATCTCAATAACGTTTTTATTTTGTAATCAATATATAAACCTAATAATGTTAATTAAGAGAAAACGTGATACCTATGTAATTTAAAATGAGAAAATGCAGATGTTTAGTTTATTCATTTCCTAATGGATTATTGGGGTTACAAAAAAAAAAAATAGGGAAAGTTTAATTAACTAAAAACAATTACATTCAATTACATTTGGTTCGTAGGTATAATGTTATTTTAAGCCTAGGATTAATATTATCGTTTGAAAGCGTTCAATACTGATTAAACAGCTGAATTTTATTTTGCAGTGAAGATTATGATGACTAAAATACGTAAGAATATAAATATGTAGTTTCCCCCTATTACGATTTATTTTGGTATATCCTATGAAGCTATAATACATAGGTGGTCATAATGATAATAATAAAGCAGACTGCTAATGTTGATTCTAGAATAAGCTACCACGAGTAACTGATGACAATCTACAATAGATTAAACATTAATTTCCTCTATAAAAGTGTAACACAAAAAAATAATTTCAAAAACTCAATGAACCGTTTTTATTTTATCCGAAAATATTCCCGTAGGAAGTCACGTGCCACTATGTAGTATGATGATTACAGTGAACATCTATGACGTTCGGTGGACCGTGCACATAGGAAATTCAAATGAGTTACAATACCGTAACTAGCACACCTTTCTACCCCTGGGATTATCATTTCGGATATAACATATATAAATAATAATAATCCATTTAATTTATAGTTGAATGCTGTAATTGCCAGGTACCGAAATAATATAAATATATTTTAGAATAGTAAATAAAAATGTGATACACATTGACATTTTATATCTGTACCAGACACCAAACTCACTACTTATGTAGTCATCGTTTACTAAATTGATGCATACTTTCCGTGCGTTATTATTCGCATGCACAATACCATGCGTACCCCACTATATCAACGTAAATTACGTTTTTATGACGCACATTGTAATACTTTTATAGTTTGATGGAAAACTAAATAGTTCAAATTCTCAAGAAAAATATATTATTATATATATTTAATATATATATTCTTTCTAAACATTCACTACACTGAATGAAAGTGAAGCAAATTAAATGAAAATACTTCATGGTCAATATTGATAAATAGTAAAATAATTCTTTTGAATATGATAATCTACTGTTATGCACGGGAAAGAAAAACTCTCACAAGCATTAAATTATAGGCATACCTATACCCCCTACGTATCAATCCATAAAGAATAATATTTTTAAGTAAAAATTACATTATTTAGAACACCATTCTACATAAAAAAATATAATAATTTATATTGAAATACACAAGATACAATTCAATATGAATACCACTAATGAATAGCTTATTTTTTAAATTGCTTTTAAATTATAATATTGTCTTAAATTACTCTTCATAATATTTATTAATTGATAATTATATACTTGACACTTGAAAAAAAATTAAAAATACATAGATGTCAGTAATATTAATAAAGTAAAAGTATTTTACTTAATTAAAATGCAATTGTTCGTACAATTTTTCAGTTTATAGTGTATTGTTTCGTTGAAGTATTTATAAATAACAAGTATTAAGCTTACAACGTTCATCAAAATATAATACCAGATATAATACCATACTATCATATCAGTAATCGCAGAAAAATAAACTTGAGTAATAAATAATAATAGTAAGTATATAATGTCATAGTTGTTTAGTTAGTCATACATAAATGATATACCTATTGCCTAATTAAAATTTTAGCTAACAATTTCATACGAAATTATTTTACTCTAATAAGTTATCATAATAACCGTACTTAGTTGAGATTTTTTTGAATTACAAGTTTCTATCGTAAATTAAAACTAAAAAATGATATTAAAATTTATAATATTAAAATATAATTTATCTTTAGGTAGTAAAATAATAATTAGATTTATAAATTAATAATAATAGAAAAAACCATTTATATTTTATAATATGCACTTATATTTAGTATTAATAAGTTAAATTTTATATACATGCATTATTTTTTATGAACGCACAAGCAAATACTCAATAGTAAGTATCAATAATATATGATAAATTGATAACTAAGATTTTTTTTATAAATTCATAGTAAAGAATAATTAGTATTTTGTTGACGTGTTACCACAAATTAAAAAATTAATTTTCAATATCCATAACTCTAAACAATGAACGCTATGCTTTTGAAAAAGATATATTTTATTATTAAAGGTTTTGTTTATAAAATTTTAAATTTTGAAAATGTAAAACCCGTTGAACGACATAAAAATGCCACGGAACAATTTAATAATAAATTGCTTAAAACGAATTTATAAAAATAAAAATGTATTAAACTATACTTATTATAAATACTTAATATTTGTGTAACTGACAAATTAGTTTAAAAATTATTAATAAACATAACATTTATTTTGAATTTTATAATTACTTTTTTTTTCCACATCCTATATTGTCCAACTCAATGTGTCTGTAGGACGCATAAGTAGCCATGGTCCAGCTAACGAGAGACTTGAACAGAACACAAGGGACACGTCAAACGAGGAATACTGACAATACACGACTGCGCTGGTGTAGGGCACTCTTGTTTTTCTAGTGTACTACGGTATCGTGGTTACGGGTAAATCGCCGACAGACTGCATGCAACGATACACTTCTATGGCGGACGCGAACCCACCGACCAAAAAAAGACTGATTCAACACTTCCTAACACGAGCCCACTACTCCTCGCTCTTCTTATTGAAAGGCTACGTATACAATATACACACCACACCGGATTTACACTGTTTTAGTATTCACCAAAAGAATCAGTATAACTGTCAAAATAGCAATATGAGACGGAAATGTATGCGAAGAATCAGAAACATTTTTACGTAATTTAAGCACTTTTGACAATTTCATTGTACCTGCACAGTATACATAACAGTTTTAAGGTTTGTTTAGAAACTTAAACACCACGAATTCATTGAACACAAATTAAATTGATATTCTACAGTATAAAGAATATATAATAACTATAAAACATTCAATACTGACCAATTTTAATAATTTTTTCGGGAAAATGTATTTTAAGTTTTACAAATGTATTTATAAATAATGATAATATATTCTGTCTTATAAAAACAAAATATTAATTTAAATATGTGGAAGTAGTTCTTTTGATTAAATTTAAACATAATATAATTATAATATTATTATAATTAAACTAACATTACCAGCAAGACAATTAAATATAAAAATATTAGATGATACTGTAATACATTGATTAAATATATAATTAATGTGTTTAAATTCATGTAACATAAATCTGTCTGTAAAACCTGTAGTTAACTATTTAAATATTGCCATCTTAAATAAAATATTAATACATGAGTTTTTACTCTTTAAAATTTTAAGCTACAAAAATATACGATGGAGGATGGGTATTTTAAAAGATCTATTTTCAAAAAAAATATTATATTTAAAAGTTTTAAAATGAATATAAAAATTATGAATAGGTACAAGTTTTAAATGTATTAAACAAATACAATTTTACCAAAAATCAAAAATAAATTATTTAAAAAATGTAAGCCTGTAAGCTCAATTGATTTATCTTATTATACTCTTTTAATAGTTTATCCTAACCCATTTGTTTGTATTTATTGTTAGACCTCTGAAATATCTAAAATACATATAAAACACACAAACAAATTTCAGAAGTCTAATAATAAATTCAAATACGAACAAATACGTTAGGATAATATAGGATTATGAGAGTAAGATTAATTGATTAGGTTTCAATTTTTAAAATAACATTTTCTTTCTTTTTGGTGAAAACATAATAGTTTTTAACATGTTTAAAACTTGTAATAATTATTTGTTTATGTTCATTTTAACTCAAAACTTTTAAATATATTTTTTTTGTTTTTGAAGACAATACGACGAATTCAAGGTCTATAGTCTAATACTTTACACTGTATTTATGGGTACCGGATCTATCCATACATTTTCAACCAATCTAAAAATTACAAATTATCGATGGATGACAAGTTCTCCATAAACAAGATACGGTCCGTCGAATATTTGAAACTAGTCAACTGCTACTATCAGTTGTTTTTTATACGTAGTTAACTGAGATTAACTTATTAAACATATTTACAAGTTTTAATTGTTATTGTAAAATAATTTATGTTGTTAAATAATATATATATTTTATATGGTTAAAAGTTTTTCAAGAAACGAAAATAATTACTAGTGCATGAACAGTTTATACAAAGATTATAGAAGATCGTGCACTTATTAATAATAATATTATGTAGGTTATATCCTGATTTCTTAAAGACGATTTAATACTTTTTAAGATGTTTTGTTTTATAGCCTTGACTGCGGCCATTGTTCCTTCTTGTTGACTATTTTCTACATGTATTGCAGTTAACGGTATATTATTAAATTACAGTAAAATACTATTTCAAGATCAAAAGTAACTAAAAAAGGAAACTATCTCATTTGACACTGACTAAAGCAAATTATTCTACAATTTCAAAACGCTATTTATATACGATAGCACTACAATTACAAGTTCACAACAGCAATTTAAAATGTAAATCCAATTAAAAAATATCTGTATTAATTCTCGTTGATCCTCGAAATCCAATGTAAGTGTTTGACAAGCGTAATTTTATCAGTTTGCGTGTCAACAATTTAAAATCCTTTAACTTTCTAAGTTTTAATGAATACGTGGCTTCACAATCCATTCTTGGAGAATGGTCTAATTTTATAATTAACTACATCTCTACACTCGTTTATGCACCTTAATCCCATATTTATAATCGCCGTGCTTCGATGACTCTGTTGAATGTTTTAATTTTGCCTAACATTTTTCGTAAGATGCGTCTTCTGTTCGTTTTAATAGAATATTATGGAACACCAAACCGCAGCGGAACAATCAAATCCAAACCGGAACGGTCATCATATTTACTCTTTTGTCCTCAACACCCTATACAATAGTACACATATTATAATATAATACCATCGGCCTCTAAGCAGGGTAGGGAGAAGATTTAAAATGTATTAATAATGCATTTCTTGAAATATTTAATACGTATTAACTGTAATGTTATTTATTTATTTTTTATATTATTAAAATAATGTAATATTTTTAAGAATTTCGAAACTATGAAGTTTAAGATACAACTATAGAAGATAACATTGTTATATAACTCTAGCTATATGACATTTTTTTTTTATATATTGTTCAAAAGTTAAACAATAACAATTATATTATATTTATTACGAACATTTCTAAGTGAGTTCGTAAGAAGTACATTCAATTTTAATATAAAATAATTTGTATTGTTATCAAGTACTTTAAAGATTGAAGTGGTAAATGGAATAAAAAAAATTGCTATTAACGTTGAACTCTCGAGTTTCGAAAGTTATTTTCTTTTTAAAAATTACTGTATACGCCCAACGGAAAACCACTGGGCATACCAATGTCCAGCTCCAGCATGATCATTATGAAACCCTTTTGCCTGGACAACAGACCATTATCCATGGTTCATAATGTTTCCCATGATGATGAGTGCATTTTCATTATCTCTTTTTAATGGTGCACAATGTGCCTTATATATATTACTACCTACTCTAACTGGTAACGGTTTTCGTTATACAAAGAACAAAAAATATTATTACATTGAATCTGTGAATGGTCATTTTTGGTTTACGATACCTGTATTAAGGACATTAACCTGACTGCCGTAAACTTAGTATTAACATGTTATCTACTATAAATATTAAAACTATAATACAAAATAGATTTTACAAGCTATTAAATTTTTTACCAACTATAAATGCATTACAAACCCGAAAACTATAGTAGAAATATAAAATATATTATTAAATATTTTAATAATTTTTTGTAAATAATAAATTTATATAATACAATAAATTATAGTTGGTTACAATTGGTTTAAATGTTAGATCGGGTAATTATTAAGTCAGTCCGAGGAAAAAAAGACCAGAAATTTATTGGAAGACTTAATACGGGTTAATTAAGTTTAAAAATAACTGATACATTCCCTTTTTTTATTCATAAAATCATTTTGTAATTAAACATTGAGAATACTTATTTATCCGTAGTTAAAATAATACAAGAAATTACAAAAATTTTTAAGAAAAAAATTGTAGAATATCGATACGTATTGGTCCAATATCAAACATTCAAGAAGTAGAGTAAATATGCAGTATACTAGAGCGAATTGTACGGATATGTATCGAATTTTTCTTTTTGAAAATATTGATTACTTAGGTTTAAAAATATTATTGTTTTTAAGCAAACAAAACAAATGAACAACTAATAAATCATTATCAACATCAATATAATATGTACTTATTTTTTATTTTAGCTAATTTTATATTTAATTTGCCATATATACGATAAAAATATACATTGTAAAGTGAATATAATTAAAATATTAAATAATTAAATAAAAGATAATCAATTCTATTATTACTTAATATATATTTATTTATATTTTTTCTAAAAGAACAATAATTTTCAATAAACGTTTTCATAATCATAAACAATATTTTACTAATGTTGTATTCTTTAAGTTACATAGGTTAAGTATAATATATAAATATGAATATGATAAAATGTTAGTCTATATTTATTTTTTAACAATCATGTTAAAAGTATTTTATTATTTTGACAATTTAAGTATTAAATTAAGCAGTAGACTATTAAAGGCTTAATTTCATTTTAATAGACTTTCATGAAGTAGATATATTGTATTACAATTATATTTCTAACAAAAAATACGCTTATTAAATTTAACTTCTTTACCACTCCTTATATCTTCAATTATTATTTGTTAATATAGTATTCTAAACAATAAGCACTTAAGGATTAGTGATTAGTTACAACAGATATTCAGGAAGGGCGTTGCCTATAGAAAACATTTGATTATAAATTGAAACTAATATAAAATTGCTTTTATGGGTCTGTCCCCAGAATGTACAATAAATAGATGTAAAAATACATTGAGAGATTGATAATTATTTATTAGATAGTAGTATTAGTAGTCTTATGTTTTAAATTTTAAATACATATGGCACAATAATGTTTGTATTTTTTTTAACAAAATGTATAATTTACTTAAAACTATTTTAATATTTAAGATTTTTAAAAAAATGCTCAAAACTCATAACTTTGGAATATTGGTAGATACATAAAAAAATCTTAAAAATAATTATATTCAGACAAAAATATTTAACAGATTACAAACAGTATTTTATCCCCATTTTATTTTATGTGTTGTTATACAAATAATATAATTTATCGACGGTCAAGTGCACACACATATGCGGTAAGTAATATTTATCTTAGTTCAGTAGAAGTATTTAGAGCTTATACCATTTTTACACATATTTTGGGTTGAAGTCATAGGAGTTTGTTATTATTTATATAGTTTTTATTATAAGTATATCTTTTAACGTGTCTGAAACAACAATAACATAAAAATACTTAGTTTTTTTAAAATATATTTGTTGTAACTTGTGAGTAAACCAGATTTGAACACAGAATGTTTTTAAACCATAGTACATATTACAAACAACAATGCAATCTAGTGGATAAAATATTAAGCAAACACATACAATATTTGTGCATCATATGAAAAATGAAATGGAGTACTTAACTCATTTTTCCAAAAATGTCACTTACCACACCTGTGCACTAGACCATCGTTATAATAATAAAAAACATAAAATTATGTTTTCAAAATACACAAATAAATTAAATCAAGTCTATAAACATATGAGTATTTATACCAACTATATATCTATATTTGTATCTAAACCTTCTGTCAAGATAACCTACATTAGTTAGCAACAAAATCAACATAGCCACATGGCTATATTTAATAGGCATGTATAAACAGAAGTTATAATATTAACATTAATTTAAACCATGTAAATATAGTTTATTTAATATTTTAAAATAAAAAACTAATTAGTAAAAAATAAATAAGTAAAATTAAAATTCAATATTATTATTTAATTAATAAAATCAATCTTGAAAGTATTAACTCTTAAGTTTGACTCAGAAAACACAAGAACATTGTATTAATTGAAGAATATGAATACTTAATAGTTATTATTATCTTAATTATAAATATATCTTAAATATTAATATCCTCTTTTTGTCAACTTATTGTTTTGAGCAAATTTATAAATTAAATTTTACATTAAAATTTAAATAAAAACATTTATACAATGAATTAAAATCAAATAGTTCCTAAAATACTATAAGATTATAACTATCATTTTTTTAAATGTGTAAAAAATAATTCTATAAAAAAATTAATAAATTTGATTTAATTAATAATAGGTGCATAATATAATACTACTCAGAATTCTAGGTGCCTACATAAACTAAAATTTTAATATTTAAACTCTAATACAATATTACCAATATTAATTCATTAATCAAACATAGATATTTTAAATAGCTATATAACAACACCAATATCTAACATTTAATTATAAGTTACAACACATAGTACTGTCTTGTAAAAGTGCTTGTCTCAAAAATTTCAATTCAATTGTTTTTAAAGCAGTGAATTATTAAAAGTAAGATTTGGGTTTATTTGATTAATGTATGTATTGTGTATGCACTATAATATATAATATTATAAAGTAGTAACTAATGTTTATACATTTTTCCATAAAATAAAATATAAATATTTACTTATACATTTAAATATAAATCATCCATTTGTATCAAATATTATGAATATCAAATATTCAAATTAAAAAAAAAATTTATTTAGATAAATTCTGTGAACCATTTTATTGTATTTAGGTAATAATAGTAATATTTATTCAATTACCATGTTACATAGCTAGGCATATCACCAAAAGGGGGGGGGGGTCCTAGGAGCCTGGCTTCTAAGAGAAGTCATTAGCCCCCTCAATTTAGTTACTTTAATTTTTAAATATTTTAAATTTTATAGCCTTTAGTTGTCCCGAATCATGGATATATATTATATTATGTACTCTGTATAATTAACAAATGTATAACACAAATTAAATTCCAAGATTTTATTTTATAAATATTCATCACCTGACCGTTTGAAAACATAACAAGTCTAATAATATAGATTGAACACTGGAAAACACCAAAATAATAAGTATTTTTAATAAACATAACTACAGACAACACTACAGCAGTATAGGTATATTATTACCAGTGATAGTGATCAGTAACCCGTATAATAAAATAAGCATACCTATCAAAGAACAATATAATCTATAGAATTTGAATATTCATTATTCACGCAATCATACAGCAGTTCACTAGCATCAACAATAATGAAGACAATAAGTCATTTTAATCATCTAAAAAACTTGAAAATTGAGAAAGTTAAGCATGATAATAATACATATTTCAGATAAATTTTATCTACCCAAGTCTTATTTACCTACACCTTATATTTATTAATTATAAGAGTAACTTCCTTTTTAGTTTGTAATTTCCTATATTAGTATATTTTCAAAAATAAAAAATATAAAACTAATTAACCAATATAGACAATACATTTTTTTTTATAAATATTGAGTGATAAGGATAGGGATAATAATTTAATGAGATACAAAAAGCAGAAAGGAGCCAAACAATTTTGGTCCTTTTATGGAAAAATATCTGACTACATACCTGTACATAGCTCTAATATAATTTTTTTGGAATCCTTTTAAAAATTTTAAATGTGCTTATACACACAAGTTTACACTTAATATTGTTTTTTTGTATATTCTAATGATTTATTAATGAATTAAATTTATAATAGGTAGTGTTGTATAATAAATCAATTTCATGTGCCAACCTTGAAATGAGGAAATACAATGTTTTTTATTAAATGCTTTAAGTTAGGCATATTACTATAATATTACAATCTACAATATATTATAATATAGATAAAAAAGTATAATATTTACTACTTAGATAAATACCTAAGTATTATATAATGTATAAAATATATTACATTATATAAATATAGATCAGGCATGTCAAACTCAATGATAAAGTTTTCATATGAACGGTAAGGTGCAAAACATTTTATTTATTATAGTATTTATATTAAGCATATTACTTTTTAAAAATTATTTATCTAAATCTAGGAAAATTTGGGGTATTTTAACCTAATTTGAATGTATAAGCTAGGGCCTCAAGTTGGCTTATTTGCTTGACCCTAAATTTCTTCCCTTTGGTCCTTTGAATAGTAATTTAAAATTGTCTTCTCAACAGTTTTGGTTCTAAGTTATTAGGTATAATATGACAAATAGGTTATAGAATGCAAGGTAATTACTAAAGACATGAAAATAAATTAGTAATATAAAAAAACATCATAAATAACTCTTACTCGAAAAGTGAAATACATAAGAAAACCAATCTTATTTTAATCTTAAAATAATTTACATTAAACTGGAAAATGGAATTAGAAGTAGACATAAATAATTTTGAATTGTTATTATTAATTATAGAAACATAATTTTTTGTAAATATTTTTATTATGATAAATATAAATTATAACTTTGGTCAGTCTTGTTTTCTGAAAAAAATTAAATTCGGACTTCTTTTCCATGTTGGTAAATCTGCCGCCATGGTGCTCAAAGATAATATAATTGCTTTAAGTATTAACATGTTTTTCAACAAATTAAATAAACACACAAAATAAGAAAGATTGATAATCAATCAATGATTATTTTTTTTTATATTTTATGAGTATTTTATCTGTTGACCTCATACTGCATCAGTTTCATTATCATTATAAAATTTGTAGTGCTTAAATTAAAATAAATATTAATTACAGATACAATAGCACCTATAAAGTATAAGAGCAGAAAAAAAATTTTAAATTAAATAAAAAGTATCATCCTATAAATATAAAATGTTCAACATACCTATAAATTTAAGCCTAAAAATAATAAATATTCTCTATAATTATCTATGTATAGTTTAATTGACAAGATCATTGACAATTTATATACTTAATATTAAACAAAAATTAAGTTATAGATGTAAAGTAAATATAACAATGGCTATGTTTATTTGATTGGTTATGTAATTATTATTAATGTGTTATTATTCTCGATATCGATCGTAAAAATATAATTGTGCATAGGTTATTATAGAACACCCTTTGTTCTACTTTTTAGCGGGAAAACACCGCCCTAACAATGTGTACAAACATAATGACCGATGACTGAACAAATTTATTTTACAACGTATTACAGTAAATTGAAAATATACATTCATATCATAACTACAAAATATTGATGCAGTTCATGTTTTTCATAAGTATAAGGTAATAAAATCACACGTAAACGCATATGAATAAAACAATGTGATTTAGCGCAAACTTACTTGCTAGTGTTTCTTCTGATGTCACCGATGCCAACATTGAAATTTGTGGAAGTCATTTCACGTTATTTTCGGAATATTCAAAGAAATACGGTTGAAATTAAAGTCCAGAAAGTTTTTTGTTAACGATTAAAATATTAATTTGCAATTGTCATATGTGACTGAACGGCAGACCAGGAGAGCAACGAACGAAAATTAATGAATAGTATCAACTGTGAACTGATCAACCATTGGCCATCGCCTATCGGCATATTCACCCTCGTTCGTCATCACGTTGATAACAGCATCATCGGTGTGTAACGGATCAGTATATTTATTATTATTTTAAAATTACCAACGATAGTAAATACTAAAAAGGTAATATTTCATCAAAAAAATTACTTAAAAATAACTATTAAAATAATAAAATGTCCAAATTGACAAAAAAAAAAAATTAATGTTTTTACAATATCTTTGAGTAATAAAAATTCAAATATTTCATTTGGCGGTAATCTGTTTTCATTAATATGTAAGTTTCGGTTTCACTCACAGATATATATATAATATATAATGTATTATATACATCTGTGATTTCACCACTAAGAGTTAAAGTGCGAATTATTGATAACTCGAAGTTAGCACAAAAAAGTAATTTTATGACCCAAAATTAGATGTTTATGAAAATCTTTACACTCAGATTTTAAACCCGATAATTCTAGGTAATTACTATTTAACTCCTAGTTACAACCACAATATCAGTGATATAAAACTTATTTAATTAATAATATTTATAAATTATAAGTTACCATCAGTAGACTCTGCAGAGTTTTATAAATTTAAGTGAAGCAAAATAAAATTATCTTTACACACTTAAACCAAAACAATTTAAGCTTGATAAATCAATTATAAAGCCATTTTATCAAATTCCGATAATAAAATGTATGGGTATATAGCACTATACACACATAACCAGGTTAAATACAACCAAATAATTTGTATCACTACATTCGAAATCTAATCAACGTATTGACCATATACGATTTTAAGCGGAGTCATTCGTTTTACAATGATGTATTTTTATTGTGCAAAAACACTTTTTATAGTTAAAAAATCCCAATACTTTTCTTAATAATTGAGAAAAACAAAAAAAAACTGAAAATTGGTTTTAAACGTCGTGTTTTTTTTTTCATAAGCGAACGTACAAATTTATAATAAATAATAAATATTCACGCAGATGCAACACACGTAATTACAACGAATGTAATTTATTTGTAATGCATTTCAAAGACAATACTATCATGATTGCACGGCGTTGCAGATAAACTACTAAGCGTACGCCTCAGTTGAACACTATCGTTGTTTTTTTAAAAATTCTCTTGTGTTGATGGCTATAATACATCAACTAGGTGTATCAAAATTTAAAATTTTTCAATTCTGAACAAAGCAATGAATGTATTGGTTTTACAATGATATATGTTTTTTTTGTATAATAAAAATGCTACAGCTTTTATCATCAGCATCTTTTTTAATAAGAAAATGAAGTTGGTACTTGGAAGGGGATGTCAAAAGTAAAAAAATCTGAATAGCTTTCAAGTGCTCCGGGAAAAAAAAATTAAGGAAAAACGTTAATTTTTATTCAAAACCAATTTTGATAAAACTGATTTTGTTTTTTAGCGAAACACAAAAAATAATAATACAATAACTATAGACATATGGCATTTTCCTCGAATCTTCATATTATAATCTTATTTACAACATAAAATATTTAGTATATTTTGAATCTTTTTGAGCTATTTATAGGCCTAAGAAATTTTCAAATTTTTTTATTTTTTTTTTTATAACTGTCGATAAAAAAAATTTTAATAGGTCAAAAGCTTAAAAATTTAATACAAGGTTCCTCATAAGTTGTTATAGTAGCTGTTAAAACATTAAAAATGCATAAGCACGATATTTTACTTGTACTATACTTGTACAAGTATATACAAGTACCTAACCTAACCGCCCTATACTTGTACTACTGGCATGTATTCAAATAAATCGCATGATTCCCATTTTGTTATAAGTTTAAACATCATATGCTCTGAGGTATTTGAAAAAAATAACGTTGCAGTCACATCGTAGACCTTATATTCTGTTCAATGAGAGTATACGCTGATTCTGCGCGTCCCCTGCGTCACCCTGCTATTGAACCATGTCTCTCTATAAAAGAGTGCTGCGTGAAGATGTGCAGAATACCTGATTTTCGTCGGTACGCGACATGTTTTCTCGCTTAACAGAGTATAGTTGATATAATAATAAAGTATTAACTTTTTAATAAATACTCAATCATATTGAGCTTTAGAATAATTCCGCAAAATTATAAATTACAAATGGTTTTAAAGTTTATACAATTATAATAACGGTACAAAATGAAATGTTATTTTCAAATTAAATCAATACAGAAAAATGTTTATTGCAGATTAAAATTATAAAACTTTATTCAGTTGAATAAAATAAATAATTTTAATTTTCTTTATTATATAAGCTTAAATTTTCAATTGAACCATGACACATTTAAATCTAAGAAATTAGAATTAAATACGTGAGTCATTATACATTTTCTCAAAACTTTGGTGAAGACCGAAGAGTGAAGCATATAATATAACAAGGTAATTAATAATTATTCAAGAAAATGTATGATGCAATATGCAATCCTATCATTTTATACTGTTTTTTGTCAATACCAAATTTATTAGAGTTAATCCAAGAATCACCGTAACAGGCGTGATATACTCCGTATAATAGTTTTCGACGTCTGTTTGCTATAATTTAATGATAAATCATTGTCGTAAGCTCACAACACGTAAAACGTAGATACGAATTTTTGTTAACACAGCGTATAAAAATGTTTTAAATTCATAGGAACGCTATGTTTTTATTTGTGAACAAAATTTATTTTTAATTGTGTTGTGAATTTTAAGCCCAGTCATAGAGTTCTTATTTAGTTTGTTCACTTGTCGGTTTTTACCAACCAGTTTAAGTGAACCTTATTCTTGTACGGATTATACCGGTTTTAGTATGATTATTAAATAATGCTATAAATACATAATGATAAGCGGTTACATTATTTAAACTGGTAATTTTAATAATGTAAATTTATTATTAATTTAAGAACTTATGTACTATATTAATTGTATATTCATTGTTGTAGGCTACCTCAAACTAGCAACGTTCTTTTGTGCTGCAAACGTTTGCTCGGCTGCTTCATTGCTCAGTTATATGTCAAGCTAACATTATTCCTAGCTAGTGCAGAGATAAAGGAATTCACAATATCCCAAGGACTAAATACTGACATTTTCAATTAACCACTATGTAAAGCTTTTTTTAATTCTTAAAACGCATTTCTCCGCAGGCTAAAGTATGTAGTCTCTCCTATTAAATTTCAATTCAGCTCCACTGGTCAGTAACATCATTTGAGTCTTATAATAATATTAAAGTGCCAACATTTAAGCAGTCCAATTTTTTTATTGAAGTTTATTTTTCTTCATTAATTTCTTCTATTAGTAGCCATATAAAACTGGAGAAAATGCCATTAAAAGTTTCGGTTAAATAATAACTATTTCGAATTACTACAAAATAACCTTATTAGATTCTCGATATTTTTTTAAAGCATTAAGTAAGGTATACATAATGTACATACCTATTTTATTATTCGAAACGTTCACCTTATGTTTTAACATTTTATATTTTGCGATATCTATAGGTACTTGGGGTTCAGTTTTTAAAATAATTATTAATATTACTAGACAAACCAAAGACATAAGACGTGGGATATACTTGTTATATAGGTAATAGCTTTTAGCGAACACATACTTATCCAATTTGACGTCACCGCGGTGCGGCCGCATTTTGCCGAGTGTTTTTGTATAAAATTACAATTTACGAGCACTCAACAAGCAAAAAATTAATTAATTTTATTAATCTAGGTTATAACCTAAAAATAGGTTTATGATCTATAACAGAAAATATATATTACTTATATAGCTTATAATTATTTACCCATAAAATTAACCTATTGGATTCCAATACGTCATACGATATATACCCGGTTTTTAATTCTTTGGCATATATTTTTTTTAATTTAAAATCGACATTAATAACAATATTAGTGAACTGATATTTATCCCCGATAGAAAATCTATAAAAATCTTGTCACTAAGGGCAGCTAAAGTGTTTGAAATATATTATATATATATATATATATATTATTCCTATCTTTGTCATAGTATACGTATATTCAGTATATAGTATATACCTATTGTATTGTTACAACGCGTACTAGACGAATATAATTCATTGTATTCTTAAAGTTGTATGTTCAATATGTTAACTTATCTATTTGGTCATGACGAATATCGCGGAAGTACAGGAGATGTTTGAAGCAGTTATCGAAATCCGTCAACCATCCGCCGCCGACTCGATCACCATACAGCAGATATTCACCGAGCTGAATAATGGCCCAACTCGAAAAATTGTGTTGGCAAGACTCGATTTCACGGGTCCGGTGACCATATGCAGATGCTGCGCTTCGATGCCAAATATGGCGGTGCAGACGATTTCCATGACTGGTGATTAACCCGATTTTGGGTTGCCGTCCGCAGCCGCTAATTTGACTACGAGGGAGGTTTCGTTCGATTCACCGTCCGTCGACTTGACCAAGCCGTTAAAAGCAACAGGGCCAACCGAAATTGGCGTTGCAAATATATCGTTGGTCATAACACGGCAGTGATGACGCTTGCAGATTCTGCTGCAGGAGTCAAAATCGAGACGCCGCCGCCGCCGTCATCCTTCTCGTCGTCGCAAGTTAAGCTGATGGCTTCGGGCATGCGGACGAGCCACAATCTCGCGGGTCCGCCACGGAGACGACGTTACTGGAATTCAATGCCGAACATTGCAGTTCGGTTCAGCGCGGCCGAGGACGAGCCACCCCACCCCAACTGTAATGTCTGAAAACGACCAGACGAAATTCGACGTGACTGCAGAAGCATGCAGTTTGCTGCAGGACTTAGTGATTCTCGCGGTCAAACCCAAACGCCGTTTGTTGTGGAATCGGACGAAAAAATTCGTTTTTAATAAATTACAATTATTATTAAAATTTTAAAATACTTCACGTGTAATATAAACACTGTTAGTTAGTAATTAGTCTGTACATATTAGGAATACCAAATATGGGTATTTTCTAAAAAAACTAACAGTTATTTGTTATTTCTGAAAAAGATGTCAATAATACTGTTACCTTTGTCATTATACCACTACCCGCTTTTAAATTACCATAACACCGCCTACAGCATATGACCGGCGAACACGCACGATCACCGTGTGTTGTAATGATTATTAATAATATTTTTATGTCCAATAAAATAAACCTTTTATTTCTCACATTTAAATTAATTTGATTGTTGGCACTTGACGAGACGAGTGACGACGAGAGTAGCCAGTTTATTCATCTGTATCTGGACTCTGGACTGCAGTTAAAAAGGTAATAAAGTACTTACCTACTTATTCATTATTTTATTTAACCTTCCAGCACAACGCTTTTGAAAATAGTACAACAACTTTGTACTTGTAGATCTTTTTTTCTAACTTTATTTCTTACCTACTTTTGTTGAAGTTTTAATTTTGATTTCATCACGTACATTGTACAAGTTTAGTGATGTAGTATTGTAGGTAGTCACTACCTACAACACGCATCGTACATCATAAAAACCTAGTCAGAACAAAAAAGCCGACGAAAAATATTTTCATAATGTTTTAATTTATTTTAATAAGTAACAATTATATGCAATTTATTTTGTAATTGTAAAAAGAAAGTTCTCATTTAATTTGATTTTAATAGATTTCAAGGTTTATGTACAAATTTTTATTAATATTTTATATGTTTACCAGTTTCTATATACTATGCTCATTGTTTACTACTTATTTGGCTATTTATATTTCCATTATGTGATTTCACAAGCATTGTACTGGTAACTAAAGTAAAATATTAGATATGAAATATAATATTTTTAGAAGATGCCTATTTTAAAAATTTAATGTTATTATTATTATTATTATTTTTTTTTTTTGATAAAAAAAAATGTATACAATTTGAAGAGAAGGATTCAGACCAAATATTGTTGGTTCCTAAGAAGGGATTAGGGGGAAGCGTCAGAGTAATTAAGCCTACAGTCGCCAATACGCTAAATCCGCTACTGCCATATATATTATTATATTATACGTATTATGGTTTTTATTATATATTTTAACTTTTATGCATAGAACGTCAGATCATTTTTGAATGACAGGCCAATAACCAATAAGATGCAAAAAAAATAATGGAGGCAAAGTACACCCTGCTATACTCAAATGGTGCTCCTGATCTAAGTACTAACTACTGACCATGTTACAGTTAAACTTTTGGATTTACATTCTTTTTTTTTACAATTATCATAATTGATATTAACTTTCTTATAATTAATAGTATCTTCCCATTTAATTTTTTTTTATGCACTCAATTACCTATCTATTAAACTCAAATTATATTAATAATGTTTCATGCATAGGCGCAACTGGGTTAAAGTGCTGCAGCACCTCCAAACTCAAATTAAGAACTCCCTGATCCCTGTTATAAAACACCAAAAATAATGTGAAAAAGGACGGTATCTTTTTTATGTAAGATTTTTTTATTTTGTTTTTATTAAGAAAAAGAATCAAAAAGGGACTTTTTTAAACTTGAACAAGTTACAGATAAAATTTTAATAAGTTTTGTAACATATTAACACAGTTTTTCAAGTATATGCAACAATTTAAAAATTGATTTAATAACAAGTATTTTAAAACAATGGTTTACTGACTTGTTATTTTTAAATTTTAAAAAGCATGTTGCAAAATGCAAATATCAAAAAAACAAAATGAATGTGGGTTATTGAAATGAGTGTAGATAATTTTAGCACCCCCTAAAATTTAAGTCTAGTTGTGCCTATGTGTAGGTGTCTATGTTCCCCTCCCAATTTTTTTTCATTCTTTAAATCTATGTTAAATTTATATTTTATTTAATTCTTTAGCCAGATATATTTGCGTGATCTCTATAGATAATCAATAGTAAAAACTTATTATTTTGTATAATTTGTTTTTATACATTTTTTAAATTCTGACATACTGTCACTGAAAGCTTCTATGAAGTATTTCTCAACAAAAGTTGAAATATTTATAAAATATTTTTTGTTTAAAAAAAAAGAGACATTAAAACCAAAAAGCCAGACAAAATTGAAGGAATTTCAATTAACAGATTTCAATTTTTAAAACTTATTTTAATTGATTAACAATTTTACTAGGTTTCAATAGGAGCGATTTTGAATATCTACTTTTTCAGCTGTGATATCCATGAATAAATATATGATATTTTTTTATTTATATTATTCATCATTACACTAACAATATTTTAGTTTCGGAAAACAATGCAATGTGCATAAAAATTCCAGCCTTACTAGTAACTAATAATTCATTGTGCATAGTGCATACTAGCCACTAAGCCTAATTAATGAACAATAGTAATACCTATATTTTAACAATAATTGTATTATTTCCATATCTAAATTCTAAATTCATATATCTTTATAAATAGTACTCTCATCTAAAGTGGTGATAATACACCTTTTCTCATATTTTATAAAAATAAATGGTAATCATGTTGACAATTTTTAAATTTTTAATATAGTTAATTTATTTTATTAAAAAATAATAATATATTGACAAAAAAAATAATATATATATAAATTGTAGTATTTAGCAAAAAGTTATAAAATTAGGATACATTTTTCTCTTTTTTTGTTCTATTGAATTATGACATTAGATGTTTAAATTGGAAGCATTTTTGGTTCAATTAGAATTTCATTGACAGCACAAAATGATGGTTGTGTAACTGCAAATAAAACAGCTTCTGCGACATTTAATGGCTCGAGAATTTCATTATTAGAGCTGCAGTCATATCTCTTTAAAGCCTAAATTTAGAAAATATTTTACAATAAAATATTATTGATAGTTAAGAAAAAATAATTATACATATTATGCAAATGTGTATTTGTAATATAACATCATGATTGTATCAAAATTCGGGAAGCAATTTTACCTCATAATCACTAGTCCTGTGTAATAATTCAGTTTTAACATCTCCAGGTTGAATGCAAGTGACTTTTATGTTATGCTCAGTCATCTCAGTTCTTAATGCACTAGCTATGCCCTCCATGAAAAATTTTGTTCCTGAGTATACCCCTAAACCTGGAAATGACTTTAAAATGTCATTAATTTTTTTATTTATTCATAGAAACCTATAAAAGTTCTGAGTTCACAACTTACTTTTCGGCCAGCGTTTGATGTTATGTTTACAATATGACCAGCATTTCTTGAAGTCATTGTAGGAAGAACAGCTCCAAGACAATTTAACATACCATTACAATTCACTCGTACCATTTCATCCCATTCTTCTATCTTGCATTTATCAAATGTTGTATAGAACATTACTCCTGCATTTATAACCATTATATCAATTGGGCCAATTATTTCTTCAACATTTCTAACCACTGTTCGTACCTATATATTATACATAATAGCTATTACATCAGTTAAAACAATATTTAAACTAAATAATTTAATTTACATTAATTGGATCAGTAACATCCATTTCATAAGGAAAAACCATGTTTTTGTTGGTCACACCAAGTGAAAAGATCTTATTTTTTAATTCCATCAGACGATTGATTCGTCTTCCAGTTGGAATCACTATAGCTCCAGCTAATGCTAGGCTTTTAGTTATTTCATAACCAATTCCTGAAGAAGCTCCAGTAATAAATACAACTTTTGACTTTAAAGGCAATAATTGTGTTGGTAATGACTTCTTTGAACCTACATAAACAGGTTTATTGTATAATGTACATAATGCTTTACGTTTTTCGCACAAACTAAGATAGAATGGACTGAAAATAAGAGCCTTGTTAATGTATCACTCAAAATTTGCAAGAGATGTGTAAGTGTCAGGAAGGAAAGTATAATAGCTATCAGCCAATGAGCTACTAACTACTAGGTATATGAATATGATAAATATCATATATCTGCTCAATACATTCTCTCCTCATTTCACGTTTTTCTTAATCAATAAGAGGCTGCCTCTTGGTAATTTTCTCACTATATCGTTTTCAGTTCATTCTAAATCAATTTATAGTTTTTAGTCATGTTTAATTGATAAAATTAATTTGAATAATTTTTATTTATTTTTAAATGGAACCCTATTATAAAAGGTAAGTACAGCAACATATAAATGTTAATTTATTAAAATATAAATCAATTCAATTTAAATTGAAAATATTTCAAATATTTACTACCTTTTATAAAAACTACATATGTTTTAGGTATAACATGAAAAATTGATAACACATAATGTAAATTAAAAATAAAAATATTATAATAATAGTGGTATCAAATTAAAAAAAAAATAATATTTACTTTATGTTACTATAAGATATATTTGACTAAACAAATGTAGAATGTAAGTAGAAAGTTTTAACTTTTTAATATAAAATATTTCAAAATATTTGTTTTTATAAAACCATTCATTGTTAATATTGTAAATTTAAATTACCATGAGTTTGAGTCGTTTGGGGAATCAAATTCAAATTAGCTAATGTTTTCAATATTCTACGGCATTCGTTACTATCTAAATTTGGATACTTTAAATTGGCAGAAGCTAAATACGATTCAACGTTTGTTTTTTTCACTGTTGAATGATTCTCTAAATAATTATCTTCCACAGTAGAATTTAATAAATAAGCAAGTGAAGCTAATTGAGGTTGAAGAATTGAATTTTTTTCAATTATTTCTGACCATTTTTTGTAAGATACGCATTCTAAATTATATCCAACATCTTTCATTACTTCCCACAAATGTCTATGAAAATACCAATAATACATTATTTACATAAGTATTATTTCAAAACATAATACTTACTTTGAATTGAATGTGTCATTAACTAAATGATAGATTTTTCCTGATGAGTCATTTAAATTTTGTGCCAGTTCTACAATAGTATTTGCAACAAAATCAACAGGTGTTAGTTCAATCTGTAAATAATCTTGCATATTATTTGTTTGTTTTATCATTTATCCTCTTGTATTATAAATACCCATGTTTATTATACCCACCTTCCAGTTTATATCAGGATATGTATTTGTATATAATACACCTTGTATTATAAATAAAGTAAAATCTGAAAAGTTCCAGCTGGGCACCAATCTACTTCCACTTATGTTTCCACATCTAAATATGGATGCTGGTAATCCTTTTCTAATTGCATTTAAAATTAACTGTTCGGCCAGCCACTTAGTTTGCCCGTAACCACCTTTGAGTAATGGTGCCCAATTTTCAGGATTATCATTCTCTGCAATATTTTTAAGCCCTTGAGGAAAAACAGCCGATGAGCTGAAAATGTGGGCGATAAATTTTTATTTAAGTTATATAAAAAAATTTCATGTTTTAATATTTTATGAATTATAATTTTTAACATTATTATAAATATTGTGGTTATTTCTTATTATTAATGTTTTAAACTTTTGTTTTATTTCACTATTATTTTTATATTTCATTGACAACAGAAAAATTTATTTATGTATAACATCATCAATTTTATACTAATTTTATCCAAGATTTTGAGTAAAATTCAAAATCAATTATAGTATATAGTAGTATATGTATATCGTATATGGAAATTACTATATGAAATTATTCATATCATTGTTATAACATTTGTCAAGTAATAAAATAACATGTATAAGCCTGATGATTTGAATTTTATTGAGATTTATTTTAGAAATTGTAAAACAAATGCAGCTGTTACAATCAAAGCAAATAACAAGATTTGAATAAATACAATGTTTATCACATAATTTTCAATCAATACAACTTTAGTTTATAGAGTTGCTATTTAGTATCTACAGTATTCAAATACACTATAATAGTTTTGATACATACTATTTTCTTATAAGTCAAGACACTTGGGATTCAGGAGTTTCTCAAAGATGTATTATAATTTAAAGTGGTATAATTTACCTATAGCTAAGTAGTATAGCATTGCTATAGTACCTTAGTAACCAATAGCTATAATATAAATTTCGAATATTATATCAGAATGATCTAAATCTTGTACAAAATAAGTTCTGTTTAAATCTTGTATTCAATTTTAATTTTCTCAGAGGATAATTAAGAATAAATATGTAATATAAAACCTATCTAAACCAAATAAATTGTACATTTTACTTATTACAAATTGAAAATTATTTTAAATAAAATTGTATAATAAAAAAAATAGCTTTAATATTGATTACTTTTTACTAACCTAACATAATGTAGTGGTTTTATTTTACGATCCATACAAAATTGTATTATATTTTTGGTACCCATAACATTATTTTTATACAATGCTCCAAATGGATATGATAAATTAACCTGAGCAGCTGCATGTATAACATAATCAATATCATTACACATTGCTTCATAGTCATCATCTGACATTCCAAATTGTACTAAAGACACATCACCTAAAATATAATTGAACTGTTAAAAGTAATTTATAAATAAAATATATTATATAAACGAGGTTTAACTGTTCCTACTTTAAATTGATCAATAAAAAATAAAATGCATTATCATTAATTCATCATCCATTAATAAAATTCCTAACGTTCGTTTTAAATAAATGCTTATGCACATAAACATAATATATCTAATAATACAGTATAGCTTACACTCAATCATACCTATTCCCCAATGGTTAAATTATAACTAATAATTTAGTACCTATATTTAATTAGATAAACCTACTATAAATCATAAATGCACAATATACAAATAACTGTATAATGTTTAATTTTATATTTTTATTATTATATCTTTAAATTATGTCTAATTAATATGTTCATCATAAATTTAAATTACTGCAACA
>JACXSJ010000160.1:78163-135787 GCA_014851325.1 Pentalonia nigronervosa | reverse complement strand
ATACTAAAAATAGTACGTTTGATAAGAGACGTCGGATCTATATGTCCCAACAGTCGACGTGGCCAGGAAAGCGCTAATAAAAGAGTAAAATAATTTTTTGTCTGTTTATAGAGATGAAAAAAAAGAAAAAATTTGCCGCCCCTAAATTTTGCCGCCCTAGGCTATAGCCTAGTTAGCCTAATAGTAAATCCGGCACTGTATGCATATTATACATACCATATGTTATATAAACCGTATAATGTTTACGTATATAATGTATATGTATACGGCTAAGCTCTAAACATAATAAAATACAAATAGATAAAATACGTTTATGTAATGGGTAAAAATTGGAAAATAGTTATCCAAATGCTTGTTATATGTATACAATGTAAAATGTTATGTTATTATAAATTGTTTAAAGTGACATCAGACCAATAAAAAATATTACGCAGTTATAGGTGAAGAAAAAAATTAAAACAGGTTATTGTAATTATTTTTTTAAATACCATTTCATTAATTTATGAAGGTCGAGTCCAGTTCTAGAACTTAATACTAATAATAATTCCAATCTATTTATATCTATCATAATATACGACAATAATATTTGAAAAAAGGATCGTATTTTATTGTATATCAATAGATTCCTATTAGTTTATGTTATGTTCTGTGTCGGAAGTATTTGGAAAACAATTTAGATTCATAAGAAAACAATATAGAACGTCGTAATTTTCATTTCAGATTTCGAGCTGGGCGTGCTTTCGAAATTATAATCATTTCATTGAACAATGAGCAAACCAATAGCCTACGTAGTTGCCAAAAAAATTATAATTGTTTTTAAAAAATAAGTTTTTTTTTTTTGAAAAAGAATACTATTATAAATAAAAAAAGAACATACTCTGCGCGACTTGCGCGTCCACGATTGACATGAAGTTATCAATTTCATTGACTAGAAAATAATGTAAGCAGTTTTTAGATACATTCGCGATAGCTATGGATGCATTTCACGTCATAAGGTCTGCAGTCATCCGCTGACTTGGGACTAGATGAAAACAAACTTCGAAAAGTGTCCACGGTCGTTGTTGAATTGGACGGACACGGTGGGACATGAGCAATTTTCAGATTTGAGATTAGCCACCACGACCACGGTAACGATGTCGCCAGTACACGGAAGTACCGGTCGTGCAGGTCACACCATGATGGATGTGAACGACGTCGAAGGCAGCACTGCTGAGGGGGCGAAAGCGGATCAAACGTCAGCATAGCTGAACATCCGTGAATGGCTCGCCGACGTCACTACCTTCGGCTTAAGTGAAACACAATAATATACTCAACATCCGATATACTCTGATGATAATGCGCCCAATATTATTAAACTCGTCCTAACACTGACCCTGAATCACGCAGACTGTGGCCTCATACAGCCTTATAATATACAATACCCGTACCTTCCCGTCGTGTTACTTCCTCCTCACAGTTAAGTCTTATGCAATATTTTTGGTCATTAAAATAAAAATACTTATAATGAAATATACTATAAATTTCGTATATTGTTACGTATTTAACACGTATCTTATTTGTTTCGTTCAATGTTAAACAAACATCTCATATTTACTAATAAATTTAGGGTTAGGATTTGAAAGCAAATTTTATTTTTATTAAAATAAGATTATTTTCGTATAAAATAATATATTTTATGCAAATTCCATTGAAATTCGATTTAACTTAATTTAACTTTTTTTTTAATCAATTTATAATAATAGTTCATATAAACCACAACGGGGACCTAAAGTGCATGTCGTTGCCAATGTGTTATAAATAATTGGTAATGACCCAGAAACGATTTATTTTTGATAATAGACATAAACAAATAAAATATTAGTCAGTGCTAGGTAAATGAGAGTTTCTAAAAGCTCCTATTTTTACAATTTAGTCATGATATTTTTTTGAGACTAAAAAACTTGATATTTTTTCTGCTACACGAAAAAAGCATCGAATCATAATATAAATGTTTTAGGTAGTCGAAATTTTAATGCGAAATTGTTAAGAAATTAATAGATAACTGTAAATAAGAAAAAGTTTATTCAGCACAAAATAATATTATGTATGTTAAAAGTTACTTTATTTTCTATAATAAAAGGTTTTTGATGTATAATTTTACGTTAATCTAAATGTTTTATTTATAATTTATATTGATTCAAATTCTAAACCCTACTTATTAATGTTGCATAATCTATACTTATTTCTATCCATTATTTTAGTCCACAAAATTTGTTTAAAAGTTTAAAATTATAAAATCGATTAAAAGGGTCGATGCATAGCCACCTATATCGGATAAATCCCAAATGTATACAAGTTTTAAAGTATATTTATATTTTGACATCTTAAGTATAATTTTTAAAACAATTAAAACTCAAAACGTGTTATTTTTATTAATTTTTATTAGTGCTTCATTAATTTATAAAGAATAAGTCCAGTTCCATATTCATGTCTATGAAATTATATGAAATATAATACTCTATTATTTATCATTATATAATTGTGTTATAAAAACTGTGATAACATGTATTCAAGTAAAATTAATAATTATATATTGAGCGTGGATTTAAATGCCCTAAAAATAAAAAAAAAATATTTTAAAAATATAATAAAATGCATTAATAGTATAACAAAACTTAAAACAATACCCTTAAAAATTATTTTTAACATAATAAATATGTATGTTTAATACATATGAATTAAACAAAATCTAGTTGAATTATTTAATAAATATCATATCGTATACCTACCCACTAGACAATTGTAATTGTGAGTTATCATGATTGATGCAAGTAGTTAATAAAATTATCTATCTAAATAATATATTTACATATTTTACATTATTATAATACGTTTGTCGGACCGTATATATAAGTAAACACATTATTCGTTTATGTAATAAAAATAATATAACGAAGCAAAATAAATAATAACTATTCATTTTTTTTCTTTTTAGTGGGCTATATAATGGATATAATGATAGATTATAATTAAATTTTCTTGACTCTAATAAAATATATGAAGAATCAAATGTGCTTAGAAAGCAATGTTTTAAAACAGTCAAAACAAAATGCTATTGCATTTAAATCCGCACCTTAAGTTAGGTTAAGAAACTATTAATTATATATTTCGCTTAAAAAAGATATTGTAACTATATAACAATTACCATTATTCGAAATATATGTTAATAATATTTTAAAACCTAATATTTGAAAACTTGATAGTTGATATTAGTGAGTATACGCAAACTAGCATCATAAATTCATAAAATATATTAAAATTAAACTTTATATGCCTCAAGTAAATAATTTTGATACGCGTATTTTTTATAGGTAATATATTTTATATACCACATACGTTTATTATTGTATATTTACTGATTCTTTAGAGCTTATCACAATAACATCTAAAGTATATATATATTTTTCTTTTAAACATTTTTTTTATTACGCTTTATCTGTGAGCTGTGGCGTATACCATATCAGAAAAATTAGTGAATGTAATAACTAGAATAATAAAAATAAAAAATGCATTTTTTCCAGAATGAAGAATCCATCCGTTAAAAGAACTTCGAGAAAACGATTAGAACCATACATATATAAACTTTAAATGTTATTAAATTATGAATGTTATAGTTAATAAAAAATAACTTTAAGGTAAATGATAAGTACATAAATTTTAAAAAAAAATTGATATGGATAAATGTTTGATGTAGGTATTATAATAATAATTTATACCTATATTATTACGTTTTAAAGCAATATGTTACTAAAATATTTCATACAACTATTTTAAATGAAGTTATTTTTAATATTAAATAACTTAAAACTATTTGCAAATATCCATAGCTACTTATTTAATAATGACTAAATGTATTATTCTTAGGCAACAATAACATTTGACTAATTATCACAGCGTTAATGGTATTTTAATTAAACCTACACTCCTCCAGCGTATTATAATATTGTAAAAATTCGATACTATACTATGTTCAATTGTTCAAAACAAATAAATTCTATAATCTTGAATCAATTATGAATGCAATGGAAGTGAAAAACGTCATGTTTGCTTATTATATTAAGCAGGTTGGTAATATTTTTGGTAACATCTTGTTAGTTTTCATACTATATTCATTATGGGTGATAATCATTTTTACAATATACACATATCTTATAATCTTAATCAAATATATTATTATAGACTTAAAGCTGTACTGATGAAAAGTTTAAAAAAAAATCATATTATTGTTATACATATTATTATATTGCATAGGAAATACGCGCGGTACTTCTTCGACAACTCGCAGATGATCTATCGTATCGAAATCATTATCGTTGTGTTTAAACACTCAACAGGTTTTTGTTTGAAACATTCAATGAAAAAAACTTAATATCATTTCGTACTCGTTCGCGTGAAATGCGTAGGACGACATAAAAACGTCATTCTCCTCAACTCCTTAGACGTTGACGTATTATAATTAATGCTGACGGGATACCTCACTATAATAATATATGTTACGGCCTACAGCGATAGCTCTAATACATAAAGGTACCGCAGAGAATAAAACACGAATACGAGATTTAATATTTATACCGTTGGTAACTGAGACTGTATAGCACTTATTGTTTTCGTTTTGTACGTCTTGTCTCATCGAGTGTGTAAACACAGACGATAAATTTTTTCGCGGTAGATTTTTTACTCCGAGTGTATAAAAACGCGTTAAATATACCAACACTCACGACGCCGCCGTGTCAAAAAAAAAAAAAAGGTTCACCGCAATTTGGACGTCATGACACGTAAGCGACAAAATAATGCGACAAAAGCATAACACAATATCCATATAATAACCACGTCATACCATTATGATACGTAATATTGACGACAACTATCTACTACCTGGGTTGCAAATATTATAATACATTAATATTTATACATATAAGTTATTACTCTAGCTGTATGTCTGTATCACCCGGCAGTGGCCGGGGATAAATAAAACCGAGATGGGCAATCCGTCCGTGGTGGATAGTAATAAGTGACTTTTTTTTATTACACAAACCAATCGTAAGATGTAGAAATAAACTAATAGGTATATGGTTATGATTTTTATATTATTAAGAACGGGTAAGGCTTCCTAATAAATAACCGATTCGATATATTATCTAAACCTTTCCTGAATCTTCAAAATCCGTCGAGTATTATTTTAATATACAAACCAGCTCAATCATATACTTTGCCTCTTAGGTATTTTAATAGGCAATAGTTGTTACTCAATTGTACATTTTATACGGAATAGGTTTATAAAGCCAAATCACAAAATATAATGCAATACAGAAATGTATGTCAAATCATAATAGATAACTATTTTATTATCTGTAACCAATAGCAAACCTATATAATATACAGGCAAAATAATATTCGACTTTTCTTGAGCGGAACAAAATTCACGTGTAGAACCACCCTATAGGGGTTGAAAAAAAGAAGCTGAATACCATCCCAGAGTCTCGAGGAATCTATTTATAATATTATATAGCTTTTATCGAAAACGGTAATAATACACACATTACATAGAGGACGAACAAACAAACAAACAGACAGACAGATATTATTTTACAAGCATTAGATTATCGGTAGGTACTAACCTGTGCGCGATGTTTCCCGAAAGTGATCGGTCTGTTGACTGTGCGTATGACTGATTACAGAGGACTGCCAGTAGCATCGCCGCGCGTATCTCCTGCTGCTACTGCTGTTGCTGCTTCTGCTGCTCCTGCTGCCCCCCCGACCGCAAAAACAATAATAATTGACCGGTTCATGCGTCGGACGTCCAGTGGTGTTGACCCAGCAAAATATCGTATGTAAACAATATTTAGCGGGATTCGGACGACAGGCTAGACGAAAAAATATATGGTTACGTGGTACATGTCACAGATCGACACATTAACCTAAGCATACGGGTAACATTATGTTATGTTATTGTTGTCGTTAGAATAAAATGTCGCTACTTATTATTCCGCACAGTCGCCCTCGAGATACATTCATAATATTATCATCTCATGTATTATTATATTTTATCCAAGCGTTCTGCGATTCTGAAAGATAATTAAGATTATTATACAATAGTTAAAACTAATTTTTTGTTCAATATTTGGCTCAATAATTTATGCATCATTATATTATTTATATAGCGTATGAACTCGCAAGTATATACTTTGATGGGTAATAATACATTAAAACATATCTAATCATTTAAATAGAACACGTTTTGTAATACCTACCGAAAGCGTTAAGAGCGAAACAAATATATCATTATAAATTTATAACCCTGACGAAGGTAGCATGATTCACTATTGCGAAAAACATAAACTCCATACACATTTAAGTTCCTGCACACATTGTATATACATTGTACGCTATTGCAAAAGAAGGAACGAACACAAAACATTAATATTTCAACAATATAATCGCACGGCCGTATATAGTTTTGGACAAACAAAACCTCAAAATAATAAACGTATATTTGGTTTCATATCAAACAATCATCCCGTCTTGATAATATTAACACTATATATTTTAAATAAGAAGGTATGCTCTCATGTAAAAAGTATTTGTTGGGCGTAATTTGATTTTTTCTCAACTCTGCAATAGATAACTAGGTATTTCATGAGATTGCATTCGGTATAATCGAAATTGATTTGCGGCTGGGGCGTATTACATTTTAGGTGAACGCCTCGCGGGCTGTGTCCCACATAAAACTATTATAGACATCCAAACCACAAAATGTGTTGCGAGGTAAACTCAGATGCAATTGTTTATAATAATTTAACAAATAAATTTGTTACAATAAATTTATTATAAAAAAACACAAATAAATTTAATTGTTGCATGTACAACGCTATATTTTGATGATAAGTTATGTTTTTTGGACTTATAAATATATTTATATATGCATTGATATTATACAGGCCATAAGATTATCTGTATAGAAAAAAATTGAACAGTAATTTTCTCAAAAATTTCGAATATACTTATATATTTTCTTTAAATTCGATGCATTACATAAACAAAACATTTTACAAAATTAATTCCTTTTTAGATTTTGAACGGAGCGATTAATGTATTGATTTTACAATGATGTATATATTTTTTTATGTATTCATACGCACAAAAAAAATCGAAATAATGATTTGATTTTTAAAATTAAGGGTGGTGTTTGATGGTAAACTGTATTTATTTGGTACTTTTGAGAGGTCAAAACTGAAAATCTGCAAAGCTATTCAAAAACGTTGGGAAAAAAAATTACTGAAAAACTAGAAATTTTTATGCAAAACCAATTTTTGATAAAATCAATTTTGACAAGTCTAACAAAAATTGTCAAAATCGAGAAAATCAAGAAAATTTGCAAATTATTTTCTAGTTAGAAACTCATAAAAAAAGCCTAACAAAAATCAAACTAATTTTTAATGAGCATTTGAAGTTTAAATTTTTACGACATTGAATATTCAACAATAAATGAACGATTTTTCATTGAAAAATGTTCATATTTTGTTGCAATTTAAAAACAAATGGCCGTTGATACTTAAAATATTCACCAAATGTTTATTTTATCATTTTCCATACACAGAAAAATTTTCAATACATTTGGATCATTTTAAGTAATTTAAAGATATTTTATATTATATATATTTTTTCTATAAATATCGATAACATTTTTTTGTAAGGTCAAAAACCTTGAAAATTTAATAATATATTTCTCATAAATTATTATAATAGAAGTTTGAAAATATTAAAAATACACGAACACGATTTTTAATAAGCATTTAAAGATCAAATGTTGACAAATTTATCAAAATCTCAAAAATTTGCAAATTATTTTGTAGTTAATTAAAAATGATAAAATTTAATAGCTAAAAATTTAAAAATTAAAAAGTTTCTCATAAATAGTTTAATAGCTATTGTAACTAAAAAATCTAAAAAATATATAAACATAGTTTTATTTATAAACATTTTAAGTTCAGATTTGGATGAGATTAGATTAACAATTTTAATTATTTTATTGTAATTTAAAAATATTATTTGTAAGTACCTACTAAAAACTTTTAAATTTCGTTTTTCGCATGTAATAAGTTATCATTAAATTCAAATTTAACACATCCATTACAGTAAACCTCTCAACACCTACCATATATCAGAGCGGTACTCACTTATCCATCTTTTTAGTATTAATCTTTAAAATACATCAACAACAAAGGTTGTATAAGTTTTTTAAATAATTTTTATTTTTATTTTACAATAACATTAACAGTTTTTCTACTATTTTTTTATCTGTATTAATTTAAAGTTAATTCGTTTTTAGAGTCTCATAATACATATTTACAATTATAATCTATGAGCAATCTTTTATTATATTGTCAAAAAAAAAACTAAAATAATTAAATAGTTTAAATGTCTATAAATAGTTTAAAAAGGGCTAAATTATTATAAAAGTGATATCATGTTTAGAAAATTATAATATACATAGATATTTTGTGAAAATTGCAAGTATCTAGGATAATTAATTAATTTTTGAATTGGATACGAAAAAAAATATTAAAATTAATTTTGTGTAGCATAAATATGACTGTTTTTCTGATTATTTTAAGTATTTAATTGAGTTAAGTACTGAACATTTTCATTTTTTGTTCTCCTAAAATACCAACTAGATCCAATTATAATTTTATACTCCCTACTCTTATATGTTTAATGAGCACTTAAATTTGAACGAATATAATTCTTAATTACTAATAAACTTTTATATTTTAAACATTAATTCACGTCATAGCAATATACTTATTATGAGTTGTGCCATAAATTGCCTTACTTTTAAACGTATATGGTATACCTTGCTAACACATTCATTCTAAAATGTGTTTCTCTAGTTTTGAACATAAAACTAAAATTAATTTATATTCACATTTCACGGCTAACCTTGTCGATATCGATAATAATTAATTTTAACGTTTATTCTCATTAATAATAACGCTACACTTAAATGTTCTGTCGTCGTATCTTAAACGGCTCACATAGAATAATTATTGTTCCGTTTTACATCACTATTGCTGAGTTACATAAAAAAATGACTAATTTAATGGTTCACTAAAATTAAAAGGACCAGTCATGGCCTATTGATCACTAAATCGTGTTTAAGCCTTAAGGGACCACTATTAATTCATTCAAATATATTTTTATGCATCCTAGCATATACGAATCTCAGATTAAAATAAAATTATCGTAAAAACGTAATCTATGTTCGAACAAAATATTTTTTCCAATATTTTAAAGCATAGAGTGATACAAAAACATCTTATAAAAATATCAAACAATTTAATCTAAGTCGGTACTAAATTATATCTTTTTTTTTATTATGCGTTGTTTGATCCTAAACGAATATATCGATAGATTATAGATGCATAGAATTAGATTTTCATTTATATTTTTATACTATCTATACTAGTTCTTAAATGAATTACAAAAATTAATCCATTATTTATATTGTATTACAATACCTTAATGAAACAGTTAATATTTATTATCTACAAGAATATTTTTATAAAACTAATAATGGTATTGCAATAATTATATAAAGCGAAAAATGTAATGATAAACAGAAATATAATTAAGTGTTTACATATGTATCGTTTAGACATCTTAAAAAAATTAATTCAATAAATTGACTATATCTTGCAAAAAAATATAATATAAAGATAATGTACATTTATTTTAGGAAGTTTCAATAAAAATTAAAAAGGCGTGTCTTAATAAAAAAAGATTTTTAAACAAATTAATAATACGTCTAAAAATATATTAGCACAAAAATACAATTGCATACTATGTAATAATAACCTTCCCATTAATCAACAGTGCAGCGACTAATTGAAACCTGTAATCACACAATCTCTCAAACAAAATTATCCAGTAAATTCACAGTATTATTTCGATGACACCTAAAACGATTGTGTTTATGCGGGTCTCTTACTCACATAATAGGCAATGATGAAAAATCGACTCTTTAGCTAACGTGGCAATCATTTCTCCTACATTTATAACTACCGACACTTCCGTACAAAGATATTATTAAAAAATATATATTTATGATCACTGTTAAGACGTAGCAAACATCTTTGGCAAAAAAACTAATCATAAATAAATTAAAATAACTAAAAAAGAACTTGACAACAAAACCTAACATAATATCTTGTCATTCAGACATGATTACCATAATGTGATTAAGAATCGAGCACACAAACCTCGCCTACATTATATACCTATACGTATATATGCATGTATGTACATACTAAAACATAATCACAACTACCCTGCTGCAGTCAATGTGACCAAGGCACAAAGCCCTCGCAATAAAACACATGATTCTATATTTCCCAAAATGCACCATTGGCCACTGCATAAACAATATTAATCCACCCTTCAATAAGACCTTTTTAAAAACTATCGGTATTGATATCAAAATTGTATATTAAATATTTTGAATTAACTACCTACCTAATGCTACTAATGTAAGTCAAGATTTAATATTAATTTTTGTACAATTTTATTAGATACTTAAAGTTATACAATTTAAATTCTGATATGAATGCAAACATAATATTTTTAATGTGTAATATTATATACTTAGATACCATATTATATCAATAACAAACATTTTTGTTTATTATATTTTAAATAAGTTTTTGTTTAAAGTATCAAGTCATTATGGATATTGATTACTATGATGTATTAGGATTAAAAAGAACCTCTTCAAATTTTGATATACTAAACGCGTATGTACCTAACTAAGAATTGTAATTCATATTAACTTGTATATATTTATTAAAATAATACAATATTTCAAACGAATTAACTCGTTATTCACAACTTATAACAACACTTTTTTTATTTAAATAAGTTTTAATTATTTCAATATATATAATATCGATTGTATATGTATAGATTTCGAAAAATCGTGAATAAATTTGGTATGGAAAAATTGAACGAAGATGAAACAAATGTTAGGCTTACTGCATTTGAAGCTTATGACGTTCTTAGTGATCCTTTTTGGCGTTCAATGCATGATCAATTTGGGGTTCATGCCATAAAATTAGGCGTATTTGTTGATAAAAAAAAAGATTTGAAACGCTATTCATATCACGGTGACATCTTTTTAACGTACAAGTAATAGAAATAAATATATGATAAATTTATAATAACTATAATGGTAATAGGTAAATAATATTAACTGTTAAGCATCTAAATGTATTGCATACAACAAATATGTATTTATTTATTAATAAATTTAGTACCTACAATATTGAGGAATCAAGTATATTTCATGTAGGTATCTAAACTTAAATTTTTATCGGCACCTAATGCTATTTTTTTTATTCAAAGTTCGATTAAAGGGAGATTTTTAAAAATCTATATAAAAAATTGACGCGTATTTAAAATAATATACCTAACCATCGTTTCGTGTTTAAAAATAATAAAATTATTTTTTTTATTTCAATCTACAGATCTATTTTTAAGTGACAGTGACATATAATCTGTATTTTTTAACATAATTAGTGAGCATTAATTTTTATAAGAAAAATTAATAATTTTTTACAATTCTATACACTTTTATATTATATACCTACATGTAATAAATATTACTTATTTTTATGGTCTAAGGTCGGTTTATGGATCCACGAATCCGTATACTCATATAATATCCATGTTATCAACCAAAAAGGCAACTATAAATGTTGGTATTAAACATGACGTTATTAAGATTCCGATTAATTTAACATTGAACGAAGTAAGTGTAATAAGTAGTATAGGAGTAAGTAGTAGTAAATAAATTTTGCATCATTTTTCAATTTTACGATTGCATTGTACAAAGTCCTAACAAATTTATTAAAAAAAATTGAAACATACATAATTTTACATGGGCCTGAAGAAGTTATCTGATATGTAGGTTACATTTTAATATGAAAATATTAGTTATATGACTCGAGGGCTAATGTTCAAGACGACCAAGATTACCTAATATTTAGGTATAGGTAACAAATTTCAATTACTATGAGATATCTCTAATAATATTATATATTTATTATTGTGTATCTTATATGCTGGCAAATTAATATAAATTTATTTTTTTAATTTTGATACCTTTTTTTTATAATAATGTTGTCATATGATTTTTATTTAGTTTTATCAAGCTTAGAAAACAATATGTTATGCATGTTTTAAAATTTGATGAACTTGATAATTTAAAAAAATGAATTCTTATTTTTCTTAGGTTATAATTTAAGGTATTTAATTAAGTTGACTTGTATTATTTTCAAAATATACATGAATAAATATTAGATAAACCACCAAAATAAATTAGTAAATATATTAAAGTTTTAGTCTTAGTATTTATTATAATTTTAATAATGGGAAATTTATTTTGTAGATATTTTATGGAGCATTAAAAAAAATTAATATTCCCGAAAGTAATGGAAGAACACAGTGTATTACTAATTTAAAAATATCTAAAGGATTACCGACCAACAGTGAGATTATTCACAACTTAACAGATGGAAGAACAGTAAGTAAGTTCATTAAGTAATTATATTGTAATTCTTTAATTTTGGTAATTTTATTTTAAAATTAAGTAATACTAAACTAATTTAACTATAATCTATATAATATAAATTGTTCTTATCTTATATTATTTTATTCAGGTGTTTATAAAATCTATATACACATTAATAACTGTAAATGGACCATAATGCAATTATTGTAAATCAATTTGATTTTTAAAACATTTGTTCTTTTAAAAATAATAGATTTAAATACTCATCAACTAACAATAATAATTATAATATGAAGCATATTTAACTTTATACATTTTATAGTATTTATAAGCATGTATGATTATAGAAAAACCATCATACAAGGAAATTACATTTAAGATTATAATATTGATTAACATTTGATAAACTGTACAAAACAAAATAAAATAGAAGTAGATGTATCAATTTCTCTGTGTATTAGGTTTTAGTAGTAAGGTCACTAAGGTAGACAAACAATTTAATTGAGTAAATTGCTAACATCTAATTTTTTAAACATAAAATATGATAAGTTTCCTACTTACTTTTGAAATTTTTAGATTTTAATATGAATCATGATTAATTTTTACATTTTATGAATCTTTTGTATACACGGTACATCACAAAATATGTACATAGCACATCTTTTCTCCCTTCACCCCCTCACAAAAAAAAAAAATAAATAATAATTATAATTTATTTATTCAAATTTCTATTTTGGAAATTATTAAATATAGATACATAAAGACCATATTTTCAAATATTAAAACGTTTCATACAATTTAAGGAACGTATAAAATGAATTTCTTAGAAATAATTTCTAGAATTAATTTTTTTCTTAGTATCACGACAGTAATCAATAGGTTGAACTAAGTTTTACCAAAAAATATGGAGCTATCAAAAACTGGTGTTTAAAAAAAACTCCCATTTTTAATCATTTTTTTAAAAGTTTTTCGACATCTAGATTCAATTATTCCTTGAAATAACACTTAATATCGAAGCATTTTGTCTATCAGAAAAAGTGACATCAGAAAAAAAAACATGATTGTAAAACCAATATACATTCATGGCTCAACTACAAATCTAAAATGGTGAGGAGGGGGGTGACTAGATGAGGATTATTCTGAACCACTTCTCTATACCTTTATAAATATTAAGTAAATATAAAATTAGATTTTCATTAAATAACACAATATATAGCTATAAAGTTCTTAAAAATATTGATCTAAAAATCCAATACATGCGTACTTATAAATTATAAATAATTCATAATATATTATAAATTTTAATTAACTGATATTATCTATTGTTTATTTGACACCGCGTATTATTTTATCATATACCAAGTATATTATATAAACAATAAAGAGTGTTGTCTAGTCTCTTTAAACGAGTAAATAAATAAATAAATATGTAAACATAATAAATGGGCGGGGCTGAGCAAGTCACTAAATAAATTGTAACCAGCTACAAGTTAAAAATAACTCTCAAAAAAGTATCTAAACACAAGATACAAGTTACTTTGAAGAAAGTGTGACTAAGTACAAGATACAAGTTAAAAATATAACTCAATAGCGTATCTGAATATCGTATATCTCAGTTAATGTCCAACCCTGTATATGGCTCTTATATCTAAAAAAGGATTTTTGCAATGGGTATAATTGTACTTGGAACATTCAGCAATGGTAATTTTGATAGGAACACAATTTTAAGTTTCCTTTTTATCATATGACATTTCAATAACGAATTCAATACTCAAAAAATGATTCTTATATTCAGCTGCTAATTATTTTAGAATAAATAATCTTCTATAAAAGATAAATGAATTACAATGTGATATGTCAATGTTAAATTATGGTGAACTATTATTATAGTAGGTATAGGTATGTTATTGTATGTTGGTAAGTTCAGAAATAAGTGTAACAATTCATTCTATTCACTCAGAAGATATTAAGTCTTGTCACCTTCAAAAACACGTTTTTAAATAAAGGTTAAAAATTGCATAATATATATATATATATATATACATAAAAACGAATTTAGCCTATTAACTAAGGTTTAAACATGATTTTAATATAAAATAAAAAACAACGACGAAAATTTTAAGTGGATATTATTAATGAGTAAAATTATAAAATCATTTTTTAAGTTTTAAATATTTATGAGAATGGATCCATACTCGAGTACCTACCTACCCACTTCATGTTCTTTATAGACAGTTGCTATTACAACTACCTACCTATTTTATATTAATTAACAAAGCAAAAAGCACAAGTCGAATATTGTTGTTATGATATAAATGATAACTGATCTATTTATATACCTATTTTTATTTTAACGAAATACGTCATGATATTATATTAATATTGTTATTTTTGATAGCATAATCAATAATATTTTGTCTCGCCAGGCAGTTTATATAACTAGGGGGGTATGTTTCTAAAATATTTCTGCAATAGATAATAATTTAAAAATAATAAAAAACTTGAAAGATGAAATCAAATGTACAAATAAAAATAATATTAAATCTGTATACACTTTTATTAGCTACACACACCTTACACCTATGTAATTCCTCAAAAGAAAACATATAGTTTTCCTATCATTCTAAATTGTAAGATATAAAATCATCTTGATATTATGAATTACAATTTTTCGGCAGTGTTTATCACTAACGATTTGCCACACAAACATTTTGTAAGGAAAGGACAAGATTTGATAAGTACTTACACTGTGACTATCAAAGAAATGATGTATGGTGTTCAGCTTGTAGTACACACGTTAGATAACAAACGACTGAGAGTGAACATCACACAAGTGATAACGTACGTATCAATAAGTAATAGTTATTTTTTCTAGTCTTGATATAAATAAATATTTTTATTTTTGTATTTTATTAGAATATAAATAATCTTAATTTCTTTACTGTTGTGTTATTATGAGGAGCATAATTTATTTAAGTACTCGTTTAAGAAAAATATCTTTAAATCGTAAATATTATTTACGAAGTAGTCTTATCTATTAATATTTACAATAATATTTTTGATACTATAAATTGTTTTATTACCAATCATATTTTTTGACATGGACTCTAGTTGGATCAAAACAATAATATACCTAATTCTGTAACAACAGTTATTGTTATTACTTTTAATTCCTATCAAGCAGTTTTAATTGTATAATTTTAGATTTAAATTACAATGCTCAAAATTCTAAATTCAATATTATATAGTTAATGTTAAGATTAACATAATTTATTTCTTAATAATTTAAATCAAAATATAAATTGTTAAAATTTTATATATGAAGTATGGCCGTGTGGGTATAAAATTTACTACCTCTATAATTATGAATATGGTTGAAAAAAAAATAATTATTGAGCCAATATTTAAAATTTTTAGCTGTTTGATACACTGAAAAACAGGATCTTTATACCATTAAGTTTATCAAACGTTATTGAAAAATATTTAAGACGTTCAAAAAATATGCCATTATTTGTTATAGTAAAGATTTAAGAAAACTTTTAAAAAAAATAAAGAAATTACCTAATAAATATTAGGAGTTAAAAATATGTAGAACACTTTTAGAAGAATAATTCATAAATTATGAAACAAATTTGAGTTAAAAAAAAAATTATAATATTATAAAAATACATAGAATTCCGTACTTTATAGTTTATACTAATATTATAATTGTAATACTCACGTACAAACGATAGAATTTGTTCTCGACAATTACTAAAATAAAATTCAAGTTAAATGACTTCTTTGAAAAAAATATGGTAATGACATATCCGTGTGTTGGCATAACATTTTATTTTGATAATAATTATAGTCTGTAAAATCATTTTTAGTACATAACAATAATATTTACCTATTTGTTTTTATTTTACAAGTTGTTTACTACGTGCTATAGAATTTATGGAATGAAAACTTATATGTGACACATTATTGTTAATTTTTTTTTTTATTGAACACAAAAAAAAATATCAGCTACTAGGCTATTAGTTAATAATACGTATATATATTTGTTTAAAATTTGATTTACATTTATTATAAGCTTAAATTCGATTATATAAATTAATTTCCATTAGGAAGTTAATGATGTTGTTGTTTGATAGTAGATCTGGTTGTAAGGCTTTACTTAATTGGTATGGTGTATAGTGTTTAATTCTTGAGTCTGCATACTTTAAATATTCAGTTATTATGTGTATTACGGTGAGTTCACCATATATATGATTCACATATGGGAAGGTCTTTACTAAACATGAGGTGATTGTGTATTACGAAGGTATGCCCAATTCGAAGGCGATTCAAAATTGTTTTTTTCTTTCTTATTTAGATCTGGGTTTTGCCATACTCGAATATTGTTTTTTACTATGTTTAATTTAGTATTTTGTTTTGTTTAGTGATTTTGCCATTTATGGTATAGTCTTCTGAATAAGTTTTTTAGAATCTGAAAATGTGCTTTGGTTTAGAGTTTGGATGTCGGAAGATGAGACTGCTTTGGATGCTTCTTGATCTGCTAGTTCGTTTCCGATTTTTGTTTTTGTTTCATTCACCCGTCATAAAAGTGAAAATTATTTTAATGGGAAGATGGCCGCTACTGAAAATAACAAGTAATGCTTTCCATTCAATTCTATGAGCAAGTGAGGAGGAGCAAATAGTTAGATCAATACATGGGAAATTTCCGTTTGTTATATTAATGTGGGTAGGAGTTGAATCATTAAGTAACGCGATGTTTTCCTTTTCAAGTAATTTTTCAATTTCTTTATCCCTGGGATCTGTTTTAATGGAACTCATATAGGATTGTGAGCATTAGAATCGCCCAAAAGGATGAAAGATGTAGGAAGTTGTTGAATGATGTGTTCTATATCCTTTGTTTTGAATTTTTTTTTTTTTTTTTGATTGGAGAAGTATATGTTACATATTATGAGTTTTTCTTTTATTTAAATTTATACTGCTAGGACTTCTAGTTTGCTCAGAATGTTTATGGTTTGGTATAGGATAAATATTTTGACATAAATAGATATATCACCACTAGCTCTACGAGCTTCTAGATGAATTTTGCTGTAATCTTTGTAATTTTTGAGGGAAGCAATGAAAATATCTTTGAAATTTGATTCTTAGAGACATAATATTTGTGGGTTATGATCATGTATTATAAGTTCACCGCGGAAGCAATGCGCAAGCGTCCCCGCGGCGTCGTCGGTGCAAAACTGGAAAAAAAAAAAAAAAAAAAAAGTTCATATACGTCTTTTTTTTGGAAACCATTTATGTTCCATTGGATAATAATTGGATTTGAGTTAGCTATGTTTGTTAGTTTTGTTGATTATTTTTTTAATTCATTTTTTTTTTTTAATAAGTTATAGATTTTTTATTACTGTAATGAAGATGGGTCCTCTGCAGGATTGCAGTTGACTATTGCTTAGTTTAGTTAGGTGAGCCTTTTTTAATATTGAGATTTTTGATTTTCTGATGAATAGTGTCAATAATTTCTATAATTTCCATCGATGACATATCGAATTGTTTGAGAACACTAATAGGATATTGTACTCCTAGCATGTTTTCTATAATATATTTGAGACGAGAATAGTTTATTTTAAGGTTAGGAATTTGGTTAAAGATAGATTTGGCAAGTGTAAGTGATTCATCCAGTTTAATTACAATTTGTTCTATAAAACTAGATAGTTTTGGTTTTTTAGGTGTTGGTTGTATAGTTTTATAAGATTTATTTAAATTTAATAGCTTGGTTGTGAGTGTACTATTATTTGTTTATTGGCTTTGCATCATTTTTGGAGCTGATGTAGTGTTTTCAGAGTTCGCTATAATCTGTGTGTGATTGAAGCTAATGTTATTTATTTGATTCTGACGGGACTGGTCACATTGGTTGATCTTTCTTAGAAAATAATGAGTTTGTGGTTGTTTCTCCGAATAATTTGTGAGCATGGATTGTGGTAGTAAGGGAGGGAGTTGAGTTGAGATGGTTTTGGTCAAAAGTGTCCATATTAATAGACATGTCGACGAGAGAGGTTACCTACGTAAGTACCAACTATGGTTGTGGGAAGACGAGATATATTAACATACCTTCTTAATTGCAGTATCTATCTGAAACTATAAACCGCAATAATCAACGAACTGAGAATATACTAGTGTATCGGTCGGTTGCTTAATACGTACTCTGTTAGATTTTTATTATAGAGTGTATTAATTATAATAGAAATTACAATTTATTGAGATTATTAATTTTTTTTTGTTAATAATATTATTACAATGTCTATAATATCTTTAGCTGTTATTTTTTTATTTTAACCATATACCTAATTAACATCATATTTCAATAAACTTTATTTATACTACATAATATTATATGTAACAAAAAATTAATAATATTGTTGTACTTATTGATAGACCATCATATCAAAAGATAATACGTGGTGAAGGAATGCCAGCTTACCGAGAAAATTGTGACAAAAGGGGTGATATTGTACTGCAATTTAAAATTAATTTTCCATGCGATATCTCTGTAATAAAAAAAATGATTTGCAAGACTACGTCGGAAACGGAAGATCTTAGAAGTTAACAAAAATTAGTTATTATCTGTGGGTCAAATAGAGCCTATACTAATTAGTTTTTAAAATAAGTAATAAAATAATAAAATGCAAAACTAAAATCGGTATATGAATATTAATTGATTTAAATACTTATCCAATGTCCATGATAAATCTGCAAAAAATTATACTCACATTTTTTATAAATACTTAACTCACAATTTACTATCCATGTTGGTAATGATAATATCTGGGTTACTCCGGTACCTAATTTATAAAATATAGCGATGTCGTGAAGACATTAATGATGACTCTCGTGCTGGACGACCTTCAACATCAAGAAATGTGGAAATGGTGGCAAAAGTACGAAAAATTATTCGATCAGATCGACGAATGACGATAAGAGAACTCTCTAGTGAGTGTAACATTTCTTTTGGATCATGTCAAACTATTTTAACTGAAGATTTAGGCATGAGACGAATCTGTGCAAAAATGGTTCCCAAATTGTTGTCTCAAGATCAAAAAAATCATCGAATTGAAGTTTGTCAAAGTTTGAAAGAACGAACACGAAATGACCCAGGCTTCATTAAAAATGTAATAACTGGTGATGAAACTTGGGTCCATGGTTATGACATAGAAACTGACCTTAAAGGACAAAGATTTGATGATATTGAAACAATAAAAAAGAATGCAGTGGATCAATTCAAACAACTTAAAGTTGAAGACTTCCAACACTGCTTTCAAATGTGGCAGGAGAGATGAGACAAGTGTATTACATCGGGCGGTGAATACTTTGAAGGAGACTAATATTTGAAATATTATTTGTACATTTAAATAAATAAAAAAAATCCCGGTATTTTTTAATCACACCTCGTATGTGAGCGTTTATCTAGTTGCATTTTCACTGTATATACTTAACCTCCGTTCCGTATATATTCCAGATATCTTGGTAACATAATGTTTATTGTTCGAACAGCTGAGACAATTTTTTTTAAATATTCGGAAACATTGACGTCGTCGGCACTTATCTGATGAAATTTAGTTTGTTCATACCTACTTAAATATTTATTTTTTGGAATGTTAATACGTAAAAATACATACACTATAACGTTCGTCGGAGGATATCGGTCGTCGAACAGCCGTATTCAGTGTCGGCATTGGACGTATTGAGTTCCAATTACAACTTACAAGCATTTGCTGCATTTCTTAATGACATAAAGCTGGAAATCACTTCTTCCCCTGCAGCATCCATATTTGCTTTTAAATCTGCCTCTCTATTGGTGTTCTTAATACAGTTCCGCATTATTAATTCCTAGAGAGAAAACAATTGTATAAGATACCAACATAAAATATTTGTTAATAAAATAAATTTAGTTACGCGATATGCACATCGTGGCAAGTTGTTACACTGATTGCCTAACATGCTAATACATCTAGAGATACATTAAGAATTTTGAAAACCGTTTTATCTTATGTCATTTAACTGTAAGACCTATTTTTAAAATCAACTTTTAACTGTTATTACTGTTATTAGTTTTTTAGTTTTTCGAGTCTATTAAATTGAAAATAATAATCGATCATAAGTAGTCTAAAAACCGAATTTTCACAGACATGATGTTTTTATTAATACGTTGAAAACAAAACATGACTAAATGTGTATGTTGCGTTATTGGTAGACAGATGGTAGTAAAATACCACTTCCAATCTTCATACATACTAATCGAATGCTTAATCATTTACCTACATTAATAGTTTAATCGGCCATTGTATATTGTGTATTATATGAGTTTAAAATATTATTGTTCATAAAAAGAAACTTAATTCGGGACTATGATTCAAGCACCTACTCGAGATTTAAAGTCTCAAAATATCAGATTGAAAATAGGTTGAGAATAGAATAATTCTATTTGTAGCATATTATTATCGTTTACTTATTTTTTTACGAACAACTATTAATGTCACGGACACATAAATTATGTAAAAATAAACATACTTATTATAATATAATAAATTAAACATTAGTTGAAATTCAAATATTATAAAGGGGGTCAAAGGGGCCAAAGGGGGGTCAAAAGTAAAAAATTCCCCATAGTTTTCAAACGTATCAGGAAAAACAACAAAAAAAACGGGAATTTGAACACGAAGCCAATTTTTGACAAAATCAATTTATTTCTTTGGTATAACACTAAAAGTAATTATAGTAGATATGTAAAATTTTCACAAAATGTTTATTTCTATACACGATAAAATTGTTAATATATTTTGACTTTTTAAAAATATTTATAGGCATAATCAATTTTTTGATTTTTTTTTATTATTAACAATAAAAATTTTTTCAATCAGTCAAAAAACTAAAAATTTAATATAAGGTTTTTCATAACTTATAAGTAAAAATTAAAAAAAAAGTTGAGCGAAGTCTCGAATAGTTTTTTATAAGCGTCTAAAGTTAAAATTTTGAGAAAATAAGTAAAAATCACTAAAATGTGCAGTTTTTTTTTTTAATTAGGAAAATCATAAAAATTTTCGTAATTAAATTTAAGATTTGAAAATTTAACACAAAATTCAACAAAACAGTTTATCGGAAAGTTAAATTTATTTTTTATGAGCGTTTAAAATTAGACTTTAGATATTTATTCGTTTTCTCCGGGAACGATTTTCTTATTATGATGTATTTCAAAAAGAAATAACCGTAGATATTTGAAAATTTCACCAAATGTTTAGATTATCATTTTCTATACACCAAATTTTTTTAAAAATATGTTGACAATTTATGAGCTAATTATAGGCCTAAGAAATTTTTGGTTTTTTCAATTTTTTTTCTTTAACATCGATAAAATAAATTTTGTTAGGTCAAATTTCTTGAACATTTAGTACAAGATTCTTTATAAATTGTTGAACCCCTTAATATGAAATTTCTGGCTACATATCTGATCTTATCCCCGTGTATCGCCAAGTAATACATCCAGTAAAACATAAAATATACTTTGAAATATAATCTGATAGAACCCAGACCGTCTTCACTCAGAATTGTTTTTCGTGTGCTATGATTTGTCATTGAATTTAGATTAAATGTAACATATCCATTACCGAGAGTTGTTTGAGACCTACCATACTCATTGATAAACTGGCGAGAAACACACAATAATAGTACAACAAAGTGATTACCTTGCTCACTTTTTTTTAACTTTAAATTAAATTTAAAACTTTATTAAAAACATTAACTCAACTATGTTGGTTAAACAATTAATGAATAATTAAATTAATAAACTTGAAAAAATGTATAATCGGGTATAATTGTATTATTATTATAATAATAAAGATCATTATTATTTACGTGTTATGCTAAAAATTTTTTTTTATAGTTAGTTTTTATAGTACCTATATATTTATACCCAGTTTTATACATCAAAAGGCACTTATGGAAAAGGTATAATTATACTATTACATGAATTTATATTTGATTAATTTAATTTAGAAAACCTATTCTGTAATTGAGAATTTTGACTATATTTATAATTTTTGATAAACCTTAATTAACAAGGCATTTTATTATTAATAATTTGTTAGTTGTTTGTAAATCATTTTTAATTGTTATTCTTATTTGTTTCTGTTCATAAAGGTATACGTCTTTATGCGCAGTAAAACGTATAGATGGGTATTGTTACAACTAACATATTAACTTACATAACGCCAATTCTCTCTTTTATATAATATTGTCTTTCCATTGTATTTTTATAATTACGGTGAAATTTGAAGAATAAAAATAAAATCAATAAGATTATAAGAATCTTCAACATAAACTACTCACATTGAATAAAATTTAATGATAGATCTTTTTTTATTATTACTTTAAAAATGTATTTACATTTTCATTCTGTGTATGATAAAATTTATCATACACAGAATTTTAAATTACTTTATTTAATAAAGTAATTTAAAATTTTATCAAACATGAAAGTTATTAAATTTAATTTTATAGAAATGTTATATAATTGTTTGAAATATATAGCCGGGTAATTACTGACTATGACACCTCTTTCCCACAAAATTTTTCCTTTGCTAATTAATTAATTGATTGTTTTAAATTTTAAGTATATACTTTAGAGTTAAAAACGATATTTGAAACAAAAAAAAAGGTCGGCAAGTGGGTACCGCTTTGCTATATAGTAGATAACGAGTGAGTAATTTTCATGGATTTGTTAAATCTGTATTCAATGATATAAATTATTGTATACGAAAAACGATTCTGAGCGAAGACGGTCTGTCAGCCTATATAACTAAGTGAATTTGATGATATTATTGCTATTAAAATAATTAATTTTACTTTTGATAATACAGTAGGTTAAATTAATTTTTGCAGAAAACATTGTATTTGATAATTTAATTGAATTTTTAAAATATAATGATATACTTTAACAGTTTCAAGCACCCACGAAAAATATTAAATTACAACAAAATAAAAACATTGTTATTCATCATTTAAATATTTAATTTTGTCTAAATTTGGACTTAAAATGTCTATAAAAAAATTTTTTTTTATTTTTTTGGCGACACTATTAATTACTTACAAAAATCTTGTTTTAAATGTTCATTTCTTAGCTAAAAAACTGATAATTTTATACATTTTTAACTACAAAATAATTTGCAAACATTCGAGATTTTTCAAATTTCTAATAGTTTTCAAATGCGCCGAAAATAACAAAAAAAATAAAAAAATAAAAAAAACGAAAATTTTTACGCAAAGTTAATTTTTGACAAAATAAATTTTGTTTTTTGGATTAACACAAAATAATAATAATCGTAAATACATGCAATTTTCCCCAAATGTTTATATTAGCATTTTCTATACACTATACAATTTTAAATATATTTTGACTCTTTTTAAACTATTTATTGGCATAAGAAATGTTCTGTTTTTTTTTATTGTATTATTTTTGTCGATAAAATTTCTTTGCTTGGTTAAAAAACGTGAAATTTTAATACACATTTTCTCATAACTTTTTGTTAGTAAAAAAAAATTTTTAAAACATTAAAAAAATTTTTTTTAAACATTAAAAAAAAATTGAATGTAAATCCACAATAGTTTTTATAGGTGTACTTAACTTCACTAGATAACGACCGATTTGTATATTATATTCACATAATATACTTCCAAGGGCTTGAGTTTGACGACGAATTAAATTTGTCATGTGTTTGGGTATAAAGGCATTATGACATTTGGTAAAATATTTTTAATATAGTTTATTGTGGTATCGTGATAAATTCAAATCATATATTTGGATGTGCAATGCGACGGAGCATCATAATTGATTTTCGGTACCAGCAAACAGCAAGACTCGTTAACAAATTTTTGACGGCGAGCAGTCACTAGTTTTACTTATCTTTTACTGTTGGCCAATGGCCACTAGTCAGTGTTAAATGGTAAGCTGGTAGAACTTTTTGTAATGGAAACAATATTTATTTAATTTTTTTATTTCCATAACATAATATGCGTGTTTATATTTTTTGTACAAATATTATAATACAGTAATTTAGTTGGAAAACTTTTTTTTACTAGTATTAATTTTGTTACTGTGCACCAATCATAATTGAGGAACTAATAAACATGCATAATGACCTGCAGTGATCATATTCCTTGATAATAAAGTATGTTTATTTTATTTAGTTGAATAATTATTTGTTTCCCATATTTTATTATATTATAATTTATACACATTGTACAAGACTTTTTTTCATAGTCAAAATTTGAAATTTATAAGGATGGTGAAGGAATGTCAATAGAATTAGTATCATGCATTTAGCATGAGGAGAAGTTTGGCATGCGTCTCCTTAGTTTAACTTTATCGAAATACAAATAGACTACAATGGTATTAGCCTCCCTATGAAGCCACATTATTGTTAATATACAAAATAGACCCATTTTTATGATCAATTTACATTCCTATGACCATTTATAGTAATGACGAATGATAGAACATACAAAATCGAATTTTGGTATAAAAAGGAACAATTATTATATTTTTATACTTGGTCATGAGTCTCCCAAATGAAAAAAATATAAATTCTTTTAGTTTAGTTTAAAATATAAGAATGTTATATTTTTTTGTTATAGACACTTGATAATTTATATTAATAATCATAAATTATTAATACATTTTGCACTTTATAAAACTCATATAATTATAGACTGACAAAAGTATAAGTCTTACACCTATGGCTCTTTTTTTGATCTAAAGTGACTGGTGGGTCACAATTTGAAAGACAATGATGCTCAAACGCTCCTAGTCCCGGATAACATTCTACACATTTTCCCATCAATTTCCTTTTTTTTTATTATTCCATTTAGTGTTAATTTTCTATATTTTTAGAATAACTATAATATAAACTAAAATACACATATGAGTAGACATAAAATATTTAAAGTATAATATCGTACATAGCTTAGATTTTTGAAGAATATAATATGTTTATAAATAACAAACAACTTTGGTCTATTTGATATTGTTGTAGTCTGTAGATAAATGGGAGTATTAAACAAATAATAAGTTAAATATTAGATAATCAGAATATAGGCTTATTATAATAATAATTCTTTGATACTTAGCATGTTCAATCCCGACATTGATTTTACAAGCGTTTGCTGATGGTTGTCATGATTTGACTATAGGCACCCATCGCAGTTTGTAAAAATGATAGCATTGGTGTAATAATAGATATGGTAATGAATGGCCAATACAAATTCCAAATGTCTTCTGCTATAGCTGCCTAATAAAGAATTAATACAAATCGGGCTACCGCGTGTCAACATCAGGTTGATGGAAGGCATTTAACGTGTTAAGTTGTTTGCATCAAGCATCATAGGTGCATGGTAAAAATGTTATGCACTTTTATTTTGTATTATACATTTTATTGAACACACCTTGTAAATTGTATTAAATAAAATTTTAAATTTAAACTTAAATTTATTGAAGTATTATAATTGTAAAGTAATGAACAAATATTTATGGAGTATTTTAGACTGTGATAAAAAATATTTAAGATTATTACAGTATAACTATTTAGTTTCATAAAGTTATTAACCCATCAATTGAGGCGGCGGAGGTATCATATTATTCATCATTGATGGTGGTCCAGGATTATACATAGGCGGAGGAGGGAACATATGAGACATCATATTTGAACTGGGTTGATGCATCATATTATGTTGTGGTGGCGGTGGTAAAGATGGTGGAGGAGGTTTCATTGGAGGTGGTGGTTTCATTTGTTCAACTTTGTATGCAAATTGTAAATAAAATTGTTTTGCTTGGGTATTCCAATGAGCCCAAAATTTCATTTCAGATTTATCCACTTCACGACTTGGTACTTTAAAAGAAATTGTTTCATAAGGTTCTGCAGCAAACAACAAATACTGCCATTTCCTGTCTGGTGGCTCAATTCTTTGTTCATATGCCGACATGAAACGATGACGTGGTCGTACATTATCAGTTATTTCTAGACAAACATAAAACGATAAAAGTTAAACAGATCATGCATTCAAGTTAAAAACAAACAAAACACATAAGACAAATTACAAACCAGGATAATCAATTTGGAAAAGTAAACTCTGTTGGCCTGTTTCTGGATCTTTTTGTTTTGTAACTCGATATCCAGGTCGTCCAATCTTAACAAACTTTTTAGTTTCTACACGTGGTTTTTCAGGAGCTGGCTGTTGTGGAGCATCTTTAGCTTCTTTAGCTGCTCGGCGTGCTAAATTTGCTTGATGCTTTTTACCTTGTGTATGGGCCAAATAACTTCCCTCGTTATTATGTAGAGTCAGACAAAGTTTACATTCATAGGATCCTAAAAACATGAATATATAAATATTAATTTTTTTATTTATTTAGTGTAGTTACAATAATTACCTAAATGATTTTTCATAAAATAAGGATCTTTTTGAAGATCAATAGTTTCCAAAGCCAATTGCCTAAGACGTTCACGTCTATCCTTATTAGTCTCTGTCCATGATGCAACACCACCACCTCCAGTTTTACCGCCAGGACGGTTTTGGTAATCCATTTTTGTAATTTAATTACAAAATTTCTACATAACAATAGTATAATTTCAATATGTATATAATAATATATTATATTTTAATAAATGATTTTATTTTGATTAATGCTTAATTGATACATTTTTAAATTATAAATAGAAAAATTACTATGATTTTCGATATCAAAAGTTAGAACTGTATAGATATACCATCAACCTAATATTAGATTTTAATAATAATCTAAAGATCCTTTGACATGCCCACTTATACATCAACATGTCAAGTTACTAGTCACTAGTGAGTGTTGGCTATACAAAATTTATTGTCTTGATGTTAAGTTAATATATATTATTAAGTGCATCCTGCAATTTGTCTACTATGTTTAAATCATATTTTCTAGTCAGTAATTATATGTGTAACTTAGGTTTAATGGGTTTAACCTATGTTAATATTAGATAATAATTAATTGCCCAGTGCCTTTATAGTTACAGATTATATCCCACTCACTAGTGTCATTATATAATTAATAACAAAGTTTAAAAATATATTGTCCATAAGACATGAACTCATTTAAGCACCTATCAAAATTAAATATGTAAGTTGAGTTATAAATTGTAAGCTTATAACTTCCTTATAAATGTTTTAACAGTACGGGTTACAACTCCAAAAAATTACATTAAACTTATTGGGAAAACTCGCAAAACCGACGGTACCGTTCTATGGAGTGTTGTAATTACTGATTATCATAAAATCTACATTTAAAACAAAACAAATTATTTAACAACTAAAGAAAATACTCTCAAAATATTGAAATTTGAACATACCCAAATTCCTGATTGACGGTTCAAGATGTTTGCCTTTTCCTCTATAGGCAGTTTGGTAAACTCGAAACTGATAATAGAAAAAAACAAATACTAAACAACAATTCACAATATTTACAATATCCACAATATTCAGTTTTGTGCATAAACAGAAAGCCACTCGGCGAACAACCATGAAAGATTTTATGAATTTTATATAACAACCATAGACTGTCCTATGGTCTATGATAACAACGATGTTTAATCAATCCAATGGTGCCATAACAATAACATCACGTTTAAAAAGAACACAAAACATTGGAAATCTGATCAACATGTATGAACGATCGTTTTGGATCCACGGGCACGCCAAGTCCACAGATGTCAATCCAATCACGATAAACAATAAACTTAAAATTATACATAGTTTTAAAATTAAATTATCCAATAATGATTTCCATATTTCAGTGGTAAAAAGATGGCATGCTATGTATTAAATAATATATAATTTTTTTGTTTTGCTTGTATACAACACTGGTACGTAACCTAAACACGTTGTGACTACCGCATACCACATACCAATCGTACCGGAACGCCGTCTTTTTTGATAATTATTATTTATGTACAAAACTATACGAAATCGCGGATTATCATTCTGAATTCTGATTTCTCGAACCTAAATTTTTCTAAGCCCACCCGCAGGTATCAGTCCACTACATTAAATTAATAGTTTAGTGCTTCACGTTAAAAATATCGTAAAATAACGTTTGACGGTTAAGAATCCGTATCTGTCGACTGTCACTATTCGTCGTTCAAAAACGTTTTTATATTCGCTTCATCCGTTCAACCGACTGTCGATAGGAAAATGGAGGCCGAAGATAATATCCAGAAAATGTACAAATACTTTGGTATACTGGCCGATGCTAAGGAAAATATTGCCGAGGTAAGTTTTTCGCATTTATTTTTGTGCGCCCCAATCATATCAAAGATTGTAGAGATTAATCTATTAATCGTGAATAAAAGACAAAAATGTATATATTTTATTTTTATTTCACCCGACCCAATTGAGAATAATTAGGTTTATGAGAATTTTTTTTACAACTCAAAACAAATAACTATATTTGGCTCTTTCGTGAATTTGTTTAAAAGCTTATTAGGAAAAAATCACTTTGCAAGTTATTACAATAGGTAATAACATTGTAAAATTGTCTACATGAATTTTAATTAGTATTTAAATTGTTATAAAATAGTTAACATTGAGGGAAAAATGATTTGTTGTTTATAAAAGTTTTTAAAAACATGAATAGGTAAGTACCTATATAAGGCTTTAATTTAAACTAATTACTACAATTAGGACTTATTACTGTGCTCCTGAATATACTTTGTTCTATCTTAGAATATGATGCAGTAATATTCGTATCCCTATACAATATGTTTGAGTCATTAATTATAACATTTGTAGCTATAGGTAAGCTTTGGTAAGCTATGGTTCTTAAGTTTTGCTGCTTTTGAACTCAAAAGTTAAGATTAACTATCAGCTACACAACTACACTCCAGTACCTATTTTGGTTCCTTGGCTTGTCTTCTTTGATAGAACAATAGATTATAGCTTCTATTATTGTTGATGGTTAGTTAATAAATAATTGTATAATACCTTATAAAATTACTGAACTAATTTAGGTTTCAATGTATCTCCCTCATTCATATTGTTTTTCAAGTTAATCAGTTGTAAAACTGTTAAAGCATATTCTACAGATATTTTCGGATAAGTAATTTGTTTTGTACTTTAAGGAATTAAACAATTTGTACATATGTTACAAAAAAATATATATAGTATATGATTATGTTACAGTCTATAGTATTTGCATTGTGGGTAAACTATCCATTAACTTTTTGTAATATTTTCAGTATACCTGCATACTTTGACTGTTAAAAATAAATTGTTTAAATATGTTTATAGAAAGAACCAGAGTATTTGGAAATATTATCAGCAGTCAAAGGATCAACGAAGGAAAAAAGACTTGCATCTCAGTTTATAACCAGATTTTTTAAACATTTTCCAAACCTTGCTGCTCAAGCATTAGAGGCTCAGCTTGATCTTTGCGAAGATGAAGATATTTGTGTAAGTAAATAGGCAATCAATATAATGTAATGTTTAGTCAATATTCAATAATCAATACTTTATGTCCATATATGTACCTAGATACGAAAACAAGCAATTAAAGATTTACCAGTACTATGTAAAGAGTCTAAAGAATACCTGACTAAAATAGCAGATATATTAGCTCAGTTACTTCAGGCTGATGACCCACAAGAATTACTTACAGCCCAGAATTCATTATTATCACTGTTTAAAATTGATGCTAAAGGTAAATATTTTGATACAATATGGACAATTTATGAACCATGTATTTACTTATTTTTCAAACTATTAAGGTGCCTTAACTGGAATATTTAGTCAAATGCAATCAAATGAAGAAGTGGTAAGAGAACGTTCTATGAAGTTTATATTAAACAAAGTAATGGCATTGGGTAAAGAAATAATTAAAAGAGATGTAGAAGATTTAATAATAGCAGAATGCAAAAAAGTCATGCAAAACATTACTTGTGAAGAATTTGAAACACTCATGACTATCTTATCATCAACTCATTTAATAAATACCCCAGATGGACAAAAAGAACTTGTTGAACTTTTGGCAAGTACTGCTGAACTTGATCAGTTTTTTAATCCTAAAGATTTAGATCAAGTCAATCGGTTCATAACTTGTCTGGATTTTTCTATTCCATTTTTTTCGGTAAATATTTGTTACAAAGTTCAAATCTTAGTTAAATTAATAACTATAATCTTATTTCAGGCTCATGTAGAATCTACTAAATTTATTGTTTATATATGTGAATTGTTGAATCGCTATACCCTTATAAAAGATAATGATAAACAATTTATCATCTTAAAGTCATTAGCAGAATCTGTACCATATTGTGGTAAACTGATGAATCCTGAAGCAGTAGTTGGACAAGTATATCAAGCTCTATTAGTAAGTTTAAAGAGTTCTTAAGATATTGTCAACAATGACATTATCAAATAAGTTTATAGTAGTGCATAAAAAAAACTATTATAATTAATTTTGCATTTTTTATTATAAATTTTAAATCAAATACAATTAGGTACCTATAAAATTTCTAAAATACAATATTTGAATAATTATGTAACTTATGTGTCACTTGAATATCTGCTTAAACTAAACATTTTTGATCTACTCTAGCCAATTTATTTTGATTGTTTTACCACCATGCCACATATATGTCTATCCTCTGATAACTCTCCTATACAACATTTTAGCTAGACTTCTTGGGTGATCAAAGGGTGAACATTAAAATTGACTACAACTCTTTCCAAAGTCCCTACATCCCAATCTATACCATTCCATATTTTTAGATTTGCTAGTTATAAAGATAAACCTGTTTTCCATTGTATTCATTCCGTTAGCTAATTTACACCTCTACTACTTTAACTTTGTCTTTCTTATACAAAATTCTTGTTATTACTTTATATTGTGTTATTAACTTATTATACAACTTTATATTATTTGGCACCAGCCTTTAAATTTGAATTTACTAATTTGTATGCATTACAATTATAAGGAAATCTAGCACAGTATGAATGTATTTTTCTATGTCAGTCTTGAACTAGTTAATGTAAAAAAGTCTGGTATAATTATCAATTATATGGTCTATAGTTTGGAGTTTAAACTTTTTGTTTATCCAATGAATCGAAGCACAGTAAAAATATTTTTCTTCTTCAACAACTAACCTGTGATAATTTGCAAAGAAAACCCAAATCTACCCTAAAAAATTTAGAGTACATAAATATTTTGTTCAACAAATATTGTGCAGATTCAATTTTTAAAAATCCTTCAATTAATTGTTAGTTTGTAAATACCTAATCTAAAATCTTGAACAAAAAAATTAACCCAAAACTTATTAATAAAAAAGGTAATAAACATGTTTAGTTTCTACTAAAGGAAATAAAAATTGTAATTATTATTTTTAACCTTGAGCACATTATTTTAAACTTGTGAGAATATCAAATTTTAGGATTTAGTTACTGTTCCTGAGAATGATTCCAATAAGAAGGTTGAAGATATGGATTTACATCGTGTAGAAGCACTTTTGTATACTTTTCACAAACTTGGAAAACAATGTCCAGACTTTTTGAGCAAAGACCCTGAAAGACAGAAAGATTTTAAGAAAAAGTATAATAAATGAAAATAAAATGTAATTATTAATTTTTATGTAATTGTCTTATCGTTATTTTTAGATTATTGTACGTTGGAACATGTACTCAAACATTTGTGAAAATTGTTAGGCAAGACTTAAAAGAAAAGGCGGAAGAAGATGTAAAAAATGATCCTATTGTTGAAAAAAAACTAGAAGGGTTGAAATTAGCATGTAACATAAATACATTAATAAAAGAGTTATTCAATATACCTCCTAGATTTAAAGCAGCCATCAACCTGTCATGGCTTGGTGGTGCAACTAAGTCCAAACTTGTAATTAATACTTGATTTATTTAAAATATGCAAGTAATAAATTATATTATTTTTAATGTAGGTCCAAATCATTCAAGAAGGTAAAAAACATGAACCTATAACAGTAGATGGAAAAACTAAACGAATCGATGGCAGTAATAATAGCCAACAACTATATCAGCCTCCAAAGGATAAATTTAGTGCCAAATTTTCAAATAATACAAATAGTAACTATACATACACATGACTAACTGTAATAACTGTGGTAAATCTTTGTACATTTTTCATTTTAGATAACAATCGTCGTGGTGGTGGTAGTGCTGGCTGGAACGCTAAAAGATCATTTGATACCAGCAATGGCAATCGTCGTTCATGGAGACCGTACTAATGTAAATTATGTTTCAATCCATTTCAATTTTTTTTCACGTCCGTGTTTATAGTACTATTCATATTATAAGTACATTACTGATTTAATTGTTAAATGTTAATAGTATTTCATTTATTTTTTAGCAATAATGATAATTATATATGATTTGGTATTATTGAACTATGTATATATTCAATTATTTTCTGACCAATTATTTTGTAAATTCATTAAGCTTAGTCATCTTGTAACATGCTAGATTAATTTTTAAGATTCAAATACAGTTTTCAACAAATAATAAAATTGGTTCATACTTAATTTGAAAGTATATTTTCATCATAATCAGTACATTTAAAAAAAAAAAATTGTATTTTTGTAAACAAAAAAACAGTAAAAACTTGAAATTTTCAAAGAACATATAATAGTATAATATATTCATAACTTTTTTATAAATGGCAGTAGTTATTTTTATTATTTTTAAATTATTACTTTTTTTTGTACAAAATGTATGACAACTTTTGTATATAATAAAAAGATAACTATTTCTATTTTTTGTGTCTTGAACCTCTGTGCCTTTTTCCATCTACAATAGCTGTAACCCTTTATTTTAATATTTTATGAATAATTTTTAAGCCGTTATAACATGTAATTATAATTACGATTATATAAACTATACACATGTATAAATAATTTATGGGCTATCTTTTACTATATCACATAGCTTGCCATTTTATATACTACTTAATTTAATATGAATATATTATACGGTCTATCAATATTATGTGTTCTACTGTAGCTAGGATATAGGATCATAATTATTTTTAACCACTATTTTTTTATATCTCAATGATACACATTTTAACATTCCTTTAAAATCAATGCTAGTATAGATTAATAACAGTTAAATTGGTTTAATGATATTTGTAGTGTATTAAGAAGATGGCACACTCGCATGTGTTGTCTCAGTCTTACAAATGTAAAACATAGCAAAAACTGTTTTGCGTGAGAAAGAACCACGAAAACTACAGTCATAACTAAGAAACAAAATTTTGACCACATATAGGAGAACTTTGGCTGGGAAATATTGTTTTTATTTTTCGATATCGTAACTACAAAAAAGTTAGAAACACTTTTTATAAGTTAAGTTTTAATAATATCAAAAAATTAAAAACAATATTTCACAGATAATGTTCTCAACTATATTGCATATCAATTTAGAGTCTTAACTATCACTACAGCCTGAGTGGTTATATCTCACGCAAAACAGTTAATGCTATGTTGTACATTTGTAAGATGGAGACTATACATGCGGTTGTAGCAAGGCCATAACTGAAAACAAATTTTGAAGGTTTAACTTTTAAGGTGAGTTACTCTAATTAGTATAGTAAATTATAAGTTATAATTAACTTTTAAAAATAATTTAAAACAAATAGTATATACTTAATTAAAGAATCCACCATTAAATTAGTTATAAAAATTAAATAATGATTACATTAAATGTTTTTATTTTATTTTGATAATTTCATATTTATTTTATTAATTTTATGTAAAATCACTTAATGTAATAAAATTTGTATTGCAAACTGAACATTCTACATTTTTATTATTTTGACTGTAGACTACATATTGAATGATATATTTATGTTTTTCTTGCTGTTTATCAGTCTTTTTTTTTCTTATTAATTTATAATATAAAATAATTTAACTTGAGTGAAGTAGCTGAACTATATTGAAATCATACAATACAATTCAACATATATTGAAACAAGTTTCATATTTGATAAATAATTATTGATAATATGAAATATTCTATACCTACCTCCTATTTAATCTCTTTTAATATAATGTAGTGTTTATTGTTTATCGTTGTACGTATGTCTATTACATAATAATTACAGCATTATCAAGTAAAACATTTACAAGTAAACATTTATAAATTAAATTAAAATTTTTGTCAATAGATATTTTTTAAAGGTAATATATTAGTGTATACATAATTATTAATTAATAATGTCTAATACTTTAATGTGTAGTTGTATGTATGACGATTGTTGACTGTTACCAAAAATTATTAGTGTCAAGTCATGCATATGCTTGTTTAGTAGTTTTCCTATGCATTAGGTTGTAACACTAAAGAAGCCTAGTACTGTTTAAAATGTCTATTTTGAAAAAAAAAACTACATATTGTAATAAGAATAAAAAATAATAGTCAATAGTCAAAAACAAATTATCATTCAAAAAAAAAATATAACAAACTTTATTTGTTATGATTTATAAGAAAATACATGTAATACTAAAATCTACATAAATTCATTATTAAATAATTATTTAAGAAAGATTAATTATTAAGTTGATAAACATAATTAAACAATGACTGAATATTTTAATAGTACTATTTCAAAATATTAAACAGTTATTATCAATAATAAAAAGTATATTAAATTATTCAATGTGTTTCAAAATTTAGTATGCACAAAGGTATTATAAATGTGAATATGAATGATTCAATTGTAAAAGAATAACAAAAATATTGTTAGTTTAAAATATTTTAAGTATAAATATATAAAATAATAACAAATGAAATATAAATTGTTTCATTTTTAGTTGGTATTCATTGTATCAATAAGATGACACATCAATTTATCCTTAGGTACACATTTGTCAACTCTAGGTTCATCAGCATCTTTCTGTTCTAAACGATCAATTTTGGATGTATCTACCATGAGTTTAGAATCAAGCTCTGTGTCTGGTAAGTTTTCTAATGTCTGTTGTAATATATCACTAACCTAAGAAATATTATGCTTACAATTACTATTAATATTATAAATACAAGGAATTTAGAATTTTACCTTATCTATGTGTTTTTGCAATCGTATTGTGGTTTCATTTCTCTGTCTTCTCTGCAAGTCTAACATGACACGAACGGTTTCTCGTGCTTGGTGAGGACGAAACTCGTTTAATAAATGGTGTATGTGTATAAACAGTAGACTTATGTCATCAACTTTTTCAGCTCTTCTAGGAGAGTCGGGGCACTGAATTAGCAGATCCAGTAAATCAAGAAAGTTAACCAATAATGAATGGTTAAGTTTACGTAATTCACGTCGTCTATCAAAATGTTGTGGGTAAAGACGTTTAAAACCCTGAAATTGCATACTTTAGATTAAACTTATACTTACATAATATGCAAATGTATTATATAGTTTTTATTGTAATTATTTGATTTTAATCAGATGAAACACAATAAAGAAGATTATAAGTTATAACAGCAAATAATAAAATTATGATTTTATTAGTACAATATACCTGACTTTCTAAAGGTCTTATTATACTATCTTCAGCATTATATGGGTTACCAAACATTGTGTATGTTTCTTGAATTATTGGTGGAGGCTTAGAAGCCCGACCTCGTCTAATGTTTTCATCTGAATAATTTTGGAAGTATTGCACAGGAGGTAAAGGCAAGGAACATACTTGCATAGCTTCTTGGTTATTTGCCATTACTGGAATTAACATATATACAATATTAAAGTAATTAAAATAAATAACTAGTTTTTTCAAAATGTTACACTTTAGAAACTTAAAATAGTATGATAATTGTTTTAGATATAAATATAAAATATCAATTTAAAAGTTGGAAATAGCATTATTGAATATTTAGTAAAATAATAATATAAATAGTAGACTAAGTATTGTAACAATATTTTTTGTGCAGATCGTCTAGTGTACGGTTCGTAATAGAAATACAATCAAAAAACATATACATGAGCAGATTGGCCTATCCGGAAATAGGGAATCTTCCGATAAGCCGGTCATTGTGTGAGCAGCTCTATTATTATAAAAAAAAAATATATTTTTTATACAAAGAAAAGATATTGAAATTTATTTTAATCTTATCTATTTGACCATATAAATAAATGTATTTATTTATGCAAGTGTGTTAGGTACTAGAAAAAAAGAAATCATATTAACTAGAATGATATAAAATCGTAGGCATATATATATATAAAAGGTATGTAAATTAATTGGAAAGTCAGTAGTTCTAATTTGAAATATAATGCAGATTCTGTAGTGGGTTTTAAATTTTTTTTTTTGACTATATAGCCTACCTTTTACTACAATCTAAAAGAAAAATTTCAAAAAACTACCTAATTTATGATTAAGGATAACATAGTGTTTTTATATAGTAAAGACAAGAGATAATATAATAAAATGTATTTCTATAAAAAGTTTAGAAAATGTAATAAGCTAAAACATTTAAATACTATATAAAATGTTAATATTTCTATAAGTTCCAAAATATTTAATGATATTTTCTGAAAATATTGAAAAATGTATGTTCAAACTTAAATTTAAAGCGTCAGAGCAGGTTAACCTTATCTTACCAAACCCATGACTATTATGATTATAATAATAGTTATTAAATACAATGAAAACTCTATTTAATGTAAACATTACATAATAATAATAATTGTTTGTGTACATAGCAATTTTTTTTTTAAACCCTCTCTATTACGAACTCTCTATAACAAAAGAAATCTTTTGGTCCCTTAACATTTGTTATAGTTTTCACTGTATTTTATTAATTTAGGGAGGAGACCAATCAAATTTTGAAATTAAAAATTAAAAAACATCTTATTGTTTGTGTTAAAAAGCAAATTAATGTCTTTTGTGGGAAGTAAAAAGTTACATTTCTGAACCTTGGGCAAGTGTTATTCATATTTTCCACAAGCAGAAAAATATGGTCAATCTACTTCTGCCTACATAGCAGGTAAAATATGAGTCCGCACAGTAAAACCTGAGTATAAACGAAGTTCTCGGTTTGAATGAATAGAAAATTGGATTTGAATCACACTTGACAACTATTGTAACTTGTAGATACAGTGGGTGGGAGGGGGTGATACGATCTGAACGCTACGTACCTGTATGACACGCGGATAATACTGCTACAAAAGGTCGCAAAGGCCGTACACGAAAGACCGCATACAGTCATTCACCGTTTAGTGTCTAGTTTTATTCGATAATGAAATATTATTACGACCACGATTAACTCGCTACACACAGGCACTTGGATCAATAAAAAATTCAAGTCTGGCACTTGACAGTCGACACTTAGTCTGCATTATAGTGTTTGACGCTTATTGTCATTTGTTATTGCTGTTAACGGGTAATCGTGAAATCCATCGGCGATAACGGTGATCGATTTGTTATCATCCAGCTGCGGCCCAAATTATTCACTCGGATGTCCGGTTACGATTGTCCATTTGCCGGTGGCAACCTGGTAACCAGTAATTCAGTCGCGGTCACCTGTTAGCCGCAGTGATAGCAGCACCACCGACGAATGCATGACTTCCTCACCCCGCCAGACCATTACACCACTATAAGGAACTAACAGATATTATTACTATTATATATACAACATATAAATAAAAAAACTGGTTTTCGGTTTTTTTTTTCGTTTTTTTCCATTATTTATTTATTTTATTATTATTATTATTATTATTATTTTTTTTTTTAAATTTCGTTTCGTCGTCGTCAACTATACCGTCCCGATTCCCTCTGTTCAGGCAACGTTGAACGTTAACGTCTCTTGCAGACTCTTCTCTTCTGTTGTAGTCTGTTGATTTTTCCCCTTCATTATTTTTACTTCTCAATTAAATCATAATCATTCTTCTTTCGAACTCAGTTTCCTGCAGCCAAACGCTACAATCCGTCCGTGGACGATACAATACGATGATGTGCTACCCGCGAACAACTACCCGCGTCCGTCGAAGGTTGAAATAATAACAAAAATCGGTGAGTGTCGACAACACAAATTATATTTTAATTAACTTGTCTCATTCGACTGTGTTCTGTGTGAAATACGTTTTTCATTTGATTTTTAACGTACCGAAAAAGCACCTGGAATAAGATGGTACAATAAGTGGCTGAGGCAGAATCTATATAGATGTATACATTTTTTTCTATTTATAATCTATGGGACATATTATTATGATTACCATATTTTAGTGTCCAACGGGTTCTTGATTTTTTTTTTTTTAATTTTTATAAACCTATTATGATTTTTATATAGTTTTTGTGTGTTGTTAGCTACACAATGATGGCCGGAAAAGATGATATAGATGACTGTGACATCATCAAACAGGGTCTGATGGTGAAGAGGTCGCAGAACAAAAAACGATTCATGCCCATTAACTACAAACAGAGATGGTTTGTACTGACGACCAAGAACTTCATTTACTATGAGTCTGAAACGGAAGTAAGTTGGTATTAATTGATCTAAATTTATTGGTTTTGGATTTGTTTGTTGTTGAACATTTGCATTTACATAATATACATTTATTTCACATACATAATATATATTATTGCATGAACACCGATATTTCATCAATAGGGTTACTAAATCCTATATTTCACGTGATTCATAAATTACGTATGTATATTTTTAATTTAAGTACAAATTTAAGAAAATTACTCATTGTTCTAATCATTATTGATCCAAAAATAATTGTTTTTTTTTTAAACCTACTCACTAATTATCAGAGAACCATTTCTAATTGTTACGACATTGGTTTCACTATGTTTGTTTTTGTGCTCGGTGTTCCGGAACTATGTTTATAATTTGACAATCTGACTAATAGATTTTTAATCAATAGTATTAATTGTGTGGCTTGGAAATAAAATAGGCTAAAAGACAAATATTGAAAAGATACCCTTTATTAATTTTACTATTATTTGCAAACTTAATTGTTTCATATTTGGTTTTATTATAATGCAATGTTTATTGATCTTTAAATAGTTTTCAACTATTTATTTTTTGATTGCCATTAATGATAAGTACAATTTTAATTAAAAATTGAATTTATATAAAAATAAATGTAGTTATTATAATAAGATTTAATAATTTTTAATTTAATAAAATATATTAAATTATATTATATTATTATATTAATATATTTTTACTTATCTGACATGGTGAAATAGTTATAAAAGATTTATAAAAACTGGTTTGGTAGGGTAGATCTAACTAGGTTTATTATAGAATTTATTTTAGCCCATTTTATTTCTAAGTCAATATTTTTTTTTATAAGTTACATAAATACACAATTAGAAATATTTAAATAACTTATATTATTTGTTCTCCATTCCATAGGAAATTATTGAAAGAAGCTCACTGCCGTGTCTCCATAACATACATCAACTGCTTAACAGGGTACATATTATGCTTTTATTTGTTACTAACATTAGGACCATATCATTAACTAAAAAAAAAACAATGAACCACCTTAATAGAATAAATTTTCAATTTAATACAAAATAACAATTGGGAATTAATATATATTTTTTAAATTATTTTTATATAAGGTAGTTGGAATGTAAAACAATAGTTTTTTATAATTATAGACTTATTATTACTATATATTATACTATCTAGTATATTTAGTACCTTTGTCAAATTTTAGTAAAGCTCTTGAAACACAAGTATAAAATATTTTTCTTTTAAATGTATATACAAACATACATATTGTATGTACCATTATAACACTATTTAATCGTTGTTATTTAGTATGTAATATGCTCATAATGATAACTTGTACAATTTGGGAAATGTTAATACATAACATATTCAATAAATAATATGCATGTTGTTTGTGCATTTTGTTGCAATAAAAATTATATAATTTTTAAAAATGTGTGCACTTATATGCATGTATTCACTAAGAAATTTAATATGTTTTAAGGGTTTTATGTTATTGGTTACATTTTAAAATAGTTATAAAATATTATTAGGTATTAGGTATTGTATCAAATTAAGAAACCGTTAAAATACTAAACTACAAACAAATTATTATCTGTGACAAATGAATGTAACAGTTTAGAAATAGGTTATCCATGTATTATAATAATTAATAATTTATTGATATCTATTAGATTTAAAAATTACTGTCATTCATATACCAAATGGACAAATTGTAACTCAAATAAGATAAATATTTGTATTGTTGTAAAGTATATTCATTATGTATATTTTTTCTATTAAAATTGAATTGAAAAAATTCTTGATTTATGGTGGTTTATTGTTTTAGAGAAGGAATTATGTATAAACTCATATTATACTTTGTCCAGCTAGAGTTCACTCTGATTCTACGCATTACCGCGCGACATCCACTTTAGTGGAACCATTCTCAATGGCCGGGTGTCACGTAGGGATGTGCAGAAGAATTGATTTTCATCAGGCTATGGTGCATTCTCTTATTGGACAGAGTATAGATATTATTTATTTTGAGAATTATTGAAATCCAGATTAAATATGGAGTGTAAAACAAGTGTTTTGATGTTAACTAGGTTATAGGGTACATTCAATATTTAGTGTTTTTCAAAAATTAAGCATAACAAATCATGTATTGGTTTTACAAGATATTATTTTTAAATTTTTCTGCAAACACATTTTTTATAGATTTAAAAGCTTCAAAAGTACCATTTCACTTATCTAGCAATTTGAAAATGACTTGTTAATTTTATGAAAAAGTTTTTTATTTTCTGTATGGCTTCCTTATTTACAATGAAAAACTCCTGACAACTGTTTAATAACTATTTAATAGAAATGTTATCAAGTATAGTTTTAACTAAGCTCAATTCATAATTGTTTTTCAATTGTTATCATTTATGATTGCTTGGAAATGTATAATAACAATATATCACTATCGTGCATTGAGATGAGTGAAACAAAACAAGTGCTTAAATACCCTGTTAGGCATTTTATTGTTATGTTTTCAATGGATGGTTAATAAATGTATATAGGTAGGTTTTATTTCTTTTTTGGTTGTTTATCATATTCTATTGTGGTAGCATAGTTTCCGAGAACAAACTTTTAATAATTTATGATTATCTGCATACATATCTTCAACATCATCAATCTAGTTAGTTATATGTATTACGGGATCAATTTTCATGAAGACTTACATAATAAATAATAATATTCCTTAAATATAACAATATGTTGATTAATGACTTTTTAAATCTTAGGTATCAAGCTTTCAGCTGAAATTAAACATATTATTATTAATTCATAAATAAATTATTTTAAATGCGTAAATTCAAAAACAAATTTACATATTTGTATAGTGTAAGTTATAAGTATATTGAACATTTTTAAGTGTTATTTCTGTCTACTTAATTATTTTATTTTTTTTTTGTAATTTCAGAAATTGTAAAATGATGGTTTGTATTTAATAAAATAAATCATAAAATTTGTTAAATATTTTCAAATGTACTATACAAATTCAATACAGTGACTTTTTTCTTATTATTTTTTAAAGAGTTATGATTTTCTAATTTTTAAACTTAGAATAAATATATTTTATATTTTATTATTTTCTATAAATAAATTGCATTATAATTTCTAAAATTAAATTATTTTAAAATGTTATAAGTTATACCGATTGTTCTTATATTATATAAGAGATGTAATAGATAACTAAGTACAAATAGAAATTGAAAACATGTTGTATTTACATTTTATTAATTTCTGGTTTTTCAGATAAATAATAAAAAAATATAGTTTATTTTATATAAATATATAATGTTTAAATGAATAAAAATATTTTAATCATCTATCCCTCCATTTTATTAAAATTCATAATCTAATTGTTATTTATATCATATTATGTAAATATTAAATAAATAATATTTATGTTTTAAATATTTTTACAATTTGTTTATAGCGTAAAAAAGAACGAGGTCGTATAAAACTGTCTTCAGTAACTGTAATTGAAACAGCTACAATTACTTCTTCGCCGAATATTTTATCTCAAGATACTACTAATAATGATGGTGAAAATGGGTATGCATTTCAAATATCATATAGTGATGGAAATGATCAACATTATACATTATATTTAATTACTCAAAAACTTCAAGATAGATCTGATTGGATAAGATCTTTAAGAGCTGGTATAAATTAATGAACCATTATATTTTATATTTATAATTTACCTCAGATCTTAATTAATATGATATAATTGTTAAAGTATGTGCTGACACTTTGGGAAAGAGTGAAAAATATCATGCATCAATTTGGGGTGGTAAAAAATGGCAATGTTGTCGAGCTCCAACACGTATTGCTGAAGGCTGTGAACCATGTTCTGAATGGAACAAAACACCACCAAATTCACCTGTTATAAAAAATGGTGAAAATAATAGTCCGATATTAGGTAAGTGTTTTCATAACTTGAAGTGATTGTTTTTAATAATAAATATCTTTGTATGCACGCAATTGTTAATACATGTAAAGTTAATTTGATTTAATTGAAAAATTGTATTAAATATTAATTGCACATTAGCCCAATGTGAATTAAAATGGCATTTACATGCCATACCCAACCTCAGAATTAATTAAATATAACGTAATATATTAAAAATTGCAAATATATGTCATAAGATACTCATTACTTTGAATAAAGTATTGCCTAACTTTTATTTTTTGCAATTTTACCACTTTTTTAAAATAAAAGTTAAGTAATAATCTGTAACACATTGGTCATTGGTATACATTTGTATTAATATAGGTAGTTTATATGTATAATATATTATTGGTATTTTTAGTACTAACATTTTCGTCTTCATGAACTATGGAATCTTGAGTAAATTTGTTCATGGCATAGGATTTTGCTTTAATTTTGTCAGTATTTTCTATATTACATAATTTTAACATTTTATATTGCCCTAATGGTTAATGCCCTTAATTTTTCACTGGTATATAAGTAAGCCATTATCAACTTTTATTTTTTTAATTCATAACCTGAAGATAATCTGTTTAATTATTTTATTTATATTTTAAATAAAAAATAAAATTGTAAGAACCAAGAGGTCACTTATAAAATTTGTGGTGCATTATTCCATTTATATAAAATTAAAATAGTAACTTATACGTCTCGCCCGTGTGTTTTTCTCCATCTTACGAATGTACAACAGCAAATATACATTCAACAGATTCAATTTTGTGTTATTAAATTTAATATTATAGTGTCTATGTTTATTTTAACATAAAACAGTACTCATAACTCGCTTTAAAATTAAAACATTAAATAAACAATGTTCTTACCAGTTAAGTAGGTATCTTTAAGTTTGTAAATATTAAAATAGGTTCTTTTGAACGCAATTTTCCTATTGTACATTTGTTTGGAATTCGAAAACGACCATTTTTAAATATTTCAAATACAATATAGGAAATTGTTTAAGTGCGTGAATGCGTGATGTTTGAAATTTGAATATGTACGTATACTAAGTGATCATTCATTAGTGTGTATGACCGTAATGTAAAAGAAATAGTGGAGAATTCTCGCATTGTCACGCAAAGTCAACTATGTGTTGACGCGCGTAAAGGTGCGTTTACATTAGGCCGCGAACGCGAACGAACGCGAACGAACGCGAACGAATCGTACCGAATGCAGTAGTGTAAACGGTTTGCCGAACGCGAACGAATGGGCGGCGAACGATTCGTTCGCGTTCGGAGACGCTCGCTCAGATGGCGGTACGATCAAAGAAAACGTTCGCATACATTCGCGTTCGTTCGCGTTCGCGGCCCAATGTAAACGCACCTTAAAACGAATATTATTATTTTTTTCAATCTAAAAGTATCAATATTTTGATAATTATATCGACTAACCATCTAGTTATCTAATAAAATTTCTAAAACCTAATTTTTATTAGTCATAGAGTTTACTTAAACTCGACTTTCTTAGATTGTTGAGTTCAATATTATTAACGTTTTAAAATCTTAAATATGATTAAGGATTAAGAGTTAAAATTTAAAATCGGAAAATAGAAACAGTTTCAATATGTTTTTAGAAGTTTTATCTAATTACTACGACAATTGATCAAATTTACATTAGATAATGTGTGTGTATTTTGGTAGATAATTGAAAAACCGAGATTAAAATATCCCCTTAATAAAAATTATATGGAAAATAATTTATTTAGGTAAGTACCTACATATTTTCATAAGCTTACGTCATTATTTTAGAAATGGATAGAGTTTTAAATCCCAATGGCTTATAAATTTCTGACACCGAATATTCGTCACAAAAAAACCATGGGTCACACGTCACACGGTCACTGCAGAAAAATTGGGTTTGGAACGTGACCCTGTGTTGAGACTTTATGAGGGAATAAAAATATCGATTTTGGTAATTGTTGTATTTGATTTAATCCCAGAAGTAGCTTGTTTACTGAAATTAATTAGATAATGTTATCTGACTTAAAAGTCTTGATTGCTTAATCAGAAGATTTTGTTTATACACGCATGAGTTCTTATTATATGCTCACGATCATGCCAGTAAAGTAAATTATGCAATTTATCTATGTATAAACGTTGTTTTTCACGACTGTAAATAACTGTATGTAAAAAAAAAAATATTTATATTTTGTTGAAATTGCTGTTAATAACTACCTACATATATATTTTTTAAATAAAGGAAATGTTTTTTGTGTAAATCTTAATATCAAATTGTAGCCGAAATCAATTATATAAACTAGTTATTTATAATAACTGTGTGCCAAGCAAAAACCTCAAACAACTTCCATTTTTATATTCGTGTAATTATATAAATATAAGCACATATTAAGTATTATGTTTAGTTCTGTGAATTGAGGTCCTTTGACTTGATAATATACGTATAATGTGCTTAAAAGTTTACATATTTTTATGTTATAAAACCACAAAGCTAATGATTTAAGTTTTTTTCTTGTAGAACTTAGATTTTGAGAATAGTGATGAATGTATTGGCTTTTTATATCTTTATATCTCTTTTTATCATTTTTCGGATCAAACAATTGTAAAATGTTTCAATCTTCATCTTTGAATGTGGTTTAGAGCATATTGGATCTAGTTAATACTGTATACCATATAGGGGGTAAAAAGTACATAATTTCCAGTACCTACTTTTCTAAATAATCGAAAAAACATAAATAATATATCATTACGCAAGACCGGTATAATAAACTAAATATATTTTGTCAGTATTGTTATAATTCAAAATTGAATTACTGTAGGTATTTGCAATTTTCACCAAATATTTATATCAACATTTTCGAAACCAGATGCCATTTTCAAAATATTTTGACATTTTTTTTTTTTATTAATCTTAAGCCCGGCAACTATGGCCATTAGCTGTTTGTAGGTTTTTTATAGTAGGTTTTTATTGTGGATTGAGGTACGGTTGGTTATAACACGTTTTTGTATGTGTGGCAAGGATTTGTTGCTATAAACCCGGATGGTCACTCGGAGCGTTTTCGCAATTGAGCGTACGACCGTGCCACACCAAGCCACTATTTTGACATTTTTTAAACTTCCTAATTAAAGAAATTTTAAGTTTCAAATTTATTATTTTATTTTTGTTTAAAAAAATGTTCAATCTTTGGGACTTGAAACTATTTACCATTACTCATATTATTGTTTTCTATACGCACTAAATATTCAAAGTATTTAGACTCACTTTAAGCTGTCTATATTAACTATTACTAGTCTATTCACATCGATCTATAGGTACCTACGTTGTTCATATAAATCTTATAATAAGTTAATAATAATATTTTATATTATTATTATTATTATTTATATATATATATTATATAATATTTATTATATTTATATTTATTATATATATAATTATTATTATTTATCATATGCGACGTTGTTGTTAAAAAAATAGTTTAATACTTTAATTTACCGTGTTTCCAATAATAATATAAATAAATAATTAAATATCCTTAGAAATAAAGGTTGACTGTTTAAAATCGTTTTTCGTACAATCGTATTCAATGAATTATCATTGAATACAAATTTAGGACTTCTATTACACATTACAGTGATCTAATTAATGATGAGGTTCATTCAAAATCATATTTTTGGACGATATTTCACAGAAGCTTTATTTTTTAATTGCTCAATATTTGTTATCGTTATAGCTATATAAGAGTGGTTGTGAAGAAATTTAAGTAAATGTGGTTTTCTCTAAACCTGGAACATTTTTAGATGAATTATAAACTTTACTTAATATATCTTTTTTAAACTAATCGTGACCTTATCGTTGCTTCCAAATTCTAATCACCGCTCCTACGTAACACTACTTGTCTTACCACGTTTTATTATTTGAATATTGTTTAAATGGTTGTTGAAACATTAATCAATTTAGTGATTATATGAAATTTAATCATACATATAACATTGGTAGTATAATAAATATTTACCCTTCAAATATATTTATTTAGTAATTTTATTTTTAAAACATTAAAATAAAGACTAGTGGTTTCAGGCATAATTGAAATTTGACGTACGTATATTACCATCCATCGCTGAGTAAGGTCATTTTATTAGACAACTTTTACCTCCTATTTGACCAAAACTTTCAAATTAAATAGATAAAAATTGCAACCAAGGTCCATATATTTTTTCTATAAATAAAGTATATTTGTTTAAAGCAAATAAAAGTGAATTGGATGTCTGCCGAAAAATTAAAACTCGTCAATGTTTACTAGATAACCAACGAGCATATATTTTATAATGTTATTTGCTATTGGAAGCCGTATAATATATATGTAATTGTTGATTAGGTATATAATATATGTTAGGGTTCCTATTATAGTATAGTACTTATCGTGATTCATGGACACACGTCAAACGATCACAGTGAATATAATGATAACTGAAAATTTAACGTTTTTATCTTTATCTTGTAGAATTTAGTATTGATTAGTATTAATAATACAAATCAAGAACAGATATCAATTAATATGCCGTCTTAACTCCAGAATCCGTAGTTCTTATATTATTGTTTATAAAGTATTAGTATATAGGTACCCAAATAAATTAAACATTTTGATACGTTGGTCCGTTAGGCTTTGGTTCTTGAAAGTCCACCTGCAATATTATGTGTATATATACATTACACATAAATCTAATAGGTATAGGCTATTCCGATATTTTTGTCTAAAAAATGGTTGCGCACATAAAATGAAAACAAATATAACCGGTTCATATATATTTATGTAATAATAATAATAGTAGTAGTAATAGGTGTGTACGTCTCTATAGTATTATGATATGCACATAATAATTATATTAAAATTATCTCATTTATAATATTTCGGTCGTGTTTCAAGCCCTAGGAGCTGGCCACACTGCAGTGGTGTTTTAACCCGGTCAATAACAATGTATGCGTTTAGTGCGCTTGCCTTGATGCGTTCTCCCCTTCTCGTAGACAGTACTTTATGCTGTGGTAGAGGTGCAGCGCCTTCAGCCATTCACTCTTTTTTTTATCTTTACGCTACGTTCGTCCCCCACGAAGAACCGTCGTCTCAACTAGTTCAGACAGGTGTTAGTACACATCTTGGTCGTGCTTATCTCGGACGTCGTTCGCGGTGCTTGGCGATAGTAACGTTTCTTATATACATGTTAAAAAGTTCTAAGGTTAGCTTACCCAGTATAATTATCTTACCTGATATACCTACTTATAAATCTATAGGTGTTGGATCTCCTTTAAATCACGCGCGTTTAAAGACAATATGTAATACAGCCGTGGCGAATAATCCAACGGATATAATATTATATATTCACTAGACGAAGGTGCGTACTACTCAGAAACTTAAATAATTAAAATACAATACAATGTACTATTTATATAATAATATTATGTTATAATGTTAACTGTAATATTATAATTTATTAATATATAGTATTGCCTTGTTTGTAGCATTCGAGATAATTCAATATTGTTTAGAACACTGTACAAATTTCGTTTCGATTAGGTTGGCGCGCGCGTAAGGGGGTGCGTTTTCTTTGCACTTTGTATGTTACAGTCCCCTTGCATGGGGTGTGTAAACGCGCCGCCAATCGATAATATGAACGCGACTCAGGCAACGCTTTTAGTGTATACCAAATTTGAAATACGATACTAAAAGTCAATATAAAATAGTTTTCAAATTAATATTTTGATTTTAAATTTAATTATATTTAATAGAAAAAAGTGTACAATAACTCTAATAATTTCGTTTATTTACCTACATTCATACCTTATATATTTATTTATATCTATTATGTTTTGTTCTGTTAATTTATTCAATTAATCAAAGAAAATGTTAATAAATTGATTAAATTTGAGAAAAGTTAGTCTACTTTCTAGTTATTTTGAAAATATATTTTGTATTTCTACATATTATAACTACGCTTCGTCTGACTTACGAAAAAAAGTATTTGATTAAATTCGGGAAAGGTTGTTTATATTACTTTCTAGTTATTTTGAAAATATATTTTTTTACATATACCTACATATATAATTGCACCTTGTCTAATACTCACAAATATAGTTTTTAATCTAATAAATATAATTGTATGCTATAAATATATATTATAGTGTATTGTTAATTCCGTTTATAATTTTATATAAATATAATACACAGTTGCACGCATACTAGTTTGATACTGTGTTTTTAAAATATTTAATTAATATAAAATAATGTATCTCTATGATAAACCCTTTAATTTTTATTAATAATATAATTGTATATATGTGTAATAAACATTTTGTAGGTAATGTTTAAACATTTTTGTGTTTACCTCGGGCTGCATATTATAATTAAAAGTGAAAATAATCTTCACTTTTTTATATACTAGAATTTATCGTATTTATTTGTAGTTATTCAAAATAGTTATTATAAGTACGAAGATAAGTACTGGTTTTCTATTTTTTATGTTGTAATCTAATTGCTGTTAATAATGATGATAGCCTGGTAGTGTTAGTCGTGACTAGTTGACCGACACATAATTTCTTAGGTATACAATGTTTTTTATCCATAATCTTGGGAACAAAAATCGTTTTGAGGCGTTTAAATTTCCATGCCATCGAACTAGTGAAATATACCAGTGAAGTACATAGATGCCAAAACACTTAGTTAATGCGGTTGGTGGTACACCTAATAAAACTTGTTATTATTATTGTCGTCATTAACTATTTTTTTGAACCTTATCGAATTGAGAAATCTAGAAACTTGGTCAACCGTAGCTTTAAAATAACGTAAAAAATGGCCATATATTAATTTTAATTATAAATTTTACCTTAATGATATACATATTCATTTTTCTCCTTTGTGTTTATTACGATTTTTATCAGGTACATTATTATAGTTTTGTTTGTTTGATTTACAATAATTTAAATACATTGTACCTATCATATATATTGTTTAATAATTTGTCAACTGAGAGTCTGATCCTTTTTATGTTTTTTTTTGAAAAAAAGTAAGTACATTATAGCCTATCTTCTTGCAATAATTCAAATTTATTTCCTCGTTAGCTCAAACTGTATATGTGGGAAAAAAATATTCTTTAAAATAATGGAAAATTAAATTTTATTTAGTTTGTATTTTATTATTTTATTGTTTTATTGATTATTTGTAATACTCATACTACTTCTTTTATAATTCATATTATTTACTAAGATTATATTTCTAAACCAAAAAATAATTGTATGAATTAAAAATTTATTTTGGTAACAATATCTCATAATTTTTAAATTAAATATACATTTGTTTGCTTTTACGAAAACATCAATGTTGTGTTTCTTCGTTAAAATTAATAATTATCAATTTCTTTCAGACTTACTACAACTATTTTGTTGTTAACGTGTTACATCGCTGTTTGTAGAAAATTAATGAAAGGATATGAACGTAACAATAGTCATATTGCTCAATGTTTCATCTCAACATCATGAACATTACTCGTTATTATTATAATTGAAACCATATATTTGCCATGTAATATAGTTTTTTTGTTTGATACTTGGTAGCGCACGTTTGTGATATTTATGCTTTGAAACATTTTGAATTCAGCGAGTTATCGAATAACGTAATTTTATACCGGGTGTTTATTCCCCTTATATTCATTACATTAACTATATACTCTCGGCAATAATTTTATATTAGCAAACACGAACACTATGCATACATTTATTGTATAGCCCCCATCTACATTTCTTCAATTTCCTGTTCATTAATGGCGGATATATAGGCTGTGCAGAGTGGTAGGTATAACGTAATCCCCGTTTATTTTATTATTTGTGAACATTTCTTTTCATTATTAATTATAAAGTATTATGCTAACTATTTTAGCGTGTATGTTAAAAAGCATAGACTTCTGATTTTGGTCATCTATTTTATTTTATGTAAATAAAACACATTAAATTGTCATATTATTATAACAATATATTACAGTTAAATCATAGTCTCTAAACTTTTATTCTTGTAAAATTTGATAATATGCAATTTTAAATTTTTAAAAAAAATAATTAATCAATAGTAGTTTTGTCATTTCGTACTACTTTTATAAGTTTATATTTTAAGTAAGTTGTTCAGCCATTAATAGTTAAAAATGTGTAATAAATGTTTGCTATGAATTTATCGTAATGATTAATATACCTGGTTTTTGAATCTGCAAGTAAAGAATTTTTATGTGCTTAAGCCTTTGAGGTGAATATATAAATGATAGATCAACATATAAATACTCTATTTAATATTATATGGTCTTATGATTTAAAAAAAACGGAAGTATAATCAATTATAGTGTTTCTAAATCGTTTAATTTTGTATATAATATTTTTTTTTTTTTTTTGAAACTCCGTAATGTTTATTTGAAAAAATTTTTTTTATCCATTAGGTACTGATGTACAAAATTAATGACAAATTGGATGAATGTGTAGACACTTATAATCGGCATGCATGTCTAGTCATAAATATATATTATGTGTTATTATGTTTTCACATTTGACCAAAGAAATGTTCCGGTCAATAGTTGATCTACAAATTAATTATTAAATTTCTATTAACCCTTTGTCTGACTAGTTTATGTAATATGCTATAAAAATAGCAATATGTTATTCTAAAATGTTAAAAGCAAAACATGTATACGATATAATATTTGTAAACACCTATCATATTATAGTATTCGTGGGTCCGCAATCTGTGTTATTTATAACTAAATTATTATCTAATTAATTTATTGTATCGATATTGAAAAAAAATGTATCAAATTGAATCCAGTATTTGTTATCCGATTAATTTTAATGAATTTATGGAATTTTTTTTCATAACATGTGTTACAAGCTATAAATAATGTATCACTATAGTCATTAGTTCATCACTGATTATTGTGTATTCACTAATATTTCAATAATTTAGTTATTAAATTTGAGTATTGAATATTTGGATGTCCTTGTTTATCATATTCGTATTTATATTCTATATTATATGTGATGAAACCGGGTGTTTTGATTGAATTTAATATTGTTTGTAGTTTGTTTTATGTTACTCTTTTTATAAGTATCACCAACATTACTTTATAAGTGCTACGTTTTTTTTCTGAATAATCGAGTAATGTTTTGTCATGTGCCGGTGAGGGGGGAGATATATTATTCCGAGTGAAAAAAAAAACAAATAAATAAAATATTTGTAGACCACCTTCATTGAAACACACACACAGCTGTATTTTATTTCACTTATATATACATAAGAATAGGGCGCATTATATATTTGGAACTCTGAGACAATGCACACATACACACACGCGCGCGCGCGCATATGGTCTTTGAGCTTCACCTGTCTCCTCTTCCCTACACACCGTTCACATAAAGGCGTAATTGTCTTTGCATAATACACTAGTGTGCAATGTACATCACTGATATATTGTATTATCTTAGGGTAAGATAGAGAAAGAAGATGGTTCGGAAACGAAAAAAAAAGTGGGAAAGGCGTTACATCAGGTGAATGACTTTGTATTCTGTTCTGTTTATGGTAAAGGTAACAGACGGAATGGTCTACCGATCCGCGTCCTAAAATATAAAAGAAACCAACGATTATACAAGTAAAGAGTGTAGACGGACGATCTTATTATTATGATTATGATTATTATATTGGAACAAAACAATAGTTGTTCTCCAACAAATGTTTTTTATAGGTACAAGGTACTATTCTTTTTCATTTTCGTTTTGAAATATCGATAGTGGAAATTGTATGTCGTCGACTAGTTCGTGACTGTTCTTTCTGTGTAAAATTATAACAAAATGACATTATTCGTGTTGCAATGTTCTGATTTTCTCAATATCATAATGATAATTTGATAACAGCTTGAACATCAATAAACTATATAGCTATATAAACGAAATTCTGATTTTAAATTTTAAGAAAAATATGAATAATTACAAATTATTTACTTGAAGTAAGACATAAAATGAAATTATTTGTTTATAATATAAATCAATCAGTCAAAAATTATGTAAACTAACAAAAAATGTCAATTATGGTATGGGCTTAAAATAAAAAAAAGTTAGAATGTATTTTCATAATTCATAAAAGTAATATTATGTCATAAATCAATCAGCATGAAGTGTGTAACAAAGAATATTTTCGTGGTTTCTTTCTAAGTGTAAAATGTTATGCATTTTAATACTTATAATCATGAGAAATATGGCTCGGAGTCAATGCAATTACGTATTTTTCGGTCTACTTTTTTGCTAAGTAATCTAAAAATCTGTTTTTTACAAACAAGAATTTATTAATGATTTTTTTAAATATAATTTTAGTTATGTATTTGCATTGTATTACCAAAACTATCTGTTTTACTGTTTTTTTTTTTTATCTAGTTTCGGAATTTTTTGTTAAAATTCCCAAAAATAAGACGTCAATGTCAATAAATATTAATAATTTTAAAAAAAAATTGTTTTTAAAATTATATTATAATTATATATCATTGATTTATAATACTAGTGTTGTAATTTGGCCATTAAATATGTAATTTTCTGTATAAAAATAAACAGATTATTTAATTGCATTTTTTTTTATATTTATATAATAAAAATAATGATTGTAATTTTGTACATATTACACAGCAATATTGTAACCAATTTTATAAGTTATTTAATGAAATAATTTCTGAGCCTTAATGTAAAATATAAACCAAGTGAAATTTACATGGTAGTTGCTTCTGCTTAGTTAGTTGAGGTCAATTCACCGTGACTGGTAACATAAATCCAATTCTATCTGACCTCATTGTATTTAGTTAACAGATATAATACTATTTTATTTGGATTAATAATATTATTATTGATTTATAGATTATAAGTTATGTATATTTTATGGAATACAATATTTATTTAAAAATATGTATTTGTTCATAGCATTAACAGCAATCCCAATAATGCCAGGTGGAACCCCAGCTACTAAGTTAAAAGTAAAGATTTGTTATTTAATACATATTTTATAAATTCAAAATACAAGTTGTTATATAAATTTAATTTATTTATTTTAAATTATCATCAGGATCAAGTACCGAGGTTTAAGGTAGTGACTGCTCTTTATCCCTTTAAAGCAATTGAACCAGGAGATTTAACTTTAGTTAAAGTAAGCCAAAACATTATTCATATTTAAATTAATTTTACATTTTGTTAGTATACTAAGATTTAATTTGTTGATTTATTTGAGTAAATAAATTTAAAACCTTTTAGGGATGTGAATATGACGTCATTGATGATTCTCAAGATCATTGGTGGAAAGTAAGAGATGAGCAAGGGTAAGCAAAGGGTACTCTTAGTCTCTAACATTGAGATTCATTATAATTTTTATTAAAATATTATTAAAAAATATTACAGTGCTATTGGCTACATTCCTAGTAATTATGTTAAAGAAAAAGAATTTCTTGGTCTTCAAAAATATGAGTATGTATTATTTAAATAATTAAATATTATGTTTATAACTGTCATGATAAAAATATAATATATATAAATAAATATACATACATAATTGTGCTTATCTGTTATTGTGACTACCCTTACAATTTTCCGGTTTTCAGCTCAATTTATGATTGCAATTTCAATAGGTTAACAACAGTCTTAAATTTATTTTAGAAAAATTTTGTAATTTATAAGACAAAATAATATAAGTAGATCTGGCCACAAAACGTAAAGCATTTAAAAACAATATACAACTTCCAACAAATCAGTTGTCTGTTAACTCCCACATTTTCAACTCAAATACCTGAAAATTATAACAAGAAATTGCTGCATTTTTTCTATAGTATCTTATCAAAGTGATGAGTATGTTGGTCACAAATCCAAATTATACTTTAAAAACAGATATTTTAGAAATGTAATATAAACTTGTAAAAATGTAATCTATGTGGGTTGCAGGGAATTGATTAGTTGGCATTTTATTTACGCCTTAAGTTTTATTGGATAGACCTACTTATATTATTTTGTCTTGTAGACAACTAAATGATCTTAAAATAATATAACACAGTGTGTTAACCTGTGAAAGTTGTAATAACAGAATTTAATTTATTGGTAAATTGTATAGGTAGTTGCAATAACCAATAAGTAGGTACCCATATTGTTTTCTAATAGATTATTAATATAAAACAAATTTATATTTTAAGGTGGTATGTTGGAGATATGTCAAGACAGAGAGCTGAGTCTCTTCTCAAACAAGAAGATAAAGAAGGATGTTTTGTTGTTAGAAATTCATCAACCAAAGGTCTTTATACACTATCTCTTTTCACAAAAGTGTAAGTTCTTCAAAAGTTTTGTTAATTGTTAATATACCTTTTATTTTTTACAAATAATATTTTTCACACTCATCAATACAATTCATAACTTGCATGTAATTTAAATTTTGTTAAATATTTTTAGTAGCTTAATTAGATAGTATTTAAGGAACAAAAAAAAAAAACATTTTTTTTCTTACTACTTATAATAGCGGTAATGAAAACTAAAATGTTGTATTATTATACATGCTGCTCTTTATAAAAATGTTTACTCCCAAAATATTTAAAAAATAATTAGCATTAAGTTAATATAAATTATTTAAATAAATTAATGTTATAGTATAATGGTTATTTGAGTTTTACGGTTTACATTTATTATAATACAAATTTAAAATAACATATATATTTTTTATACCATATTTTATTTAAAATATTTATATATTTTATTATTTTATTTCAAAAATCATAATTTAATTATATATAACAATTCGTAGTTTGGGCCCATTAAAAGAAGAGAAAAAAAATTAAATAGTAAAAAAAGTTGAATGATATAACTTAGAGACAATTAACTACTAAAAATGAATTTATTATTTAAATTAACTAATGGCTGTTAAGAAAAAAAATATACTATTTTATAAACTCAGCATAACAATATAGTAGATGCCACTCATTTTATTTAATATTAGTTTTTATTATATGATTAGTAACAATATTTGTTTTTAATTGTATTCAGAAAATAATAAATATATTTAAACTAATGTTTATTTTTATTTTTTGCTTTAACTATTATACTATTATAATTATTGTAGGCCACACTCTCACGTGAAGCATTATCACATTAAGCAAAATAGCCGAGGAGATTTTTTTTTAAGTGAAAAACATTGTTGTTCAACTATTCCAGAATTAATTAATTACCATCGTCACAACAGTGGTGGATTAGCATCACGTTTAAAAACATCTCCTTGTGATCGTCCTGTTCCTGCTACAGCTGGTCTTAGTCATGGTAAAAACTTAAAAGTACATTTATTTGACTTTTCACTTATTTATTTTTATTTATTTGTAGATAAATGGGAAATAGATCCTGCAGAACTTATGTTATTGGAAGAACTAGGATCAGGTCAGTTTGGTGTGGTACGTCATGGTAAATGGAAAGGTTCCATTGACACTGCAGTCAAAATGATGAAAGAAGGCACAATGTCTGAAGATGACTTTATTGAAGAAGCTAAAGTCATGACGTAAGTTTAGTAAATAGTAGTGTTATAATTAGTGCAGTAAGAAGTAAAAATTTTAATTTACCTTATTCAGGAAACTCCAACACCAGAATCTAGTCCAACTTTATGGAGTTTGTAGCAAACATCGCCCAATTTATATAGTTACCGAGTATATGAGACACGGATCACTGCTAAATTATCTCAGGCGACATGAAAATAGTTTAGGTGGTAACAATGGCTTATTACTTGACATGTGTATTCAGGTGAATGTCTTTTCTGAATACATTTAAAAATAAAATATATTTATATTAAAATAGTTATTTTAACCATTAGGTTTGCAAAGGGATGGCCTATTTAGAACGTCACAACTACATCCATCGTGATCTTGCTGCTAGAAACTGTTTAGTGGGTTCAGAAAATGTTGTAAAAGTTGCAGATTTTGGATTAGCCAGGTATTTAAAACATTAGGTTACACCTTTTATTTATTTATTTATTTTATTATATGAGTAGAATCCATTTTTACAAAGACATATACAGATTAAGTAGTTATTTACAAAAGATTTATACATAATATTTAGACATACCTAACCTTAAATATCTTATCAAACATATATTATACATACAAAATTATATTATAATAACTTGCTTACTAACAATAGTATTATCATTGATTATAAATATTTATAAACAATGGTATTTATTTATATTTTTGTTTTAAATAGTTTGTCCTATATAGTTACTAGTTACTAGTTGTGCATCCTGTAAAGGCCTAGAACTTAAAATTAGTGATGGGAATAATCGAATGATTTTAATAATCGAATGATTAGTAATCGAAAAAAAAAATAATCGAATAATCGAATGATTAGTAGTCGAAAACAAAATAATCAAATAATCGAATGATTAGTAGTCGAAAACAAAATAATCGAATGAATCATTCGAATA
>JACXSJ010000160.1:40631-78063 GCA_014851325.1 Pentalonia nigronervosa | reverse complement strand
ATTCATTAGAAACGGGTATAGTATACGGGTAGGGAAAGTAAAATTGAGATAAGAAAATATTCGATTATTTTTACTACTAAATTTAATCATTCGAATAATTTTATTCGATTATTTTATTATTCGAATGATTTTTAAAATAATCGAAATGATTCGATTATTCAAATAATCGAATGATTCGATTATTTCATTTGATTATTCCCATCACTACTTAAAATTTCCTATTTTGGAATTTAATTTTAAATTATTTCTACGGATATATAAAGATAATGATAGTACCTAATGTATGGAGAAAATTAAAATGTTTAATTTATTATTTTATTATAAGGTATGTCCTGGATGATCAATATACCAGTTCTGGTGGTACCAAATTTCCCATAAAATGGGCTCCTCCTGAAGTCTTAAACTACACTAGATTTTCTTCCAAATCTGATGTTTGGGCTTATGGTAAGCATATAATTGTACACATTTCTATAATCATAGTATGGAGTATAATTATTGGTTTTTAGGTGTTTTAATGTGGGAAATATTTACTTGTGGTAAGATGCCATATGGACGTCTTAAAAACACTGAAGTTGTTGATCGTGTACAAAGAGGCATTATTTTGGAAAAACCAAAAATGTGTTTTAAAGAAGTATATGAAGTAAATATTTTTTTGAATAAAATTAAATTAGAAATTAATGTTTATATGCAATTATAATTCTAAAACAAAAATACATTTTTAAAGGTTATGCGTAAGTGTTGGAGTCATTGTCCTGAAGATCGTCCATCTTTTAGATTGTTAAAAGATCAACTGGCCGTCACATCTCAGGTATTTATAGCAAACAGTTAATATTTTATAAAAAATAATTCAAAATGTGCAATTCATTAATATTATTTGTATTATAGGGTTTAATAGCAGATTGACGTGTTCCACAACAATCTTGCAATTGTGCTATTTGCTTGTTGCTTGACATTGGTTATGAGCCCCTCATAGAATTGTGCCGTTTAGTGATTGAAACAAATCGTCGTGGCACTCTTTAAATCTATAAGTTGTATGTTTAATTGTCAAAAATTTTCAGTGAGTTTATCTATATAAAAATGATCTCGAATTTTGCGATAAGTTTTTTAAAACAATTTCAAGTACTGTTTACATTTTGTACTAATAAGTTATTATTATTTAATTGACATCAATTGAGATATACATTCCTTGTATGTACATGTTTTATTGAAAAACTTGAAAATTTAGAATTATTTGGGTATTTGTTTTTTACAGGGTTATAAATTCAATATTAATGTTTAAAGTTATTTGGGACATTGAAATCTGAAAAAGAATTTTACTACTGGCATGAATAAGAAGTTTATGTCTAAATAAACAATATTTCCATTATCCACTTTTAAAATCAAAATTTTTCTGAAAAACAATTTTATTTTAAGTCTTCCTTTTATAGAAAAATTATAAACTGCCAATGTTTTTCATTAAGTGCTCACATTTGTTTATCCATGATAATTACTGTGATACCATTTTTTTTTATCTTTTTAATTAGTGGTCAAATATAATATCATTAGGTACTGTATTAAGTATAATGATTATTTTTGTAGGATATAATGTGTCCATAGGAGTAGGGTACACTGAGTATACTCGGTCACCAAAATTTCTTGAAAATAATAAACTGATCTGAAAAAAAAATAGTGGTTTCCATTTAAAAAAAAGTGAAAAGTAGTGTTGAGCATGCACAATGTACATACATTAAAAATTGTAAGTCTTAGATATTTATGTTCCAATAGTCTAGTTTTATGTTCTGTATATAGAGTTCAAAAATATGTAAAGAGTACTGAATTATAATGTGTACCCTATTTCTATGGATCGTATACACAGCTAAAATATTATATAAAATATAAATATATATGAAACGTTTTGTAGTGGTTGAAAATCTTAATACAACTATTTTGATTACTTTTTATTACCTTTAAATTTTGTATCTTATGTTTTATAATTTACAACACTAATACTTGATAAAAATTAATATTAAATTGTTTTATCAATTTGGTATTGCTTATTTAAAATATCATATGAAGTTAGTACTATTAATAATGCTGGTAAGATACAACCCATACATTTTTTTTTCATACAAGTATTTTGTATTTATGTTTAATCTCAATTGTGTCAAATTGTGTGTGCTTATTTTATACTGTATAAATTAATACCAAATAGGTAAATTGAGCATTTAAAATATAAATTATGTCAAAAAAATTGGCATTTAAAATTATATGATTTCACATAATTAGTAATATTGAACATTTGGTTAATTTTTTATTATTATTATTGTAAGTAAGCAATCTTAAAAATGTTTTTATGAGTTCCAAATGTTTGTATTAGTATATAGCCTTTTGTGTTTGCTTTAATTGTGTACAATGTATTTTTGTATTTTAAACTTAGATATATCTTATTGTATAATTTATTATTATATAGACATTAAGTCTATAAAATCTACAAGAATACTCTTATTATTTTTAAGTTACATATGCTCAGTTTAATGATTTGAATACTATTTATACCTGTTTATACATTAATAAATGACATGTTTGTATATTTTATTTATGACCCTAGACGGCTCATAATAGTACTTTTATAAAAAGATATTCATATTTGTATAAAAAAAATATTAGTTTAGAAAATTAATTAACAACATTAATGGTGTAAAACATTACATTTATTAGACTGTTTTTTTATTATTATTATTATTTTGTACTTTAATAAGTCTTGTTTGACAAATGTGCATGTTCATATATATTTTTAATTTGTTAAGTTTAAGACTGATTTTTTTTTTTAAGGAAATTTATATTACTTAGGGCCTACCTATTTTATATTATTTTGTACAGCTTGAATTAGTCGTTACTTCAAATTCTATAAAAATGATTGGTAAATTTGTCTTTTTTACATTTTTTAATAGTGTTTTATTGAAATACATTTATGATACTGATGAAATTTGTAGTTTTTTTTTATAAATTGTTATATTTCTGATATTAAAAATTTTAATATTCGCCTAAGACACTGCATAGTATTATGTTATATATATATAGTGTTGTTTGATATAATAAATAATATATATAATAAGGATTCTAAGGTATCCAATTATTCTGTTATCTAAATTACTTTGAAATATACAACTTCCATTAGATTATTTTATGACTATGTAGCTGTAATATTAAATATGAAGTAAAATGTTGGCCATAACTATGTTTTTGCCACATTCCAACTACCATCTGATACAATTTGTATATTACCACAAGTAGTGTAAGTTTATGTGCCATGTAACATGACCAATGTGCTGATATTTTGAATCCACCAACACATTAAATATATCATAGATTTGTAATAGTTTTTATAAAAATACCAAAAAAAATTCTTAATTGAAAAAATATATATTTTGAAGAGACAATAATCCCAAAAATTGCTTTGGACTTTTGAAGTTTGACTTTATTAATTATTCCATAAAAATCTATGTATGTAATAACCAATAGGTATGTTCAGGTTCTGGTTACAATGGATAAGAATGAAAATATGTTCAACATGACATGTACGAGTAAAATTTAAATATAATATATAATGCACAACTTTGATATTACAATTTAGTTTATTTTAAATAATTTTGAATATAAAACTCAATATTATTTAACATAGATTTATACTGTTGTCTTAATTTATGTTGTTTTAAACTATTTTTTCATTTGAATAAAAATGTTGAAAGCTAACCAGTTTCTCCATCGCATATTTTATATATTATTAACATTGTTAATGCATATATTAACTTCACAGTTATCATTAATCAGAAAACATAATGTAATTTTATAGTAGTTTAAGTAGAGAGAGATCCGGATGCATTTTCCTCTTTGGAAATATCTTGCGCTAAACTATTGAAACAATATTGAGAGTCGCGAGAAAAATGTTTCAAACATTATGTACAGCATTTATTAATTGAAATTGGTATTCTTATTCATATATTGTAGGGATCAGATAGGTTTGACCTGTTGATTACGTAACAAGTTTGAAGGCACAGGCTTCTCTTTGAGAAGAGCTTAGACCTATTCATCACGTCCCAAATGAATCTGGAAGAATCGACAATATTCACAGTCGGATTATAATATATAGAAATTATCTCTACTCTCGTCATGCAGTTGTCGTGAAGAATAATACGTCGTCGACGATTCAGCCAGTCAGTTATCGAGTCAGCGTACATTAGACCACTAAGCGAACAAGTGTTGTCTAAGAAATCACCGGAAAATCGCAATTCTCCAAACGTGGAGCGATGAAAACTGCATTTCCGGTACGGATAATAGACTAAAGTAAACGGTATACGCCATACAGCGACATCAGGTGAATCACATTGGAACTAAAATCGTTTTTTTTTTTTTATAAAATAAAGTACCACTAAATAGTAAATATATACCAGAGAAATACTAAAAACAGAGATAATATTATGTTATCATTATTTTGTGGTTATGAAATTAAATTCACTTGTATATTGAAATGTTTACTGATGTTCAGATGCTTTTTTTTTTTATAGTATTCTACTCTCAAAGCAATAATAACAATAATAATAATATATGTAAATACGTTTAATAATGCTAGAATTTGTTGTATGTGAATAATGCATACAATTGTCGAAAACAAAACGCTTTCTCAATTTTATTAGTCTTTCCCTGCAATCGTTCATGAAGTAGAAACATAATATTTTTACATTATTGATTAATTTTCATATCGAGTAGTGTTTTTTGTGTAATGGTCATATCTTATAATCCCAACGGTCAATTATTTTTTATTATGCAATCCTTATCGCATTGGTTTGTTTCACTTACATTGGTCATTTAATAATTACTCATTACACCGACCTTGGGACGAAAATCTGGACTCTGAATTTTCGTATGAAGCTTTAACCATGTACTGCACTGAACATGAACGTTCAAACTACAAATTGTGGCAATATTAAAATAAAGTAATTTAATAACGTAATTGGTTTGAAATAAAATTGATTGCAATGATTATTCAGGTAATTTCAATTGGTTCTACAAAATGCAATAAATTTCTCTAAATAGTCAAACTTATAATTTATAGACATTTGCCAAGGGCATTGGACCAAAATTAAAGTTACCTGTCATTCATGTCTACTACAAAACCCTATCGACTAAAAGCAGGAATACGTCTTTATGCGTTAACCAACCGATATTGTCTGATACAAAACTTGCACGAGGTTATTCGGTGAACAGCAAAGTCCTCATTACCAAACAGACCAAACCTGTGAACCAACCAAAGAATATAGTTATCAGCACAATTAATCCATATTTAGAACTTATGCGATTCTCTAGACCCACTGGTTTGAAAATTATATTATTTTTTTTGTTAAACCTTTTGATCATAAAATATTTTGATCATTCATTGGTTTTCAGGTTGGTTGCTTTTATATTGGCCATGTACGTGGAGTATTGCTTTAGCTTCAACTGCAGGCGAACTTCCAAACTTTGAAATGCTTGGTTTGTTTGGTCTGGGAGCAATCATGATGAGAGGAGCTGGTTGTACAATAAATGATATGTGGGATAGAGATATTGATAAAAAAGTAAGTTAATTTACATAATGTAGGTCTAGTAAAAAATAGTAATTTCTCTAATATAAATAAAAAATAACTAATAGATTTATACTAAAATGTAAAAAAAGGTTCCTAATTGGAAATCAAATTTTCTAATGTAGTTAAAATATTTAATAATACTAATTGTATAAACCATATAAAGGTATTTAACAATTTAATAAAATTTAAAATGAAAGTATGAGATACACTTAGTTATTAAATGAAAAAAATTATATTTTTCTACTAAATGTTATAAATTGTGTTCTCTTATCTTCTAATTAAAAAAAAAAATGTTTAAGATATTTGTCTTAGGTACCTTTTTAATTTGTTTTTATAAAATATTTAGTTTCAGTAACTTACTTACATGACTTCTTGTACACAACTTCATAAGTACATCAAAGTATTATATTCCACTGTAAAGAATTATGTATTAAAATTTTTCTATATATAATATTTTAAAATGTTAACTATACATGATTTATAGCAAGCATTTTTTTAGTAAGTAAACATTTTTAGGTTGAAAGAACAAAAAATCGACCTCTTGTCATTAAATCGTTAAGCATGTTTGATGCATGGGTGTTCCTAGCTGGTCAGTTGGGTATCAGTCTTATCGTTTTGGTGCAGTTAAATTTGTATACTATTGTGGTTGGAGCTAGTTCATTAGGTAAGCTTAATTTGTCTCATTATTAGTTATTGTAACAGTTTGTATTAAGCTAATTCAGTTATATTTTAGTAAAATATTATTACAATAGTAAATTATATAATTTAAATGTAAAAAAGAATTTTAATTTTAAAAAAAACTTCATTATAATTTTTTAGATTTATATTTTTTTTGTGTTTAAATATATTTTGATATGTATACAACATTAAATCATTTTATTTATTTATTTTTTGAACATTAAATGTATATAATACACAAAAGCCATGGGTGTTTAAATATTGTATTATTTGCATGATTGTGTGTGTTATATTTTTGAATATATTATAGTTATATACGCATATAGACACAATATCATGTTGAAAGAAATTTCTTTAATTTTTTTAATCGCACCAATATAAAAAAACAACAAAATATATTAATAAAATTGAAAATATGTAAAATAGTATGAGAAGTTCTTAAAGTAATATTAATTAGTAAATATAGTTAAGGAAATTACATTTGTGATAAAATAGTGTATCTACTTTAATATATCTTACAATGTTTTCTACTTCCCACAATTAGGAATTATTTTTAAAAAAAGTACTTTTATATATTATAATAAATATTTTTAAAATGCAGTATAAAAAAATAATATCATTGTATACATTTTTTTGTTTCAGTATTAGTTACATTATATCCACTTATGAAACGAATAACATATTGGCCACAATTTGTATTAGGCCTAACTTTTAACTGGGGTGCCCTATTAGGTTGGTCTGCTATTCATTCTTCAATTGACTTTACCGCCTGTCTTCCTTTATATGCAGCTGGTGTTGCGTGGACACTTTTTTATGATACTATTTATGGTCTTCAAGTGATTATTAATTTAATGTATTGATTTTGTGTCTAATAAAAGCCAATTATAATTATTCTTTCACTATATAGGACAGAAAAGATGACAACAAGCATGATATTTACTCCACTGCAGTCTTGTTTGGTTCAAAATCAAAATTTTGGTTGACATCTTTTGCGGCTATGTCATTAAGTAGTTTAATTACTTGTGGTGTTAATACTGGGCAAACATGGCCTTACTATTTAGCAATTGGTGCTGTAGGCACTCATATGTTTAATCAAGTGAGTTAAATATTAATAAAAAAAAATATATATATATATGTACTATTGTTATGTAAATAGGTACGCACATTGAATATTTATAATCCTAAAGATTGTGGTGATAAATTTGTGTCCAATAACCATGTTGGTTGGATCATGTTTTTGGGAATTGCATTAAGCACTTTATTAAAAACATCTGAAGAAAGTAAAAATGAAAATATGGATTTGATACCTAACTAATAAGGTGATAATGTCATATATTTGTTTGTTACCAAAGTATAACAAAAATAGATTGTTGTTATTTTTAAGTTATTTGGTTATATAGGGGTTAACTATGCTTGCTTTTACTATTTCATTTTACATTGTAAAATATTGTTAACATTTTGTGTATTTCATTTAAGTTCCTATAAAATCAAAGGGAAATAAAGAAACTAGTCACAATTATAAATTGTTACATTTTATTACATTTATTTTTCATTAATTTATACCTAAACCTATACAAAACAAATAGTACATCTCAATCTTTAATTCCCTGTTCTCTGTCTGATCTCATTTCTGCTAACATCCTTTGTCTCACTAGGGCTTGATGTTTTCTTGCTTCTTCATTATTTTTTTGGCGCTTGGCTTGTCGCTGAAAAATTAAGTTTTTACAAATAAATAGTAAAATATTTAAAATAATGTCCATTTTATTGAATAAACATTTAACTACTTCATCAGTATTAATAATTCAAAAACCATAATAACAATAATAATTTCATTAAACAACATAATTGTTAATAAAATATTTTTATATTGTGCTATTGAAATTGACAAATTACTTTTTAGCTTTTAAATTCTTGGTGATTTACTCAGCTAAAATGTCTATACTTTATTCATTATACAATGTGAACTTTAGAAATTCAAATAATAGTATTTTAATTTTAAATATAATATATAATTGGTAAAAATTGTATAAACTGCTTACTACAAATTGTTGTGCTATCAATTGACTGTTATATATTGATGGTATACCATTAATCAAAATTAAAATAGTTTAAGCTACCTAAAATAAATCATAATATATTCTATAAGTAAACCGCTAAAGACTGCATTTTTAAAAATAAATTTCATAATCTATATTTATTAAAATTAATTTACTAAGTGAATAAAAACTGTTATTTAGGTTTTTTTCTAGTGTACAACATAAATCAAGTTTTATCATAATCGTTTCAATATGTATAAAATATTTAATTATTATTTTGATAGTAAGATCTATTAAGCAATTATAAACAATTTATTACCTCCAAGTGAAAACAGTGGACCATTCGATCATATATTTTATCACATCTGCCAATAAATCTCAAAACTTTATGCTGGAAATCAAACCCAAGTAATAAAATTACTTAGTTAAACATTATTCTTTTCATTGGTTTCTTACCTCTATATTACAGTTTTTAAATTCCATGGTAAAGTTATTGCATTCTTCAGTGTGTAAGTGTGGTGACAAATCAGGATGCATATTTAAGAATTTAGATTGTTCTTAATAATTATATAAGGAATACAAAGGTTTACCCAATTACATTTATGTGTTATGTGTATATTTACAACATTCATGAGATGAAGATTCTATGCTAGATTGCTAGCTTATGTCTTAAACATTAATCAGTATTAAATTATTCTAAATTATACAAAAATATACTCATTTAATCACTAAAAACATGATTAGAGATTACACAATTCAATGCAATTGTAATGGATGTAATGATTATAGAAACGATGTAGAGAAGATAAGGTGATAACACTTCATGAAAAAAGTGATACAAATTTAGTGAACATACATACCGCCAGGCTGCGCCATTTTATTCGAAGGTTGGCTATATTCATTATTTGCTACCATAGTAGGTACATAAAAAATTATACACTTTCAAAAATTACTTATTCAAAAATTGCATAATTTATATGCAAGTCGATTAAAATAAAAATGTTGTATATAGGCATGAATTCAATAAAATAAATATTTAGAGATAGGCTTCCAGTCATAATAAACAGTATTTAAAATAAAAACCCCCTCTCAAAATTAATTGTAATTTAGTAGGATTGAAGGAACTATGATTGTCCATATAAACGATTATTATCGACTGTTGATTGGTTGGACATTGAACAATATATTATAATACAAATATACTAAGTTTTTCAAAAGTTTAGCTAAAACAATTAATTAAAAATTTCAAATAAATGTTTTGTTCCGGGCTGTAAATCAAAATACGCTAGTGGAAGTGCAGGAATAAAATTAATTACATTATTTTGAGGCATACTGATACCACAATTGATGAAAATATTAATATGATTATTTTTAAGGTAAAAGTAGTTAATTAGTAATTATGAAATAGGTGATAGCATCAATCCACCATAACATCTAATTAAATGATACTAATATTATTATTTTCATAATTAAAATTTACGTTAGCCTATAGGTATATACAGGATGATTCATTTAACGTAAAACACTCATTCTATCAAAAAGTATTGACTTTTTTTCATATAGTTTCAAGTCGTTACAAAACAACATTTTTTTAAAGAAACAATATTTTTTAACCTTAGGTATAATTTTTTAAGTTGTTTGCTTTTTTCAATGACAACATACAGTTTTAATTTCATATTCTAAAGCACAAATTTTTTTTTATTTTTTTGATACATAAAATTAAATTTTGGACGGATTAATTTATGAGTTATAAGTATTAAAAGCATTGATGATCGGAGTGAGTGAAGTGGTATGCGGTTACCTCGTAAAATGTTGGTCTCCCACTCAGCTCATTTAAATATTTAATCCTTATAAGTTATAACTCATAAATTGCTCGTCCAAAATTCAATTTTTATGTATCAAAAACTCTTTGCTTTGGGATATGAAATCAAAATTGTATGTTTTCATTTAAAAAGTAAAAAACACAAACAATTATAAGGATAAAAAATATAAAAAAAACTGTTATGATGACTTGGAACTATGCAAAAAAAATTCACAAAAAAGTCAATACTTTTTGATGTATTGAGTGTTGTACGTGAAACGAATCATCCAATATTACTAAGTATATTCGATGATATTATTACTATTAAAGTAATTTATTTTACTATTAATAATATACCATAAGTCAATGTGATTTGTTGTTACGGTATGAACTTCTTATGAGAAACCTTGTTTTTAATTATCAACCCTAAAGCTATAAAAACTAAACGTTTTATAATTTTTTAACTACAAAATAATTTGCAAATTTTAGTGATTTTAATAAATGTTTTGTCAACATTTCTGGGTGTATGTATGGCATCTGTACCTATACTCTATAGATACCTATGACACAGCTAGGTTTCATTGGAGTCGATGCTTACGTAAGTTCGTTTTCATATTCTTTAGGAACTAAAATTTACTTTTTAGTCTTAAAATAAATATTTATTGTTACGGAAAACCTGCTAACCGGGTGACGTAGACGCATATTTTATTCCCGAGTGCAAAATGTATAAAATACTCGAGACCGAAAAGCTATGCCATTTTCGTTCACCACGCCCAGATCGTAGAATAATAATATATTTATTATGTATACCTTTATAAATAATGTTACACATACACATGGGCGTTCTTATGTCTCGTAAAATTCAACAATTATTATTATTATTAATATTTTACTGCCACCATCACAAACGAAGCAAAGTTTGGGATTTAGTTCTGCAAGTTCTGCGGGTCCTCATAGTATCATTAGATTATAATATGAAAGAGTATTAAGGGCATTTAGCAATGTGTACAGTGCCCTGATTTGACGGTTATCGGCTTTCAATAAAATAATGAATATGATTGTGTTCGTATGTGTACATTTTACAAGTTATTTTACAGGTGGTTTATCATATATTATTACTGTTAGGTATTCACTTGTGACTCAATACTGACATATCGTCGTATAATGGTATAAATAGATCCATGACAATAAAAGATTAAAATTACTTTAAATATTTTGATAGTTGAATTGTGTGTGAAAACTAATTATATATAGGTACATATTGTACATTATGAGAAAGCTTGTATTACATTTTTTAAGTTTTTAATTTCATGCTGAGCAATATTTGGAGTAAATGTTCAACTTGCAGGAATCTTACAAATTTTACAAACTGCTGGTATTTCTGGTATGGCAAATTTGATGTATTAATTGTATACCTATATTACCTAGTCATAATTATATTTTTAACTCTAATAACAATTATACCATATTTTTAAAATAATAAATAACATATTTATTTTCCGGTTCATTCAAATAATATGCTGATGCATATATTATATTTCATGTTAATCAATAATCAATATATTAAATGGAAAAAAACAATTTAATAATAATTTATAGTACATGAGATATTATAATTTAAAATAATAAAAAAATTTGGTTATTATCATATTACATTTCGATGAAAAATTGTAAATACGACCACGTTTGATATAAAAAAAAAAATTTGGCTATTTTATCCGACTTCAACATAAAATCCAAGTCAGCTATCTATAGTTGTATTATATATCTATGGATTTATCATATTTATATACTCGTATCTAAAGGTTTTTGTACGATTTAAAAACTTGATTCAATTATATTTCTATTAATATAGTTTGTACAATTTCTCCTCATCATATAACAATAAAATTAAGGCCAAACACTCATGATGACCGTCCCATATTTTAAGCGGCCCACTGAGATTATCTTTCGGTCTAGCCCTCGTGGCAATTCGTAATATTTTTATGAACTTTTATAAACACATTTACTTATAAGTTATTATACCTACATGCATAGGCGCAAATAGTGTTTGAGATTTGGGGGAGGGGCTGAAGCCCTAGATATACTCAATGAAGTATTTGGAAAATGAATATAAACACGTAAAAAATTTAGGAAATTTTTAGGGTGCTTGGACCCCAGAGTCCCTACCTATTTGCATTTATACTTACATGATTTTTATTATACGCATAATAATGTACGTTTGTAGTTTGAAATATGTGTAAATAATTTAGATATTTTTTTTACAATTTATTGATGCTAGTTTAATAACAAGCATATAAGTAATGTAACATTTAATTAATTAACTTCATATTTGTATTCAAAATAACACTATTATACTGCAAATAATGTAGAACTTATCGTATTTAATTTAACAATAAACTAGTGGATAATGTAATATTCAACTATTCAACATCTACTTATAGTTAATATAACTTCTATACTTAATGCTGCATTGAGAAGTGTCTAGTATTAAACCAAGTGTATTTCATTCTACACACACTGTTGTCATTTTAACACTCAAAAGTACATAATTTACTATTTAACTTTTTGACAAATTCAGAAAAAGTAAAATCAACTACAGATTTCTAACTGTGTAATATAAATATTTGGTAAAAATTTCAAGTATCTACTGTTATTCGTTTTTGAATTACAACAAAATAAGAAAATCGTTCAATGAGAAACCGTTATACTTTACGAGTGAATATCTAATGTTGTAAAGATTTTATAATATTTTATAGGCTGCATCCAAATTGCATGCCAAAAAAAAATAAATAAAGTCTAAATTGCATGCCATATTTTAAAGGGGTCTGTCCGAATTGCATGCCATGTACAAGTTTATTTATCATTTACTTATGTACTTATGACTGTATGTATGATGTTATAAGTATTTTTTTTGTATTATTACTATATGAAAAAACATAAAAAATAGTATTTAAGAAATAGTTGAAATTATGACCAAAAAAAGATAAACTTTATGTATTTTTTATGAATAAATAAAAATTTTGAGTGATTTATTTTTCGTTTTTTGAAAAATTAGAAAAGTCTGGAAAAAGGTCGGCAAGTGGGTACCGCTAAGCTGTACAGTAAGTGTTGAGTGGGTCATTGTAATTAAAAATTAGAAATGTTAAAAAAAAATTAAAATCGTGCACATAAGTGCTTACATGAGATGTGGCATGCAATTCAGACAGACCCCTGTAAGAGGTGGCATGCAATTCGGAGTTCAAATTTATGTTTATTTTTTTGCCATGCAATTCGGATGCACCGATTTTATAAAGACCATTTTTTTGCCCTGGTCAAACCGAGTATTATCACCATATCTTCTCGTTTACTACATCGTGATTATAGATAATGGTAATCACAATTTAAGATGATATTCGATCAAACTATTCGTAAGAATAGATAGCGCTTCCGTACACGATTATTATTTTTATTTAATTTTCAGATTTCCCACTTCTAAGTCAATCTACTACCGAAATGTATATAAAGATATTAAATCTTTATTAAACTTTACTGGATCCAAATAAAATTTATAATATAGGCCCATATATGGTGTACAATATGCAATGACTACAGTGTTTAAACGTTTTAAATTGATGGATTAAGTAGGTTAGGTTAGATTTAAGTAATAGCCCTTAGGTCACCAAATTGGTTTGCCTATAATTTAAGTGTAGGTAGTAGCATAGATTAAATAGGTACTTATTCATTCTGTGAACCTGCTTGTAAATTCCATTTGTAATAATTTAATTTTATTGGAAGTGCTATTGCATTTATTATTTTATAACAATAAACTAGTTCAAACTTCTAATTTTATTGTGTTGCTAGGAGCATATTAGTGCAGTAGGTCTGTCTAAGTGAAAGACCTAAAAAGTAGATACACCGATTAATGATATCTACAATTATTATAGTAGTAATAAATTATAATTTATAATTAATTGTCTATTACTTATTTTGTCTATCCGAACATGTTTAGTACCAAAGTCAGCACAATAATACATATATAGGCAGGTATAATCTATAGGCTATTCATATATAGATATTAGATATCCCCGAATTTATTAATTGTAGGTATACGATATGCTTACCTATATGGCTATACCTAACTACATCATCATCTTTATTTATTATTATGGTATGTATTGTATGTACCTATTACCTATACATGTGTATTGTTTCAATTATAATTTATAGTTCTATAACATAGTTTACGTACTTATTAAAGGTATGAATTTTACTATATAGTAAAATTAAAATTGTAGAAGTATTGTTAAAAAGTTTTAATGTATAATTTTTTTTTTATTGTTATATTATTTACTGTTTCCATTATATTTTACTGTTATAATTACTTATATATATATATATATATATATATATTGCTGAGGTATACTAATATTTAGATACTATTGTTAATAGCCGATTGTCGTATAAATATATAAAATAAAATATTATTTGGTAGATACACAATTTCATAAAATTTAATTATTAAATATTTTAATATTGCATGTGCCGATGAAATTGGAAAATTAGTTTTGATGTATTATCAGGCAAAATATAAAATAAGAACTGATTTGGTCGACAATTGACTAAGTAGGTATCTTGTATTTTATTTATTTTTTTTTTTTTTGATAGATATGTCACTGATGCGAGGTGAATTTGCTGATTCTTTTTTGAATTGCCATTGCTCATCGATTTGCATATTTATATGCATTACGCATGTACGTATCTATAGAATTTATTTAGTATCTATGATATAATATCCAATACGAGTATATATACCATATTTTATACAGTTTTAGGTTTTTAAACTTATCATATTTGAATTAATATCACAAAGATCTATGTATTGAAAAATGAATAAAGCAAAGTGTTGACCTATATTATGGCTAAATAGTATAAATATTCACTGATATTTTAAAAAATAAATAATAATACTTGAGTAAAAAATTAGTTGATGGTATTAATATTAACGTTTAGGTAGACTTTCAGGTATATATATATATTGATAAATGTGATTTTATATTTTTTAATTTTCATACATTTGTGACTAAAATAATAATAGTGATTCAACTAAGCAAATTCGGCGTTATAATATTAAAATTCTATATAATATATCTCGAAAATATATGGCAATATACATTATTAGTTTAAATCAAACGATGGTGAGAATAATGGCAGTTGTTTAAAACGACATAATGTTTGTTTTTATTATTAAATTATTCACAACATTCTGGGAATAGTGTGGAAATAATAACGCCGGCGGACCAGTGTGTTTGTTATGATGTGTTTGGGTCAGTAAAATGCAGGACAGTGGAAACTGGAAATGGCAAGTCGGAAGCGATTTGAAAAATAAATACCGTTATTTTTCAACGGGCTGTATTACATCAGCGGACGTCAAATATAGCGCCGAGAAAAAGGCCATAGAGTGGGATTTGCGAAGCGGGTCACTCTGCTCGGCCCTCAAAGGTCACACATAAAATAAATTGTAAGTTTTTATTTCGCAAACGGACCCGCGAAAGTATTGCGTGTTAAGTCGAAAAGTTTCTCCTCGTGTCCAGCCACTGTGGAATGTATAGAACGCATGTGTACTGGTGTAGTATAATAATATACACATTTCGCCCATATAAAAGTATAAAACAATATTCGTTGTTGTGTTGATACGCGGACGTGTATGGTGGCGGTATACGTAGGGTATTATTATTAGTGTAATAGTGTGTTACGGCCGCGGCGGTGGCGGTCTAAGAAGGGAAATAATAACATTTTCATCAGAACTGTGTGGGAAAAACAAACCTCGTTGCTGCCACGGTAGGGGAATGATTCTAAATTTAAATACACAATTTTGGCAAGCCGACACGGACGGTGGGAACACCATTTGTTTAGGCACCCAGACAGATGGACCATTTTATTTCTGGATCGACGACGACGACCGGTCATTTCGCTATAGCCACACGCGCACTCTTTACAACTACAATAAATATTATCATATTATAACAGTTGCCGTTACTAAAATCTCGACGAGAAATAATAATATTAATACGTTTGCGCGCACACCGGTTTTTAACGACACCTACCTTTATTAATACCTATACTATTATTATGTAGAAAAAATTCGTCACGCGCGTGACTATTAGGTTTTCGTCGTTTTTGGTTTTTGATTAACGGGAAACGCACGTCGATTTCGCGAACATGTTGATGGATGTTGATTTTGACGATGATACGCCGAACCGATGCACCACACTTGTCTACTATGCATGGAAGATATTCACATGCTTGTTCTTACACGTGTTACTTGTCACCATGGTCGTGCTGTATTGTTTGCTCGGAGCCTTTGCTTTCGAACGTCTCGAATCAGCAAACGAAATCGAAGTAAGTCAGATTAAAAAAAATTATCATTATTTTTATATTAGTTTCGAATTAAATGTGACACGATTCTTTTAAGGCGTCCGGTGCCAATGCCATTTTGTCTTTAAAAACACACTTTACGGGAATAATGATCCTGCTAATAGAATCAATCAAATTTGGTTTTTTTTTTAACTGATAGAGGGAAATTTTCTACAGACCACATTGATTTTAGTTTTATAATATTTTGATCCCAAATTTTTAAATAAGTCTTTTAAAAAAAGCAATTTTAAGCTTTTTTACAAATTATTTAAAATAAAATAAAAAATCTGAGTTCAATGCGGGCTGTAGAATATTGTTGTTTATCAAACAAAAAAAAAATTATCTGAAAATATTCAATTAACACTGAGTTATCCATATATTTTTGTGAAGTCATTTACGTCTGTCAAAATGGGCAACTAATAATTCATTATTTGTTAATTCTATGACATTTATCTGCGAGTGCTTTCGCGTCGTTCATATACAGGTAGCAGAGGGTTCTCTCACACTAATAACCATTTACACTCCAACACATTCACAAGATCGTGTGATGCTGAAAAAATATGTGAATAAAGTTGCTAATAATTTGCTCCTTAATAAATAGCCGGCACCGGGGGCCTTAAGAGTACATATATATTGTACAAGTATAAATGTAAAATATTAAAATATACAATATATATATATATATATATATATATATATCATATCTTGTACTTCAGTTTAGACAAGAACATTATTTTTCATATTTCAAAATTTTTTATTTTTAAAATAGATATATCGATAAGATAAAAAGTACTTTCATAATAATTATACAAAATAAAAGTAGTGTTCAGATTAAAAATAAATTACTTTGCAGTGTGTAGACATTATGGCTAATTAAGGACAAGAATACAAAATTATAAACATTTTTTTAAGTACCCACCTACTAATCTTCTATGTATATTATTTTAATAATAAATAGTTAATTTATAATATATTCTTCTGTAAGTAGATACATAATATACTGTATTTATTTATGTTTGTATATTAATAATTTAATTTAACTTTTTTTACTCCTTTGACTTACCTGTTTTGTCAGGTATCTGAGATGGACAGATTTGTATCAGCTATGATATAATATACTCGAGACAATATAAATGTAGGTCATAGGTGCTAAACCTTTAGATATACTGGTAATTCTTTTAACAGTATCTAAACACTCTTTATCTCAACAAGTATAATAATTGTTTTGAAAATATTTTTTTTTTGTAATTTAAAGTCATGACAAAAAACATTTTTAAATTGTTATTGTAACCAAATATTTTTAAAGATTTTTTACGTTTTGTAATGACAATATACGTTTTTAATTTCGTATTCTGGAGTAATATTATTTTTTCCTGAGAATTTTGATGTATAAAAAATGAATTATGAACAAGTTTTATTTTTATTTTTGAGTTGTAAACTTATAAGTATTTATAGTTTGATGAGCTGAGTAAAGTGGAACGGGTAGGAACTCCGCAATGACGCAATATATTGTCGACTGCATCGGTAATAAAACTAAAAAAATATCTAATTACTATTTGTTACTTGATAAACCAGTCACTTAGAATTCAATTTTTGTACTTCTAAATTCGCAGAAAAATATTCTGCTTAGGGATATAAAATTTTAAATTGTATGTTATCATTTAAAAAAAAAACCTTATAAAAAAATTCAAATAAAAACATATCTATATATTTTTTTAAATTTAAATAATTTTTAAAATAATTTAAAAACATTAATATTATTCAAGTTAATTAGTATTAACTGTTAAAATAATCGTCTGCCTTCTTAGTAATATAACGATCCATTTTGGACATGATGCTTATAAAATATTTCTATTGTGTCATTAAAACATTATTTATAGAGACATTAATAAAGCAAATATATCTAAAGAAGCTGAACCACAAATAAATAACTTTTTTTAACGCTATTAATTAACTTTTTTTAAAACGAATTTATAACTTGTGACAGTTGTATACAAATACTGTATCACAAAAATGATGTACCTATACCATCTCCGAACTTCTTTAGAACTACTAAAATCTTACAATACAATAGTCACAGTGTAGTGTGTATTTTTTTTTAAATCTATTCAAAACTATTTTGATTATATCTCCAAGATTATTATAATATGTATCACAAAATGTCCATTTCTAGAATAGTGGGTTTTTGAATAGTAACTTCGTTATTGTTACAATGTTACATATATAAAATTCAATATATTATTCGAATGGGATTTTTACATGATGTAGTTAGGAATCATATTATTATTATTCATGGAGTAACATTTTTATGATTTAGGATTTCGTTTTTAGAAATAACTTAAATATTATTCACTGTCATCGAAATCGAACATACAATCCTACAATTTATTTCATTTTTGTAAAAAAATATTGAGAACTTCAGACGTTATTAATTTTAAATAATTGTTAAGGTGAACATTCATATTTTTTGATTCATTATTAAATAATATGAACAATAAAAATACAATTTTTAGTTGATTTATAAGTAGTAATTACTCTTTGTTGTAGAATATAAAATTTATATAATAAAATAAACTATATAAAGTAAAAATAAATAAAGGTCAACTATTATTATCATAGCTTTGGCATCAATAACAAAATATGCCTTTAATTATTCAACTAGTTTAAGAAAATCAACGTAATTGACGATTGCCGTCAATAACACTCCAAATATAATCAACACAGTATAAGATTTTTAAAATTTAAATATAATGTAAATAATCCTATAAATAATATCTGATATATACTTTGATAAACTTTTAATGTTCAAAACAGCTATTATTTAAATCAGTTGTCATTTTTGTATTTATTAATTAGGCTATAATAATTTAATTAATCTTGTGATAATTATTAAAATATAGGTACATAAATACTAACAAAAATTATGTATATTAAATATTAAAATTAAACTATTTCATTACCTACTTATGACTTATCTATAGTTTTAATGTGTTTTCTTTATCAACATATAAAAATTATTTTTTTATAGTAAAATAAAATAAATTATATACTGTTTCCTTATAATCCTTTTGTTCGTATAATTAATATAGTGTAATAATAAATAAATGTAATTTATTAATATTGTTATCTAATAACACGTATAAATTTAAAGTAGATGTTTTCAATTAACATTTAAGTAATATAATTTTAAAGCGGAAGTTTGATGGTTGAAATTTACTGTTTTATTATTTGATTAGCTTGATATAAATGTGAAAAAAGTTAAAAGTACAAAAAGTTTTAACATGGTATTCATTCCAACGAGGAGTATGAGATTAAATAACTGCTCTTTGTTAAACAAACTTTTTATGCGAATCCATTACTGCTGTTATGTATTTATTTACTGACACAATATGGTAACAATTTGGTGTTTTTTATCTTACCAAGTACAAAATAAAATTGGTCCAGAAAAAAAACTAGATTTAATACCATATTATCTAATAACAATAAAACCTTATTAATATATAATGACAAAAGCTGTTACAGAATGAAAATATGATGCATTTTGCATTTTAATTATACTGTATTTTAAGGAGGCTTGAGGAGGTTGAATTGCTTTTATTTCCGTGCGAAATTGTACGTATCTATTATATAGTAGTACAATTTATTGCTTAATAAACATCAAATTAATTTAAAATTAATTTTATTTGCCGTTAAAAAAATATATCATTTGACTAGCATGGTGAATATGTATATGTAACCTTTCTGTGAAATATGATAAAATTAAAATGGGAGGGGTAGAGGACTAGCGTTTTAAAATACATAAATAAAACCAATAAAAAAACATATTTTACAATAATAACAAATTTATTTAAAAAAAAACAGTCTATGAATAAATTGACTTATGTATTTTTTTGTTAAATTGGTGGACAAAAATATCTGTATCGTAAACTTGTAAAATAGTACTGTATTGTTAACATGTCAATAAAAAATGGTGCTATTCTGCGTAATTGCCTTTTCCTAGAACCGTCCTTCCATTCTATAAAACGTATTTTGGCCATCGTATATATAATATTAATATATATTGGAGGGTTATTAAAGTACTCATCTCCTTTTATTTTTACGCTTAGATATGATTTTTGGAATTTTTAATTTTACTTAATGTCAAGACTGTTTTTTTTTCACCTAATTATTTTTTTGATCACGCGACAATTGTATTGAGGTTATTTTTGGATTTTACAAATCTATTAAGACATTTCATAATTATATGAGGCTACAACATATTTGTTTTAATGGTCGTAGAGATTTCAAATATGAATCTTGATTCCCTGATCTTAGCTTTTATTATTTTTTCTGCCACGCTGTTATCGATTCTGAATCAAAGAGTTTTCACGTCGCCGTCCACTATTGCATTAGCGGTGTGCAGTGCGACAAAATTCCAGCGGAACGTATCTCGTATAGTACGTATCTTATTTGCTTGCATTATTATTTCGAGTTCAGTGAAACGCATCACTCATTTGCCGAGGATTACGATTAGAGTGTCACCTATATACGGCTATATTATTATAATTTATAAGGTTCCTTGTAAGAGTACACTCTTGCAATCGTTATTGGCGTTATTTAGAATTTATTGTACTTACATTTACCGTGATATGTATAGATACTGTAAGTACCTCCGCTTATACATTAAATACATTCGTAAAGTCGAAACCTTGGTGATAATGTGATATATACTTAGTCTCGCGTTATGCACCACTTGACGATTTTTAGTGGGTAACTACAGACGATTATTTAATTAAATGTATAATTTAAGCATAGATATGGGTGCTTAAAAAACTTCCATGCATTTGTATAAAAAAAGAATACGTTTAACAGAATACATACCCGAAGTAACCGCATTGACTTCTATCATTCGATACCAAAAAAAACCACCATAATTATTAATTGCCTGCAATATTCGATGTACTAGGTTTTACATACTGCAGTGCTACTGTTTAGTTTACATACGTAATTTTTGTTACTGAAATCATAGTCATTATTGTTATTAATCGATTACACCAATAGATGCGTTTGTAACACACCTCCTTCGCTCTTTCAAATCAAGTGGCTGTCAATATTTATACCTAGGCATTCCTATCCAGTTGTGGAATATGTAATTGGTTAGCTATTCCCACCACACGAACCAATCTTAAAAATCGGATTGTTGGACTGACGTATAAATAAAGTTTTCTAAGTTATATTTTATAGGTCCTATAGAAACTTATGGCTTGCGTTCATAAACTAACACAATCGAAGACTATATATCAATGTATATAAAGGTTTATTAAATGTTTGAAATAGTAATAATATTATACACTATACATTATTACCTGAATATCCCTTTTATTGAGAGTGGTGTATTGAAGATCACATGAGTGGCGGAGTATGAGTTGAAACAAATGAATTATTATGATTTATCTATTATACATTTATACCTATAGTAAGTCGAATTAATAAAGTTATTTAAAAAATGTAGAAATGCTAGTCTCAACTTTGCGATTCAAACCTGACTACTGACTATACCAATAATGTAAACATTATATAAACGTTATTTAAAATAATGTACTAACGTTTCAGCTAATCTAATAAGTAAATTCGTCGAGTGCGACATAAACGACAATTTATAATTACTATATTTATAGTGTATATAAGACAGGTGGAGAATGGATAGGGCGAAACTTCGAACTTATCTAGTTTAAACGACAGGAAATGTCATTAAACATATTTTTATTGAACGATATAACTATGTCTTTTTATGTTATTAAAATAATGTTCAAAGGTGAAGAATAGTATTCGTGTCATGAGGATGAATGTAACTACGGATCTTTGGAAATACACCAAAAATTCATTGGTGCTCCAACAAGACAATTTTACAACAAACGTAACAGCTCGGTTGCAGAAATTTGAAGACGATTTGATATACGCAATTAAACGTAAAGGTTGGGACGGCGAAGAAGATACTAAAATACAACAATGGACCTTCACTGGGGCTTTATTTTACTCAATAATTGTCATCACAACTATAGGTGAGTACCTACTCATAAATATAATTACTTAAATTTATTTTTAAGTATCAACATAATTAATAATATGTTAACATATTATATAAATATATAATAAATATTTATTGGAATTTATTGCTATAAATAAGGCTTAATTACAAAATAAGCTTAGGTGTAACATAATTTCCCCAACTCTAATTATTCAATTGAAAGTTTTGGTACCTAGGTAATCCTAAGATGCAGTTTAAAAATTATTTTTAATACTGAAGTTGATGTATCTTATAGTTGTTTAGTTATAAGCTAAAATGGGCGATTGTAAACTCGGTCTGAGAAAAAAAAAATTATAATGTTAATAGTAAACTCGGCTTGGGTTTTTTTTCGGGTGAAAATGACTGACATATAAATTCAGACAAAGTAAAAATATTAATATTCCCAGATATTTTCATTAGTAATTATTATTTTATAATATTCTTGAGAATAATTTAGCATTAATATAGAGGACACCATAATGAAGTGATTCTCATTATGCTCCAAAAATAATTTTATTTTTATTTTCATAAAGAAAATTTGTTATAGGAGAATTAAATAATAGAAATGTTAAATTGTAAATATAAAAATATAAATCAAATTATTTTTTTAAGTAAAAAGTCATGTATTTTACATACAAGCAGGTTAATAATTTGAGGTTAAAAAAAGGTTCATCTGTATTATTTTCAATTATGTACATTTTACAAATTTAATATATTAATATAGTATACAATTTAAACTAAAATGTGGGTTATTAAAATTTATCTAACTAAATAATTGTTTGTACAAGTTCATTAAATTTATTCTTGATGTATTTCTATACATTCATTGGCAATTAAATTTCTATTAAATGCATGAACAATTTACATTAGTTGAATGGATTACCTATTGTGTCTTATATGTATTATTATCGTCAAACAAACACTAAACTAATTTCATATAAATTTGAGCTATTGTGATGAGTCTAAATTATTAGTATAGGTTATGTAAATAAATATCCTTCACCGTTTTATATTTAACTTGTAATTAGTTTCCATTTTAATTTTTAACATTAGTAAGAATACATATTATCCTATTGACTTCACATTATGTTTAACACTTACAATTATATCATATTAAACTGCGTAGTACATAGTTATTTATTAGAAAAATCGGTACTTTAATATAATGGATACGAAGTAGTAAGTCCCTAACTTAATTAAACGTGGCACTAGTAATATACTCTCCAAATTTAATATCACCTTTATTTGATAATTTTCTTTTGTTTGAGAAATTAATACAATTTATGATTTATGTGTCGAATACATAATTAAATAACAAAAAGTCGGGGAAGATATTATGTAAGATCAAAATTTTTTTTCATCATGTCATGAAAAAAGCTGTGATGAATGATGTACTTAATTTTTGTACTTATTATGGAAGTGATAAATCAAAGCATACCAAAATGTTAAATCAAACTTTAAATTAACTCATTTAATGCTACTTATGAGTTATGACAACTTTCAGTATTTTTGGAGTAAAATAAAAATAACATAACCATCAGTAAATTTGTTGATCTTGTGAACTCTTAAAATAGATTATAATTTAAGCCATTAATGCTGTAACTTCTTAAAAACTTGTTTCTAATTTAATTTGTTTTACTTGTTTACATTTTACTTAGATTGTTATAAATATTATAATTTATAAATGCATTATAAAACAATCTTTGTATCATTGAATATTTCATTTTTAACTATTAATTTTATGAAGATATGTAAAAAAATAAATGTAACTAATTTGAAGCATAGTTTCATATGTATTGTAGTACTTAAGATAAGTTCATTTTAAAAATACCCATTAGTCACCAAATATATTGCAAAAAAAGAAAATATTAAAAAAATAATAAAACAGTAAGGGTTAAAGACGTTTAGTTTAAAATTTGGAATTTTAGTTTTGAAAACTTAAAATTTTAGTTAAAAGTCGATTTTTTAATTTATACAATGATATTTTTGAAATTCTAAAATATAAATATTTGCATTTCTTCAGTTGTAAAAACTAAATTATATTAAATTAATTGAAACGTAACATATTTTTACCTATGTAGTAAATTCAACCAGTATCCAATTTTAACTGTAAATAATACATTGTTAATCTTTACTTTAACTACTCGATACAAAATAAATCAGTTGTTTCGTATTCTTCGAAATAACTCATTTGATCTATGATTTGTTTTTTGATCTTTTAAAATTCCAATTATGTTTCTTGTGTTGTCCTAAGGGCTGTGAATTTAATGGTTTTCTACATCAATGAATTTCATTCTAAACTCAATGAATTAAATACACATTTTTTTAACCATTCATCATATTACATTTTATTTTGTACATTTAAAATTATTAACAAAACTCCAGAACAACAGGTGGTGTAGATAGATTAATATAACTGTTTGGTTTTAAATATGTTTACTGCATATTTGGGGAAAAATTATATGTTATAATTTGTTTACATTTTTGTATACCAATCTATATAATATAGTGTAAAAAGTTTATTTTTCTAATATATTTATTTTTCGTAATATAAGTACATTTGTTTGTATTCAGTTTTAATATTTTTATATACATATAATTTATTTGTTCTATTCAAGGCATATCATTTGTTGCAAAAATATTTTATTAAAATTATTTAGCACAATTATGGATATTTTGGAACTGTTCGTGCATATTTTCCCATTTTTGAGTACATAGGTGTATTTATATATTTTATTGTTGTTCAGTTAATTAAATTTGCAGTCCTAATAATTACACATATTCCAACACAATAACTAGGTATATGTTTTTAGAATTTATTAAAACATTTGTATTTTTTTTTTAATGTTTTAAAGTTTAATATTTTAATAGGGTTATTTCAAATAGAAAGCAACGAAATAATTACCTATAATGTTTTATCAAACACCTTATTAAATTTGAAAGTATATTTTAAACTTTTCCCAATTTATTATAATTTTTTTTAACATGATCATCTCACCTTTTAACATTTGAGAAACTTTTTACTCTTGTATCATGATTTTTATATTAAGTTATCTTTTTAATTTTTGAATGATTTGTTTCTACATATTTTTGATTGTACGAGTGATTATTGGGACTACCATATTACTTTATAAAACATTACTTTATCTAATCTTAATTTGGCAAACACAATCGTCTAAAATGTTTTGTTACTATTTTAGCAAAAAATATAAAGTTTGTTTTTATACTCGTTCTGATATAAAATTTCGTCGAGTAAATTGGCGGCAATAATGAATTTAACTGCGGGGGGAGATTGAGTCGTAGGCGTGGTTGAGCGATTCGGGAAATTTAGAATTCTCTCTTTTCTATGTATATGTGCATCGTGTGGCATTTGTTGAAAATATGTTTAATGTTGATATGAATTCTGTAGAAGGCGTATATATTCTTTTTATATTTTAGCATTTTTTTGATCAAATTTTTAGTATAAATTAATCGTTATTAATACATACATATATTGATACTTGACTAATTATTTCTAATCTAGAAATTTATACGATTTTATCTTCTCTTTGCATAGTTGGTATTATTCCCTGGCTTAGTTTATGAATAAATAACATTGTCTATTAGATTTAGATGATAGAAATGCTTATATCTAAATTAGTTCAATCAAATAATTTAGTCAAGTGTTAAATATTTTTTTTTTAACAACTAATAATAATTACTTTTACATAACATAAAACAAATTTTTACTGATTCTTTATACATTTATTTATGAATAAATTGAGTATTTGTGTAATATTTATATATTATAATTTATGATGATCGAAAACATCAATAGAATATGTGTACCACAGTGTATTATGTACACATGCACTACATATTATTATTATAATTATTGTACTTATATTCACAATATGCATGTATGTACCTACAATTATTTTTCCAACTTGAATTTTATTCTTGCCCCATACAGATTCGTGTTATTAAGACTCCACTGTATATGTATATTGTGTACATAATTATATTTATTCTATATATTTTGTGTATCTATGGTTGTTGTATACTTTATCTTAATAATATAACTTATAGGTACAATGATATAATTCTAGATTTAATTTTATCAAATGGAATAAATTTAAAATGTTGACTAACTGTAGAATATGCTAAGTTTAAACAAATTTGAATAATGCCCTTTAAAATTATATCAAGTATCTTTATATCTATATAATATATAATATATAATAATAAATGATTGCAGTTTTGTTTAATGCAATTATGACAAAAACAAAATATTTAATATTTTAATGATGCAAAGAATATTCTGAAAACCTCATTAAAATAATCTTATAGTAACTAAATTTAATTTAACAAATGTATACATTCAAACATAATTATTATTTCTATTGTTTCGTGCATTCAGTTTCATTAATTAATTAAAGTAAGTTTGCTCCTCTTAAAGTTTATAATAATAATATTTTAAAGATATATCTGTTAAGGTTAGGATGATGTTATACCGTTATAGGTCAATATTGTTACTTATTAATTGGTGTACATTGTACCTACTATAAATTAAATGATAAGTATTTGGGCCCACTAGAATCGAATAAAAACAATCACTTGAATAATCTCATATAGGTAGTTCGATAGTTGAACTTTTTTTACAAGTTTATTGTCTCCTGTACCTACATATAAATATATAATATTAATATATTAATATGAAAACATTTTTAAAACTATATTACTTGTTGTTTTTGGTACAAATATATCTACAAACTTCAAACATACTTGTAGTTATTACATCCATTATGTATATATTTTAGACCCCTAATACAATAAAGTGATATTCGATAAATTATAATGAATAAAAACACAATCATGAATAATATTTCATGAATTCGTAAATAATATTACAAAATTTGTATTATAATTGTATTAAATATTTTGATAACTTAATATTTTAATAAAAAATAATAAACATATATGTATCTACCTGTCAATCTATAATTTATTATTTATGCATCAATGTGAATGAGTAACATGAAAAAAAAGTGACAAAGACTAATAGCTTATCTCAGAAACTACAAGACAGATTTCAATAAAAGTTATATCAATAGATTTTTTGATACACCGAGAGTTTTTTAGCTTCATTTTAAAATCTTTATGGTTGCTAGAGGGTGGTTCACATATCAATTTCGATTTGGTTCACAATAATTGAATGTTTTTTTAATGTACCTATATATAGGGTTTTCATTGATAACAGAAATAAAATTTAAAAAAAAATTGGTATGACTATATCAGACCCACCACATAATTACTATATCCTGATTTTATAGGAGTTTATAACCAATATGGTTTATTATTTTGTTTAGTTCTCTAAAATATTATTTTCAAATTTCATGATTAAAGATCAATTCCACTTAATTGTTTTCCATAATATTTAATTATGTAGGTATATTTATGTGTAAATTCTGAAAATCGGGTCAGTCACCCGAGGACTTGTTATAGTAAGTATAAGATATTAAGATATTCGAAAATTATGTTCTCATAAACACATTTTCAAACGTTGCTTATGAAAAATTAATTTTGGTCTGAGATTTTACGCTGTTTTGTTTCAGAAACAAGTTAAAATTCGTTATAATTATAGAGCGGTTAATTTAATAAAAGGAGGAGCGAAACCACTTTAGCCACATACTTATCTGAGTACGAACATACTATAGTACAAAAAGTATCAAGAGCGTATATTATACACTATTATACATAAACATAATATGTGGCAGCAAAATTTTTCATTATCTCTCCCAAAAAAAATTACCTCTATAGTTAAAACTGTCCTTATAATTTATAGTAAATCGATTGGTCCATATATATTTTAATGAAAGTAGTTTAAATATAGGTATAACTTAGGTATTTTCAAGATATAGAATACAACCTTCATTAGTTTTTTTTTATTCTTATTTATCATTAATTATTATAATATTTCAAAAGTATTCTTTTACAAAAGAAAGAGTTTACTAGAATTTGCAATATTTTTTTTTTTTTTATATAAGATTTCAATAGATTTTGCAGAGTAAGTTAAACAATTTTATTTACTAATCAAAGAATAAGTGTTATGATGTGATTTATTAAATATTTTCTTCTATTATCCAACTTTGAACATATTATTTATAATTTTTTTCTTTATTAACATTAATTAATTTTATACATTAATGATTTGTATAAATTCAAAATATTATTTTATTTTTATAAAAGTAAAAAATTGTTATTATTCATTACTGAGTCATTCTTGTTATTTTTTCATGTATTTTTAAATTATCTGCGTTTTTTTTATCGTATTTTTTTTTATAATCACTGCATTTTAATATAAGATATTAACTGTTTTGAATATTTTTGTAGGTACTCAGTTAAATAACTTGTCAATAATATTATTTTTTTTTTGCATATTTTATCAATTAATATTTTACAATTTTTATTTTAACTGTGAATATTTTAAAATTCCTAGTTTCTTACAGGCAGTAGCTAACTATTAGTTTTTGAATTCATAATAATATTTGTTTGATAGTCGACCTTCAAAAATAAACTTTTGTTATAAAATTATTTTTATTTTAATTACATTCACCTAGATTTTCTATTGATTGATAGTGCATAATATAAGAAGACATAAAAGTACAAAAATAATCTTTTAAAGTGCGTTTGAACTCTTCCGAAAAAAATTAAAAATTATTGTAAAGTAAAACTAATGCTTCTGTTTAAAACATTTTAATTTAAGGTAGTACAAGATTATGTATTTTTTTGTTTCCTGTGCAGAGCAGAGTAGTTAAATTTGGCTTTTGTAATACCTTAACCATTAAAAATAGCAAATAAAATGTTATAGGTATTTATTTTGCATCCTATATTTTATAGATTTGTATTGTACAAAATATATTTTAAACAATTTAATATTTGGTTAGATGTTATTAAAAACAAGTTTTTCATTCAATAACATTTATGACAATACATGTATTTTATATGTTTATTATTATGTATCATTAGCAGTGTAGTACTATTATGCACCTGAATGTTATCAAATTTGCGTATACATACATTAACGTAATTAATGAAAAATTATTGTTAACATTTGATGTGACCTATTCGTTAAAGGCTATAACATAATGACAATTTATTTTCTTACTAAAATAAAATATTAATAAATAACTAATAATACAAAACCTAGATTTCTATACTACAGTTTAAAATATGTTATTAGTATATGATAAATTATCCATAGGTACTTTTATAAAAAAAAAATATATATATATAATAAATAAATTTTTGTAACCTATTATTATGTATAAACAAATACACAGTTACAAAATAATTTATATTATATAATTTACAATATAATAAATCATATTAATTTCAGCTGGCGTAAAATATTTTTATATTATCTTGTATAAGTAAACTTACTTTTTAGTATCTACTAACTGATAAAAATAAATAATGAAAATAACTGATATTTTATAGTACATGTTTTATAATGAATCTTAATTGTTTAAATCAAATTATAAATTAATATTTTTTAAATTATAATGCAATTTAAATAAAAAAAAAAAATTATAATAATTGCATTTGTTTATAACATTATTTACTATACCTACATTTGTCTTGGAATGATAAAAGGATTATTTCCATACTCATTTGGTTTTCTGTTGAATAATGGTTCATTTGGAAAACTGTTACCAAGAAATTCTTGTCGATCAATATATTCCTAAAAATGTTATTGTTATTAAAAACAAATTTCAATTTCAATTAACGAAAGTACCTATACCAAAACATTTTTTCATAATATATTGTAATTAAAATATAAAATACAATAAAAAAATAGAGTTATATTTTCTAACAATTTTCGATTCTCAAGTTATATTATTTCGTTTAATTCAATCAATGATATATACGTAATAAGCAAATATTTTTTATTAAAATCAAGTATGAATTATAGACTATAACTTACTTATTATTTATTTATATTTTTAAATTCTAATAAGTACATGTTTTATTTACTATTGTTATTATTTTTTGAAGATTTCAAAATAACATTGAACATTTTTCTAACCAATCATTTAAAATTTAAATAAAATGAAATTGCAGTGAATTATATTTTGTTTTCACACTTTATACTTGGAGTTTTAGGTGTTTTGACTTAAAATAAAATTTAAGTACGAGATTAATCGTATTCTTGCTGTATCTTGAAATTGAACGAACGAATCAAAAAATGTAAATTATCTGAGTTTTACTCATAATTTGTTTTTTTAGCACCACCAATTATTTAAATATATGGTAGTTGTTAATATAAATTAGTTTTACCTATATTTTATTTTATAGTTAATATTATTATTTTGGCTATAAGCAAATGGATGTTAATTTTATTTGTTTTAAATTATATTTATATTATGCAATGGCCTTAAACTAATATTAATTTGCGTATACCATGCACTTACAGTTTGTAATTCTTACATTTTTGTTAGAAACTTGTCCATATATACCAGGTTTCAAACCAGGCCTGTGACTTCCACCTGGACCAACTAACACGGAAGGTATGGGTTCGCTACGGTCTCCTCCATATTTGTCCACTTCTTGGCTTCCTGAATTCGCACCATCAAAATCGTTGTAACAACAGTATTGTTTACCCTCGTCGCAGCTTCCCTGAACACAAACATTAAATAATCATACGTTTTAATGTAATATTTGCAGATAACTAATAATCTTTATTATTTATTTTCTCTTGTATTATTTATAAATTAAAATTTTTTAATTTCAATTTCAATTGTAACGAACAATGTGCATTAATAATGTTTTGTTAGTTATGAGTCCGTACGAAAAACATATAAAGACTTTTTCATATTTATTTAAAAAGATTACAAAAGGAGTTTGCTCTAATCCGATTAATAGTATGATGAGCTGCATGTGTATAAAGCCACCCCAAATTGTTAGTCCCTCACAAAAACGCATGTCACATAATGTAATTGTTCGATTCTCATAGGGCAAAATAAGTTTAGATAATCACGACTATATGGTGTTTAAAATCCACATTTTTTATTTATATTTTATTATAAATCGTATTAACATGGCTATTGTAAAAACACATTTTTAACGAGATAATATTATATTGAGATAAAAAGTCTTATTTTGTTTGACAGTTCTTTAATTCGGTTGCTGAATATAAAATATTAAATGGTGGTAGAATCAGAAAATATAATAAAATTGAAAATTAAATTTAACTACATCAGAACACACTTGTTTTATGTTTTTTTAATTCATTCAAATATTTTATTAGCAATGCAAGCTTAATGTTATGACTTTTTTTAATTACCTAATGTCATTTATTAAGGTAGTTATGTTGTTTTGGAATGAATATTACAAATTCAATTATTTTTTCATGATTTGTGGTTTTTAAACCTTCGAAGAAAACGTCGGTTTAATTAAAACTATTGGTTTTAGTTTTGTCGGGATACAGAACGATGTTTCCTACATGCTAGACAATTATTTTAGTTTGTATCCCTATAATTCGGTATAGGTACTTTATCAACTTCAATTTAATTTGATACTTTAGTGTCTGTGTTCAATTGAATTAAATACTTAAAAGTGTTCTCTACCTAGACAATTCGGCAACAACAAATAAATTCAAAAAGTGGCCAGTGTCAGCTAGATATATACAGGGTGATTTACCAAGCATATCCTTTTTCGTTTGAATTTGGAATTAGGTACATAAACGTTTAACGAAACACAAACTACTGGATAATTTTCAATAAAAAGGGGGGTTGGTTCTCATTTGAAAAACAAAAATTCGTATCGTCACAGAATACTCCATAAGTAATATAAAAAAATTCAAGAATTTGAAAAAAATAATTATTTAAGGAAATTACAGTCGTTACTTTGCTCAAAATTTAAAATGAGGATGAACATGCTTTGTGAATCACTCTGTATATTCATTATTTTTATTCATTCGTAAAACTCGACGATAGTATGTATATTGCAATAATATATTTTATACTTACAAACTTAATCCCGGGAGATTTACAGTTGAAGGAGAACGAGCATTTGCATTTTTCGAAATTCGTCGGATCGCCGTTTTTGTGGACCACCGGTCGTTGCCACGACGGCACTGGTCCAGTGAGTATGCCCACTGCGGAACCAGCTGGTTCGGTAGCTGCAGGCACGGGTTTCCTGGACGGTGCTTGCACGGAATCGATCAGGACATTTGGCCGCTGTGGTCGCAAAGGCACTTGGAAGTTTGAAAAAGGTCTTTGCGGTAAGGCATTTGGTGGCGGCGGCGGCGGCGGCGGTCTGTCGAAGGGCCTGCTGCTAAAGGTCTCAGATATATGGATCGGTTGCTGGATCAAAGGTTCCCTATCTGGTACATAGTCCTCATTGACTTCATAGCGCCCGTTTCGTATGGACTCATCCCTGTTCGTAAGGGTTATGTAAAGGGTTTGAATTAATGTTGGTTTTACGCGTGAGACGTGCGAAATATGTATATATAGTCTTAAGCGACGGACTGTATCGCACTATGAATACAATCGTTCCAGAATATCACCGCTATTCGAGTTCATCATGTTATTATTAATTATTACTTCTGCAGTTATTTGACCAACATCAGAATTATTGATGCAAAAACCATCATTAATAATATTTTTAATGAACCCGCAAAAACCCACGTCTATGATTTTCCCGCAATGTCAATCTATACACGATTTTTCTCAGTATTTTAGTATAATCCCTTTAAATTACTCTTTAATCAAACCATTCGTAATTATATTTTATATTTATATTTAAACAATATTTTGTATCAATATAAAAACTTAAAAATATTTTTATAGATGAAAAAGTAAAAACATTCAAGTCCCTAATAACTGGTTTTTGTATCATATTTGTATGTAAAACAATGTTAATGAATAACGTATAATTCAATATTTCGTCAATTTTGGTACATTTTATAAGTACTAGTTTACTGGTCTTAAATTAATTTTAAGAAAGATACTTCAATAATTATTATTAATACTGAATTGTTACGTAAAAAAAAAAAATTCACTATCAATTATTGTAAGTGAAAATAAAATAATATAAGTAGGTACTTATGTGTTTGATTTTGTATTTAAATACTCCCTACAAATACTTATTTGTATTAGTTTTCAGATATATTTTCAGTATATTTTAAATATATTTTAAATTGATTGTATTTGTATCTATACCTTTTTAAAATTTAATCATAATATACAGAATAAAAAGTATTTTTTTACAAGATTGCTAAGATGTAAATTTGCATTCTTGTTAGGTATTTTTTTTTTAATCAAACGTAAGAAAAGGTAAACCTATTTTTATTTTTATTTTTTTTTTTGTTTGAAATCGATGTTCAAATCCGTTTTTTTGTGTATTTATTACTATTTTATTTTAAAAAAGGAAAAAAGTCTTATCTTATACCTGTAGTTTTTGGTGTCCAGCCTCGGGTTATTGGCTGGTTGGAATAACGGATTGGGCTTTTGGTTGGGCTGATTGCGCAATAACGGTTTAGCTATTCGAATCACCTCGTCGGACGAGGATCCAATTCTCGAGTCGGCCCTTGATTGCTCGTTTGACCTGCCCCATACCCATTTGTCGTCGTCGGCCATAGTGACGTCAATTGACGCCACAAACACTAATAATGCCGCAAAAAGCGGCCCGTTATTAATTTCTAAAACAAAACGTATTTATATGACATACGTAATATTACGAATAATTGGACCTAATATTTATAGTTTGTATACAGTGTGCCACGTTCATATAGTTAAATATTTTATTATATTATTTTAGTATCGATTTAATAAGTACGGTTTGGTCTTGAAATAAAGTTTATTCGGTAAACGATTTATAGTATGTAGGTATCGTGTATGATAATAATGAATAAATGTAACGATAGCATATTATTATTTAATCGTCAGTTCGTTTTTCAGCACAGATTTTAATGTAGAGTTTAAATTGTTTCGTAATAATATTAGATAAGGACTCTCATAACACTCTTAGAGTAATTAAAATATTCAAGATAAACGTATGATTTTTGTTCAATGAATTGTAAGTATTAATTTCTAAATATAATTTTCAATTAATAATGATCAAAGGAATATATTAATAATCTTTTAACTGTTTATATTCATTTGACATAACAAAATATAGCAATATCAGTATATATAAATATAGGTTTATTATACACATATACTTAGGTATTAAAAACATTTTTGTTTTTCCAGATTATTCAGTATGAAAACGAATATTTATTTAATAAACTCGTCGATTTGTTAACATTCCTAAGTAAAATAATGATTAATACCGTCGGAAATATATTTTTACCTTCACCCAAAATATTATGAATTTTAAAATATCGAAATTATGTATTTTATGTAATAGTTTTATTATTTAGTTTGGTTTTTTGATCAGGATGTAATAAAAATATGGCGCAATATCGTTACGAACAAACGTGTCACTGACATCAGTAATAAATAAAAGAATTAATAAAGTTTTGTTTTTATTTTTGACTTTATTGTATTGTCGTATAATGTATAAATTATTATTCGATGAGTTCTTGTGCTTTGATAATTTGCTTTCAATTATTGACAGATTTATTTTTAGTTGAAGTATTTTAATTGCCATTGTTCAAAATTCAAATACATTTTCATTAATCAAATATTATTGAATTTATACATGCATATTATTTTGTATTCATTACTTCATAAATAATCATTGAAGTGAATAAATTAAATTAAATTAAATTGTCTGGTCTTGAAAAATAATATTTGAAACAAAAAGACAAAATTATTTGAAATATCTCATTGAATCTCTCACTATGATATTAATACAACACAGTATTATTACCATGTTAAGACACCATAACATTAGTGTTACGAAAGATTATAGGCCACGAACGTTCCACAATTGTTGATGATACCTACCATTGGAACAAATGTCCTAATTTTATTGGTTGACTAGATAAGTTTGCAATTCACAATTTAATACCTATTATGTGATAATATTAAGTTTGAATTCGATTTGAAGATAATTTTAAAGGATACTGAAATGAAATGAAAAAAGTAAAACTGAATTGTATTAAATATTTTTGTTAAAGATTTAAAATAATGATTATAATGTAATTGAATACTATTGCAGTAGTATGTATCTGTTTAAAAATGTTATTAGTCTGTGCGAGATGCAAATATATAATTTTTTTCATTTACTGATTTAAAATATATTATATTATGTTAAATATAAATAATACATAACATTGATAAGTAAAAACTATATGTGTAACAACATGAAAGTTGTAAAGATGAGGAGACAAAGTAGCAAAACTTTAAAATTAATTAATACCAATTAAGTTTTTATTATAATAGATCTCTGGTTCAAATTATTATGAATTCACGGGTATTTTATGGTAATATGAGGGAAGAAATATCGTTAATTTTGAGCGGTATCTTATATAATCATATTTTGCATAGTTGTTGTCAATTGGAAACTTAAGTTCGTTGTGTAAAGCAACATAATATATATTGTCATCCTCATTTTTTTATAAATTTAACAATACATTGCTTCTAAAAACAAAATTTGTTGATTAAAAAGTTAAAGTTTTAACTTAAATAATTATTGTAGATTCAAATATTGTTGTTTAAATGTGCATTTTATGTCGAAGTACCTCAAACTTCAAAGTGGGTGGCCTCTTTATTCAATATTTTTATTTTTTTTTAAATTATAATTTATTTAATCAATTAAGCTTATTGTTCAGCTTTGTAACAGACGGCCTAATAAAGAATTTTGTTAACATAAATAAATTTATTTATCTTTCTAAGCCATTTGACACATCAATTTTTTAAGTTATATTAATTATACTTATACATATTGCGTATAATGATTTAATTATAAATTCATTAATGTTAAATATTGTATTTATGTAAACAAATTATATTTATTTTATAATTTTAGGTTATTTATTTTTAATGTTCAAATATTAATTTCAAAACTTTTCACATGTATTCCTTTCAAATTTAGTTTTTAATTTTTGTTCATTGCTGTATTCGTTATTTACAATTTTAATTATTATTTATAATTAAAGATAATTAATTACATCAACAGAATAATATATCATAAAATATTAACATTTATACAGATAAATTATAATTAGTGACTATAAGATGATGAAAGTTGTAGTTTGGGCAATTCACCATTTCATTGTTTATATTAATAAAATAAATACCTCAAATAGAATTATTTTATTTCTATTCTGTAGGCCTCGAAATATGAATAGATATAAAATGTAATTTCATTTTATTACTTCGAATGAATTGTCATTTGTTCGAGTCTAATGTTGAAGGAAAACTACTCGTTACATTCATAATGACCGCAACAACCCACCGTTAGTGTTTTTCTCATATAGATTTATGAACGGCTGTTAATTTTTTTATTAAGATTCGTTTTTCTATGATCTTTTTGGTATACCCAACGACGCTTTATTATAAATTTATGTTTCCGTATGTATTTTATTGATTTTCTTGATTGAAAACTAGTATTTTAAAATCACCATAAATAACTTATGCACAATAAATTGTGTTTTTTATTCTATTAATATAATTTATTTTAATCAAATAATCTTTTCTTCATTTGCATTAAAGGAATTAATTTGAATAACTCGTGCACGGAATAAACATTATTATGATTATTTTTTCTGGACTGCAGTCTGCGTTGTATGCATAGATTACTTGTCCTGTCAAAACTCAATAATTAATAACTGCCGTTTGACAAAATAGAATAATGGTCATTTCGAATTGCATATTATTGTCAATTTCAATACGTCTCTATACGGAGCTTAATAAAAAAAAAAAAAAAAAAACCGTATCAATTT
>JACXSJ010000160.1:0-40531 GCA_014851325.1 Pentalonia nigronervosa | reverse complement strand
CAAACACCTTACATTCGATTATTGTGTATAAATATTATACAGTATGCTGCTGTACGTATTATATTTATTAATTAATAATCGAAATCGAAAAACTTACCACAAAATATGGCATTAACGACGAGGGTGCTAATTTCAAAACAGGATATTCTATTTGTGCTTATCACACCCGAACATCACCTCCCCCCCATCCCCCCTTACAAATTGCGTCTATGATAATAGCGTACCTATGTCATAATAATATCATAGTTACATTGGTGCATACCGTTATTCGGTGTTTACCTACAACTAAATCTGGTGCCTGCAGCTTCACCGGAGATCCTGTAATCATGCATCGTGTGTGCGCTCATCATTATCGCCGCGTATATTAATATGGCCTCGACAGCGATTGCAATCGGGTGGGATGACGGTCACCACACGCACAACGAACGAGAATTTACAGAGTGCGTCCCGAAATTACCCTTATTTAATGTCCCAAGTGCGTCCTGAGAAAAAAAACATTGTATTTTTGACATAGCCCGAATGCATCCCAGTTAATTTAAGTTACCCTGCAGGGTTTTCCACGAATAAAAGAACTGGTTTGCACTCCAAAAATATTTTGTTATTTTTATTTTGCCTTAAGTATAATTTATTTCATACATTTTAAGTTTGGGTTAGTGTACTAATTTTTATATATACAGTCGAGTCTCGATAACTCGAAAACATTGACAGCTATAGAATTTTTTTCTTGCCCCTAAAGTGTTTTTAAGTTGTATTTGAGGTATTTAAGTCGAAAAATATATAAGACAAATTTATTTTTATTCTCCTTGAAATTCGAGTTGTCGAGACTCTACTGAATATATTTTTATAATTTAACCATCCATTTTTAGAAAATGTTTATAATTAAAAACACGTTTAACTACTGTATTGTCTATTATGACATTGCTTCACGCGCCAGATCACTACTCGCGCACTTATTGACCGTAAATGAGTCGTAGTAGTGCTCTGTTATTATCGAAGGAAATGCGGTTTTCCCACTACAGCCGTTGTACAAACTACATACCCTATGTTGTGTGCATATTTTTATACTATTAACATTGATTATAACAGTCGATCGTCGGGTCTGTCTTTCAAAAGTTTTGACCGTGGGCCGAAGGCACACTCGGACTATTCAATATAATATATTATAATTTTTCAATAACACTGCGGACGCACTCGGGACTTCCATCCCCCGACTACTGAGTCGTGTTGTGTGATGCCATTACAATAATATTGTTGTGTTACAATGGCTATAATTCGGGCACGGCATGCACACCGTAGTCATCTAATACGCGTATACAACAATGATTATTACTGTCGTCGACGGACTCTGGTCACGGGACGGACAATGTTGATTTTTGTTCACGATGTGCCCTTTAATGTTTCAAACGTCAATTAATCCAAGCGTTCGATGCTTTTTACTGACTAAACACACACACACACGTCTCAACGTTCAAATGAATCGGAACCACACGGCCGTATATTATAATAGCGTTTAATCCTTTGGCGTCGAAAGCACAAAATACCGTAAAGACGATCGACAATAATAATATTATTATCGCGCATTCGTACGATTCGTCGATAGTATTACATATTATTAGTAGAGGCACTATAATAATATTGTGTATAATACTGAACATACAGAAAACGAGTTTTCAAACGTTTTTCCGCCAAACGTGTTTCCTATGTACCATAACGAATACGTATGTTGATAATCCGATGAAATACCTAACCGCATTTTCGGTTGGAATCGTATAATTAATTTAAATATTTACCGTCCGTTGCACGCGTACATTACGGAACAAATCGACAGTTGTGTATGTGTTGCAGTGTGCTGTATATTATTATGATTCTATTGTCAGGGGAATAGTGTTGTTCGATAATATTATTAATATTCATGTTTCGAAATCGAATAACGCGTACTCTGTAAGTATGTTAAATTACGAGTTACGAAAAGATGTTTAGATTAGCACTTTTACTTTCATCACCGCACAGTGGTTGGCAGGGTTTTTAACGTCTATCATTTCACCGTTTTTTTCATTGCACTGTGTAATTACCCACTGCACATTAATGCATAATATTTTGCTGGTAACACTTACGTCTTCACTTGTCAAAATTTTATACATTTTTGCATAACGATAACACGAAACACATTACCAAAAATAATGACAAGTCAAAACGACATATATTAACAATTTTAACTCAAATTAGTTCAGTAAGCGTTAAGGACCTTACTAGTTCAATGTTAACAAATAATATAATATATTCATTTTCATTCTTAAAATATTTACAATATTTATGCAAACAGTGTATGATAAGTATATGATGATAAAAGAAAAGTTATGAATAAAGATTAAATTGATTGAGCGGGGAAACCGTTCATTAACAGAACTCTAAATATCGATTTCATTTTTAATTTACGTATCTATAAATATATTTTTTTGGTGTTACTTAGTTTTTTTGTAATTAACGCGATGTTAATTTTTTTCTATCGTATTATAAATATTGAAATTCATTGTTGTTTTCAATAATCTATCTGCGTTCAATAATTATATTAAAATATAATAGATGACAATTTCGTTAGGTAGTTGACATTTTTTAAATTAATTTGTCAATGACAGTTGAAGCTGGTTAATAAGAGTCTTAAATTCGTTTAAGAAATAAGTTAATTGGACAGCTAAGTTTTCGTTTTTATGTTTTTATATCAATTATATTTGTTGAGTGCTTGGTGTTCGATTTCCTATTGTGAATAAGTTTGGTCATAAATATTACAATTTAAATTTGAGGTGCTTTCATAAATATAAATTTATAACATTTTCAACGTTTAAAGTTAAACACGGAGAAAAATATTAACTTAATTTGGTTAGTAAAATGCAATACATTTTTTAAAATCATCGTCTGAGACCGCAGTTATACATAGTGATTGCGTAATATTTGAACTATAAAAAATATAGTAATAAACTATTTTGTTAAAAATTCATCCTACTGTTTATTCTTATTGTTGCAAGTACACACTCGTTTTGTAAACTTTTCAACTTTTAAACCGTTGTGGTTAAATGCACTATGCTGTGTATATTTTTAATTGCATACTCCGAAGAAGAATGTTTTTCTGAAAATTTAAGTGCATACAAATCAAATTAGTAGTTAATTAGTTATTACAAAATTTTAAGTGTAGACAAGTGGAATAGCTGTGGTCTTAGATTTGGCGGTGTACTCCGTAGTGCCATACCATTCTTTTAAACTTTTAATAAGTATTTAAAATAAATGCTTATAACTAAATATTAAAGTAAAAACATAAATAATAATAATGGTAAAAAAAAATTTGAAAAATATAATTTGTTGTTCCAAAATGTTGTCTTGTAATGACTTTAAATGATTTAAAAAAGAATAATTCGAAAAACGTTCAAAATTTTCCGACAAAATTACCTTGTTTTTATAAGAATCATCTTGTGTACTTCAAATCATGCGCGTGACGTACACGGCCAGGTATGGATCCAGGAGAAAGGGGAGGCTAAGGGATTTTACTCCTATCCACAGGAAGATTTTTGTTATTGTCAACATTTTTCATGATTTCGACAATTATAATATTATCTAATACCTGATAATATGTTCTAAAATACCATTTTTTGTCGTCTCTCCGAATTAAAAAAATCTAGCGTACTCTATTTTCGGATTATTTCTGGATCCACGACTGCACTCAATGCCTATACCTATAATCATAGGTCCACCATGTCGACGTAGGTGTTTTATTTACTCAATGAACCTAAACCTTTAACGTGTTTGTTCAGTTATGCGTTGTATTAGTGCCTATCATATACGGTCAACTCAATATTATATTGTTGTTTTATTATTTTGTAGTAGGCAGCAAAACAAATAGCCGCTTCGTTGTCGGTTTCGATAAAACGATCGCGCGTTTCGTGGTACGATCGAGAGTTTTAAACGAACAATTTGTAAATATTTTATACTATATCGCAAAGACTGACGTCCGGAGGGAGCCGTCCGTCTTCGCATACGACAACTTCGTCGTCGTCGTCGTACACACATCATAGGCATTAGGCATACGATTTATAATAATATAATATTAGAACGGAATCGTACGTGATCGCGTTATCCAATCACCCACCTCAGGAGCCGTAATATTACCCGCTCGCATTAAAGTGAACGGTGAGCTAGTTAACCGTGCCGTGTCGGAGTGGATTTCGTGGACCCAAAATCCGGGATCTCTGGTCGAATCGTTCGGTCAAAACGAGAACATTTTCGCGCTGTCCGCCCACCGAGACGGCAGAAACGGGTACGGTGTAAACGGGACACGTAAATGTGTACATATCGCGCGTGTAATAATATAATATTATTATTATTATTACGACACGACGACGCGGATCGTCGTCGTTCACTCGCCGCCGCGAGCGGACTAGAATCGATGCGAAAATCAGATAGCGAAATGAATCGATGCACAGCGTTTCATCATGTCATTATATTATACACACCCGCGTGCCAGTATCATAATTATTACACCTGTAAACGTGTAGTGTAATACGTAGGTACATTATAATATTATTATTGTGTCTACTGCAATAGTTCCGGGATTCTCGAGCGTGTGTTAGATAATAATAATGATTGTAATAATATGGGTTCGCGAAAGAATTTTAATATTATGTTTCTAAAATGCGAATATTTATGTCGACCGTTTCAGTACACTGCAGGGTATTATTATTGTAATACCACTGCATGCGTCGTTAATGGTTTGAAAAAAATCCGTAGCGGGTCGCGGGTTTAGTTTTTTCTCATACGAAAAACAATCGAATTCGATTTCAGGATTACACTGTTGCAGGTGTATTTTAAACACGGGTTGAAACCGTGCAGAAAAGAACCAGATCTGGTTCACTCGATCATCACTTTGAAAATCAACTAAAGCCAGAACCATTATTCAAACAATGTTTAAAAACCAAAATGCATTATACTACTAGTATTCGTTTTACGTATTGATGCGTTTTTGTAGCAAGTGATGGTATTGGTTCCATATCTATAAATGATACTGGAATTGGTTTAAATTGACATTAATGGAAATAGTCTAAACTGGATCAAATTTAGTATTCCTAAAATCCATTCAGAAACCGAAAAGCTTCTGTTGTAATTCTAACGTTTCACAGTGGGTGGAAATCGACTTTTATGCACGACCCTTTGCTTTTTCGTTTTTCGCAGTCGCAAGTGTTGGAAACTCCATCTGAAGTACCTATAGGTAATAAGTACTTATATAATACCACGAATATATAACAGACTATGCACCCAAAAGCAATATAATTTATGCATGAGAGTCCTTGAAAAATGAGAATCATCTTTTTTGAAAAAAATATTATTACAAATGACGCATTATATTCGGAATAACGAGACGTGTTGTCACTTGTTATACTTACAACTATCAAACCACAAAACGTGACGAAAACATCTGTTTTCGATTTAACGTCGCACATTATAAAAAGTAATATATGTCGTTAGCATGTATTGATCAAAGTAAGTCATTTGTAATATCATAATATTATTCGCACACATTGGTGGTAGTTAGCCATACCATATAATATGGTAAGTATCGAGGGGGTTCGAAGCAGACAAGTCATTTTATTGCATTAAGTTTTAATTGCACTGCTGTGTTCTACACTCTGTTAGCCAGTATTTACAGACTACGAGTGCACAATAATTGTCGAATATTAAAAATAAAAAAAAAATAATACTGTAAAAAAATCCGTTAACAGGTTCTTCGTTACGAAATTACTTCCGGTGTTGTCGGTTTTAGATTTTAATAGTATTGATTATTTTGATGTAGTATGGCGTAGGTGTTTATAGGTATTTACTCTATAATAGTAAATCGTTCTCTAACGTGATCAGTTTTATATTTTCAAGTGCCAATGGGCGACAACGGCTGAAACAAACATCATTGTTTATTCGTGAATCAAATGCGAATTGTGGTATAACCTATAATGCACTAAGGAGGTAAATAATTATATTTTGTACTAAACTCCATGATTTGTAATTGATCATTGCATCAAATAAGATGTATCTCTATATATTATAAGATCATCAAGACCTCTGTAATATCACTAACTGTGGTGTTGTAGGCGATGAACATATTTTAACAATATCGACTGATAAAAAAAAATCTCTTGGTTTGGATGGTAAAAATATAAAAACAAAACATCATCGGGTATAATAAATCATTTAGTTCAAAGACGATTTGAGGTAAGTTTATCCGAAAATGGTTAAGTGCATTTTATTTGTTTACAGACATTCTCTTCTACAGAATAGTTTGGTTTCACTCCGTTATTTTCTAGCAAGCTTTTGGAAATATTCGATAATATTAACCATCTAAAGAAAATCTGTAATCAGACTGCATAATAATATTTGAAAGTGATCATAAAACCCAGTGAGTTCCGTTCAGAATATAAAAACAAGTAGGGCGTATTGATAGAAGGTAGGTATTTAATAATATTGTATGATTGTTGGACGAATATTATATAATTTATTTTGTTGTATGTTGTTTAAGATTATTTTAGTTTTAAATAAGTGAACAGTTTTTAAATTGGTTGTGACAAATTACTGGTTTTCCATTTTTAATATTCATCATTTTCTGTTAAAGTTCTGTTGGAATTTAATTAAAATGTTAAAACAAAATTATCAATGACAAATATTGATGACGTTTCAAACTTTCTCTGGGATAATAAAATAAATTATTCAATGCAGCCATATTCAAAGACAGATTTGTTTTTATGGACTTTTATTTCCGTTCTTATTCAATTCGTTAATTTTAATAAGTATTCCGGCTTGAATTTCTTTAAAGAAACGGCAATTTCCAAACATTTTATTAGGATTTAAATTTAGTTTCTGTACAGAGCGCACAAGCTAATATTTATGAAATAAATTATGATTTTTACTTTTTTTATATATACCTCTGGGTAATAAATATGCTTGTATTTTTCACTTTAGAATATTCAGATCCATTAAAAATGAACTGATATTTATACAAATATATTAAATTTAAAAATGTTGATTTGTTTTTAGGGTATTAAAACATTTCAATACAAATATTTTCATAACACTTAAAATGGAATACTAATGGTTCAATATTTTTTTTTAAGGATTTAAGATATTATGTGTATATATATGTAAATGAATGTTAGTTTATGCACTTCAAAACCATTCAATCAATTGCAATTTAATTTGGGACGGAGATAGATTAGATCGGGAAGGAGATAGGCTAGTTAAAAAAGGGAGAGGTCCAACCCCAGGAGCTGCTCAAACAAGGATTTTGAGATTTACGATGGAAATATTTATTTATAAATGGTTGTTATTGGTTCATAATAATAATAATAATAATGTGTTATAATCATAATTAGTGCGAAAGAAATTATTATTATTATTTATTATCACATAAAAAACAGAAAACGTCTATGATATTTGTTTATTTTTATTAAATTGTTAATTTTAAATTAATTGTTTCCATGTATTTATGGCACTCAAAGTTTTAATCGGATTTGTAAATTTTATATTGACAGTTCGTATATTTTTGGTGTTTTTGTTTTTTTTTTTAATGTTTCGCTAAAATTTGTCTATTGTACTCCATATGTTTCATATAAATACCGATTCATTCGCTCAACAAATTAAAATTCATTTTCAACGCCATTTTTATACAGTTATGCCTCCCAAAAAATGAGCGGTCGGTAGTTTCACGTTTCAAGCACGAAAGAAAAGGGCAACACGAGTTTCAGAAACATATGAGCAATGAAATGCAAGATTGAAAACCAAAAGAGAACTTCATGTTCGAGCCCGTTTATCTGAAACAAACGAGCAACGAGTTTGGAAACCGACGGAGAACTTCATGCTCGATCCAGACGAACCACTTACACTAATTTGAAGCTCAGTGCATTCCATTATGATGCTAATTATAACTACAGCATTCATTCAAGTGTGATTATAAGAAAAATTGATGGACTATGCAGATATTGTAGAGTATTCAAATTAAGGAATGAAGCATCAAGAATGTGCTATGCTGGCGGAAAAGTAAAATTGCGAGAATTACATCCACCACTCGAACCATTATCAACGTTTATATCGTTTAAACGTTTATTTATTGGACGTTCAATCGCACGTTTTAACATTAAAAATTGGCGTACCCATCATTTTTCTACGAAACATCAATCTATCACGATTCTGCAATGGTACCAAGTTTTCTATGAAAAAGTTAATGAACAATATTATCGAAGCTATAATTTTAAACGGAAAATTTAAAGGCGAAGATGTACTGTTGCCACGAATCCCAATGATTTTGTTGAAATTCTGTGTGTCATTCGAGTTCAAACTTTGCAGTTTTTATTGTGACTCGCCTTTGCAATGACCATCAACAAAGCACAAGGACAATTGCTACAAGTGTGTGGACTGAATTTGAAAAATCTATGCTTTTCAGATAGACAGCTGTATATGGCCTGCTCACGCGTCGGAAAACCTTTTAAATTATATGTGTACGCACCAGAATGAAAAACAAAAATATTGTGTATCCAAAAACATTTCAATAAATAGCATTTAATCGAAAACATGAATTGTCAAACTTTTCTCGATAAAACGAATAAAAATATATAATGATTTAAAATAAATTAAATATTGTTGTATCGATATTACTTAGTATATTTTAACCCTTATAAAATAAAACATATTATACATATAGAGTTGTATTATTAATTTTTTTAATTGGCAACAAAGTGCATGGAATCAGCTAGTGATAAACAAAAATGTAAAGTTTTTTAGCCAAATAATTGTTTGGGATGTTTCAATTAGCTTTTACATTCGTATTACAACAAGATATTATTGAATTGCAGTGCAAAGTGTGAGCGGTGAGACTTATGTGAGAAGCTTTTAAGTGATTCTGTTTTATGTTTGCACATTTTATTATTGAGTAAGATATTTTTTTTACATTCGCAGCAGTTTTGAAAATCGTACCTTACAGTATTTTGATCGTACGACATTATCATGGAATAGAAAAACAATTTTTTCTACATTTATAATATTCAGTCGTCTTAGAAAGTCGTGTAGTCGTGGTGGTTTTTTTTTATAAAAAGGTCCTTCGATACGACTTGTATTTTTATTTGATTTCCCTGACGGATTTAAAGTGCAACCGAAGCATGTATACTATATAGTAGATTATACGCTTAAACCCATTATGTTTCGACGAAATAAAATAAATGGAGATACCGGCGCAACACTACATATACAGAGTGATTTACAAAGCATACTCACCTCAATTTTCCTAAAATTATTTATTTATTCGAATTTTGATTTTTTGTATATTGAAGGGTCTTACTTTCAAATACTTAGATTTGTTATGTTATTTAAGAAATGTTTTGGTAGCAAAGTTTTTTTTTCAAAGGAGTACATATTCTTTTAATTGTTATATGAAGATGATTTTTTTTTGAAAACATTGATTTACATTAATCAAAATTCAAACGAGTAATTTTTGAGTTATTAAGCTTTAATATTAAAGATAATACGAGTCCACGATGATATAAGTTTAGAAGATATGGGAATATATTTAAATTATTTGAAAATTATAGTTATTGTTATTTATTTCTAAAAAACTCTTTGAATTGCTTGAGTATAATAAGTACTAGATTAAATATAAATATATTTTATATTTTATATAAAACCGTTATTAAAATATTATTTCCTAAGTACATAAAGTTTAATAATTCAGAAACCAATTGTTCGAATTTTGATTTAAATAAATCAACATTTTCAATAAAATCGTCTTTTTAACATTTGTTGTACTAAAAAGAGATTGGCCATCGTTATCTTGGAAAAATAAGGAGTATTTGAAAATATTTTCTTTAAATATTTTACTAAAAATTCCAAAAATCAGAATTTGAACATATTTGTATTATTAAAGGATAAAAATGGGTGGGCAAGCATGGTTGGCAAGTCACTCCGTTTGATATAAAACATAGATCCTACTCGCGCAGTTATTGTAGTTGTGAGAGGAGCCTAAAGGTCAGCTAAAAGGGTTATTATTAATGAATATGTATATTGCCGTTAAACGAGAGATTCTAATTATGTATCGACGTAATATTATAATAATAATATGCGTAATAATGCCTGTACCGACAGAGTTTCTGTTTTATTTTTAAATCTGTTTACAGTCGAAAGGACTACGAATCGAATGTCGTGGATTTATTGTACAACGCACTAGCGACCTGGGTCAGTGACGCGGCCGGTTCGCGTGTATCTTTTGGTATTTTTTTTTTGTTTTTGCTGTGAATCGCAAGTGAAAAACAATGGCTTAGGATTTGGTATGCGTGCGAAAGTCCGGTATCTGTAAAACATTATTGTTTCGGCGAGCGACCGAGTTGAACAACACTATAGATGATTACGATTAGGTCATCGTTGCAATAATAATAATATAATGTACAAAAACTGACGGTGGCGCGCCTACGTATGCGTCTACCGTTTGTGAAAAATAAAACAATAACAATAGTCGTTATATTTCCTATGGTCTATGATAAGCTTATATGCACAACGAAACCAGATCGAAACGAGGTCGTCATTTTCTGTATAATATAACAGCTATTATATACGATTCTTACAATTTCGTTGTCCCGATAATCGATTTCAGTTTCAAAAATTCATTTCCATAATATATTTTCGGATACTATAATATAAACACAAACATAACACGCACAAACTACGATGCTCATTATCTTTTCATCCTGGTATAATACGTTTATTTGAATTCTGATTTTTGGTTTTATATTTTTTTTTTATATAAAGACGATATATTCAAATGTAATGCGTTTTTATGTCATTTAAATGTCATGCGGGCAGGGATGTCATAAATGAAAACTACCTTTGAAAATTTCGATGCATCTAAATCGATCTCAGACAAAGTAGGTGCTAGACTCTAGGGTCTAGAGTCATTATATTTTATCTATTAATGCTAAAAATCCTTAAACCATAATATTTCATAAAAGAATTAAAAATAGTATGTACTTAATACTTAGTATTGTATTTTTTTATACACTGACATTTTTTTCCAATTAAAAAAAATTGTTAGTATAATCATAGTCCCAAACGTTGTAATCATATAATCGTAAACTAAATTAAGTATAAGGTTAGTATAAAGTTTAATAACTATAAGAAACTATAGTCTCAATTTCGATTTGTAGGCATATCAAAACGTTCAAAAAAATAATCTCCTTAAAAATTCACTGTAAATAGTAGTTGAAAAAAGAAGATGGTGTTTTCATAGAACACTCTTCAAATTGTCTAAAAAGAACATAAACTTTTGAAAATATTATGCTCTTTCAGTATACGTACCTACGCATATCTACTTAAAAATTCCAAAAAGTATTTTAATAATTAATGCTTTATTTTTAAAGGATAAAAAGGGAGTATGTATGCTTGGTAAATCACCCAGTATATTTTACTGTGGTTTACAGAATGATGTCGTAAGTAAAATCTTTTGGCGTCGTAATATTATATGATTATTACCGTGGAGGTGGCGAAATAATAACGATGAAAAAAAAAGACTTCTCGTGGTTCAACGCGCTCGACGATCGATACATAACGACAAGTAGGCTGTACATATAGTATAATATTATACCTAAATTAAAAAACTTACTAATCATCGTCCACCGGATAAGCGTGAAGTTTGAATGCATATTTAGGTTGACAGGATATATGTGCGCGCGCGTGTGTGTGTTAAATTGTTAATTATTAATTTTTTGACGTCGAAAAAACGGCTATTCTTCGAATGAAAAAACCCCTTCTATTTGCTTGAATCTTTGAGCAGACGACGCAAACGACGTGCATGTAGAGCGTTACAAATCTCTCGATATAATATTATATCACGGTCGCGCTGTGACACGTGATGATGTATTTTTTTATTCGATTATTTTTTTCTCTCGTCTGTACAGCATGTTTAGGCCATGGCTAATTAATATAAAATTAAAGATTATAATTGCATGAATCGTCGTTTTCACTTCAGAAAGTGAACAAAAATCGATTTGTCCACCTTGATCTGACGATTGCTGGGATCGAGTAAAGCGACGACACGACACGAAACGTAATTTTTTTCGCCAAATTAAATAACCCTGTGTATCGTCTTAATTTCTAATTGTTTGAATGTTAAATGATTATTCTATATTTTATCAATCTTATATTTTTTTGAAATTTCTCGCGTAATGGGACTATCAAGTAATATAATGAATATTCAAAACAATACTAGAAACTTATGGGTTTGTGTTACCTTAGCAACTTATTATGATTATATTGAACAATCATCAAAATATTAAGCAAGTTAAGGTACAATGTTTGATTGAAAATACATTTCGTTTTCAAATTTAATCATAATAAAAAATCAACAACAAAAGATTTGTTTTAATTATAATTTATAATTTAATAATTGGAATAGTAATTAACACGGTAATGTGTTAATAAACTAGACAAGTAATATTATACGCATAAAGCGTACCGTAATAACAATTCATGTCATTAAACTAATTGCTAAACGTCTTATATAATTATATCACGTTTTACTATATAATTTATTTAAACAAAATTATTTATTATTTTGTTTTGCGTAATATTTTTTTTATATCTAATTTTAATAAAATACAAATTACTTAACATTTATTATTCTTGACATCTTTAAAGACATTCAATAATTTAAATTTCGTTACCTTAATTGAGTGATAATAACCATCACTAAAAAAATTAATTAATCAAGATATGAAAATAATTTACTAGTTAGTGTTCAATTATAATCAATAATCATATAATTATAAACACATGATACTCGGTATTATAAATAATAATAATATAAAGTGACATTGGTTGACACGGAAGTTGTAAAGATTTTTGTCTTTTTCAATTTAGTATAATTTTTTTTTAGAATTTTTTTTTTTAGGGAGGGGGTTGAGGCTTTGATAACCAAGGTTATTAAGCTGTGGAACTGTAGGGAAGGGTACTGTAGGGTTTTTTAAAACGTGTGTGTATGTGTGGCAAGGTTTTTCTACTATAAAACCCGGATAGTCACCCATCTGGGAATTAGTAGTAGCGGGCTTTGCTTACTCTCAGTGGCAGAACGCGATTGGTAGCAGCCAACGCGTCGCACCAAGCCACCTTTAGAGTTTTGTAGAAGTACATTATGTATGATACAGGTAGTTAAAAACCATTTCCTTAGTTCCTAAATATATATTTTTAGCAAACAGTTTTACATAATTTAAAAACAAATCCTTGTAAAAGTAATAAATGTACTTAATTAAACAAAATTGTATCTTGTATTCTTGTTTTTTTTATTTTAGATTAACCATTGTGCTTTATAAATTAATTTATACAATTCTAAGCAATATTTTTTTCTTTTGATACTTTTTTTGGATATTATTAAAGTAAAGGTAGAAATTAAAAAAGTATGTATCCCTAATTGTTTGAAATTTGAATTTTGTTGGAACTTTACGATTAGGTAAGCAAATTAAAGTGTCGTCGTTTAAAAGTTGTAAATATATTATACTAATGCCGTCAGTTGTGATCTAGCTTTTCACATTCCCTCCCCTCCCCCCGTCCTGAAGTAAAACAATACAAAAAACTTATTAAGTATCACCGAAAAATTGCTTGCTTTATTAAATAAAACACAATTGATTTGAATGGGTGATAGATACGTTTTAAAACATTTAAATACTATGTGACAGAGCTGATACCAATTTGGAACTGAACGGACTGATTTCGGGTATCATGTGAAATTGGAAGCCCCAAGTTATGTTTGTCTGCGTAACCGTAAAACATTTGTTGAAAATTTGCAAATTATTCACTGATATTGCAAATAGTTGCGAATTTGTTGCAAATAAATGAAATTAAAATTGAATCAATTGGGTATAGCCGGAGTAACTCATCTACGCAAAAATTATACTAATTTTCTGATTTTTACTTTGGTTTTGTTTATACGATATTAATGATTGATTACAAATTATTTTTTACCGAACATTTTTTTTTTTTTTTTGATTAATTGAAATTACTCTAAACTTAGTTTGTTACGTCTTATTGTGACTGATTTACCGAGTTTCTTTACAGTTTATTATATTTGACTTTTTATAGCCAACCACTTTTATAGTAAATAAAAAAGAACTTTATTTAATTAAGCAGGCTTTGTTGTTTAAATAAGAAAGCCAATTTATCTATTGTTAAACTTTAATCAGTAGAACCGCACTTGGCCCAATGATTTCATAAAACCACTTAAGTCCCGCATATAATAGGTACTTTAGATAAACGTGTTTGATAAATATTCTTCAGGTATTTAGTAAAGGGCTTTGATGTCTTACAGACTACAGTATTCGATAATCATAAATAACAATAACACTGGAAACCCTCATATCAGTAAGTGGATAATTAAAATTTCTTGTTTGTATTTAATAAGGACTTACAAAATCCCCGTGCATATATCGACAGTTAACGCATGAGTATGCTAAGTGCATTTTTTTAAAATATTGTTTATTTTATTTAAGTCAATATTTTGTTTACAAGAAGATGAACTATATATATTAACCATATATTTTTAAAATGGAATTGTTTTGAACACATTGCAAATAACATATGTGATTCCAGAAAAATGCATGATTGTATACTGCGGTTAACACACTACTCCATGTGCCCTTATAAAAGCATAGCATGGACATTATATCGATAGCTAAGAGGCCAAAAGTTGTATGTCACAAACACTAAATTTTACAGGAGAGCTGTTTTAATATTTTTAGTTATTTTAAACCAAAATAATTTGTGTTGTAGTTTTTTGTTTTTCGGTGTTACAATTGATTTATTTGTAAGATATTCCGTAAATTACATAAACGACAACTTTTAGGTTTTAAATTTTTGTTCAAAGTAGTTATAATATCGCTTTTAAAGTTAAATGTGATTTATTATATATGGCAATTATAATATATTTTTGCAGTGGACATACAATGTTATTATGGGCATATTAAAAATTGTTAATTTAATAAAAATTCAAATTAATTGACTAAGTTCTTTTAGAGTTTTTAACAAAAGTAACATGTCCAGACTTGTTATATTTGTTCACTTAATATTTATATTACGATAAAATATATATTGTAAGTATCTTTAATTCAGGACTTATCATAATTGTGCACTAAAAAAATCTGTCTTGCTTTAAAAACACAAAAATTAAAATATCAATAATATAATTATATTATTGACTTATAATGTTTTGCCAAATGAAGAAGATGACACAAATTTACCCATTGGACTTATAAAAGAATTTCAAAAAAAATTAGACATACAACTTTTGGCCTCTTAGCCATCGATATATGGATGGCTTTTATAGGTGGTTGAAATATTTTATTTCAGGTTACGGTCACATTGCTCCAAAAACCCTGAACGGGAAAATAGCCACTATATTTTACGCGATTGTTGGAATACCGCTGATGCTCCTGTGCCTGTCCAATATCGGCGACATAATGGCGCATTCCTTCAGGTTCCTCTACTGGAAAGTATGTTGCTATACGTGTACCAGGCGTCAGAGGCGAGTACAATCCCTAAGGAGGTCCCGCAGTCAAAGGTCCACGACAAGATCACACGGGTAAGATTTTACGTAGGTACCCTATTTTGGATTTACATATTTTAACCCAGTCGAAGCACGTTCACTTGTTAATTCCCTAATGACCCCGTAGTAGATATTACGTCAAGTTTTATGGGTTCTGGCTACATCTATTTGTATGTCCAGAAATTAATGTAATGTGTTTATATCGTTTCTTGTTTATATGTTGTATTTTTATAGAGTTTATATCATCGAAACGCGAAAGGAGTATTATATTAAGCTGCGTTAACATATTTTATCTGCAATTTATTTCTATATAATAAAACTATTTAATTATTTTTGTCTTAATATTCTTAATTGATTTAAATCATATATGAATAGATAGTTCATTCATATTTGTGCAAAAACATTTAATAAATTTTTATCAAATAAAACAGATTGTTTAGTTTTAGGTGTATTTTAGATTTTGAACGAAGCGATAAATGTATTGATTTTACAATATTGTGTGTTTTTTTTTTTGTGTCTGTCATCACTAACCTAATTTTTAGTACAGTAAAAGTGCTTTAATTTTCTTCATCAGCATCTTTTCTGATAGGAAAGTGATTCTAGTTGGTACTTTGGGGGTCAAAAGTAAAAAGTTTTTAATAGTTTTTAAACGTGCTGGGAAAAAAAAAAAAAAAAAAAAAATTAAGGAAAAACGGAAATTTTTTCGCAAAGCAAATTTTAGGCTTTATACACGTTGCAACCACTATTGCGTAATCCGACAAACGTATTTTTTTATTACATTTTTTACGATAATCTATTTTTTCTAGTTCCAGAACCACGTCACTAAAGAGAACGGGTCGAATATCACAGAGATCCGCTGACAGTGCTCTTGGAATGTCAGATTGTTACACTAGATCTTCTTATTCGGACACTGAATGCAGGTGAAATATCCATAGAGTAGTGCGATAGAATTGATTTTCGTATCGTTTTCTCGACATTTACATATTTTTTACCAGGTATTATGATAAAATGGAAAGAGAATACGCCATGTTCGGAGGCGGGATGCCCGTTAAAGCCCCTAACCGATATTCACAGCAATCCAGGTATTCCGACACCGTACCGTTACGAAGGCACTCCCCGGCTATTAAGCCTAGATCGACCAGTCAAAACAGTGGTCACCGAAATAATGCTAACCATTATTATCATGGACGATATCGAGTACAAGGTACCCATAGTATACATAATAATGTAGTATTAATAATACATAATAATAATACAATATATTAATATTATTAATATATTTTGTAAATCAGAGTAAAACCAAATGAATAATAAATTAAGAGAACTCGAAAAATAATCTAAGGCTTGTTTATCAATATATTTTATATTAAAATAATTGTGTTCCGAGAAATTTTTAAGTTTAGTTAATGTTAAGTAATGGATTGGACACACCATAGTAGGTATATATTTTATCACAACTTTATTCTATTGAACGAATTATAGGCACGTTTTAAGAACGAGAATTTTATTGAGTTTACACTTATAAGATTTATGTCTTTCACTTCTGTGATAAATTAAATATCAAAAATGTTATCCTTTAAATTGTTTGTGTTTAATAATTAATTTTAAAAATTCGTATTTGATGATGACAAAAACATTCAAATGTAACTTTTTCAAGAAATGACTGAATTGTTGAAATGAAAAAAAATGTGTATTCATCATAAATAAGCATTATTTAACATATAAAATGTATTATGTAAAAGTAATAATATATTATGTGTATATGTTTATTCTTAATTTACATTCATAAAATTATTGTTGGAGCTAAAATAAATTTTAATTGATGAGAGCTGAGAAGTAGAAAAGTTAAATCAATCTAAATATTGTTTTGATGTTTTCTTATATTTTTCAAAGTTTACTACGTTCATGGTTATTAAACAAATCATTAGCACTGTAATAAATTTCGGGTTTAATGCAGGATCGTAACTTATCTTTAAAAACTAACATTAAAACTACGGCCTTACTCTAAAGTACTAACATAGTTATAGAAACTTAATAGATATAGTTTTTCATTTCACAAATAACTTTCATTGGTATAAATATTCCTAAAATGTGAACTAGAAAGTACACCCATGTGGACTGTGTAGTAAAAACAAGTAACACGTAAATATCATTAAGTATAATATACGTTCCTTTTACATGTTATGAATTTTAAACAATATATAAAACCATTAAAACACATTATAAATTTAAAATTGGGACTTAATTATGTTTTGTTAGGCTAGAACCAAGAAAACGGTTAAATAATTTAATTTTGTTATATTCTTAGAGCTTACTTATTATAAGTTGGATTTAAATACTGTTATGTACTCATAATAATTTCTTACTTAATAGTTTTGTTACAAATGATTATGTATAGATTATGATGTACATTGTGAAAAATACCTTCTATTTTAGTACCAGTGCGGTATAGAGACACATTTCAAGCGTCCATATTATTCACAAAAATTGCCAACTTTGTATAAAAAACTTTCATAATGAGTTTTGAACAAAAACTTATTTATAATCTGTTTCTAATAATATTCGCTTATCAAATATTATTCCATTGATCTTGTTAACATTTTATAAAGAATCAATATGCTTAATTTTGTTTTACTATTATTATATCATTCTCTAAAGAAATGTTCAGTCTGTATAAAGATTATTTTCTTAAATGTAAGACATTCTTCTTCTAGGGAGATGATTTCAGTTACATTTTAAAATACTATGTATATATATTATATATCATTCATTTTACTGAGAAAAACCATCAATATAATTGTGTGTTGGATTAATAATGTATTGCGATGGCATTAAGTTAAGTACCCGACTGTACCAATGCGACTATTTTATGGAAGACAATGAAAATTAATAGGGTTTATTTTAATCATCGAATGGTATTTTAAATTTATTTTTTCATTTTGTTAGATCCAAGTTATTCTGACGGTGATCAACTAGATGGACCAGAACTGCAGCAAGTGCCATCGATTTTATTTAATAAATATGCACTAGACAGGGAAGAATCTAGAAGAAGTAAGTTTTCGAAAAGCTTTTGTTTTTTTCAACAACTTTTAACATTATCAAAGTAACAATTATATTTATAATTTACAATTTACATTGATTGTACCGTTATTTATAATATTTTCTGTGATTGCATGGTAATATAAACATTTCAAATAGAAAATATTATAATTTCCAATTGGTATCGGATAGTGATACAAAAAAAAAAAAAACAAATTAATGTAAAATATATTTATTCATGAAGATTAAAAAATGATTTAGTAAAGAAAGAAATATTCAATATGTAAAGATTTTTTTAAAACTAACACTGCTATTACCAAAAACACGATAAAAATAAAAAAAAATATACGAAAACAATTTAAAATCAATAATAGTTTTTATTTAATTGATTTAAATTAATAATTTATATATGTTTAATAATTGTATTATTATATATAAATAGCTTTTTACTTTTACGAGTTACAGTTTTATTAAAACTTTTAAGATTTTTTTTTTTTATTTATTACAAAGATAAATTAATTATATCATACCGGGTTACTCAAAGCAGAATATTAAATAATGACAAATGATTTACACAATAATTTAATATTTACAATAATAAAATGGCAATAATATTAAAGTCTTTTTGCTAATTGGCTTTGTATTCACTCCGACATTTTTCTTTTGACTATGGTTGTTGTGTTACATGTTTTCGGTATTATTTTCCACCTTGAACAATGTCAATTACATATTTTACGAAATAGAACATTCAGACGCGACATTAATCTGGGTAGGTCACTTTATGATATTTTACTGTTTGGACGTTTTTAACTGAACTATATTTTATATAATATGAAACGTACGTGTACACATACAATTTATGTGTTGGCATACAGAAACATAAAACTGTTTACAGAAAGATAGAAAAAACCTTGTAAATAAATTATAGCTTCCTTATTCTTCCAATAATTTACAATAATTACATTTCCGAGATATTTTAAATATGCTTCTGTAGAAGGTTCATACGCATAAAATGTGACTACGTATATTCGTGTAATGCAATTAATATAACATAATATAATTAATTAAGCTATAGCTAGTTGCAGTTGTTCTTTGTTAGCGATGTTTTTGTTAAAAAAAAAAAAATATCCTATACAGTGTACATATATTATATCATTTTATAGTCGAATTTAACACAACAATATTATAATATAAGAACTTTTTTTTATTATGTTTTAATATAACGCTGCTTCATTCGGCTACTACATTTATGGAGTGATATTATATTTATTATCTTTTCGTGAGGTATTTATGCTGATTAGTTAGTGACGCTTAAACTGAATCAACTTCAGAAATCAGTTACAGTTTTACGTTTTATGTTTTTGTTGTTGCTATTTGAAATTAATTATTCCAAATAAAATATATTTTGTATTATATAAATATTGCAATAAATCAATATTTCAAAAACATAAACTATTTATTTCTAATTAATTATAATATATATATATATATATATATATATATATATTTATGTGGTACGTATCTCATCCGTATTCAAAACATATACTTATTATAATAAGATCTATCAGAAATGTCAATAGAAAGTAAATAAATATGTAAATTTACTCTGATTTTTGGTTTATTTATGCTATTTATTACAACGCCATACCAAAGTTTTTATGAACTTTGTTTTTTCACAACCAAATCGCGGACAAGTTCAAAACTCATTGTATACCTTATATAAATGTATACAATTTGCCAATCTTTTATTTAAGACATAAATTACTTGCGACAACAATTCTCATATTAGTTGTATAATTCGTCGTAGTAATACAACGAAATTGCATGTTCCTACATAAAATAATGATACGTATTATATTATTTATAAAATAATTTTATAAAGATGATTTTTCTGACTATAATACTATCTAATTAAAACCAGATGTAAATAATAAATTAATTACTATAAAATAACGACTTGAAATCAATTTAAAGGCAAATCCGATACGAAATATAATTCAAAAGTAGTTATAGTTATTTAATATTTTTTTTTATATTTGCTATAATTTTAATGCTATAAACTTGTTTACTAATATAATGTACAACATTTACGTGCAATTAGATTTTTTTTTATTATTTTTTGTGTTAGTATACTTTATAAATGGTATATATATATATTATGCATATATAGAACTCTATAAATGTTGTTGAGTGTGTGTAATAATTTACTGACACCTTAAAAAAAAAAAAAAATAAGATTAAAATGCAATACATTTAACCGGTAATTCATATCCCTTAATCTGGACGTATTTCAGCCGTTTTAATTTAATTTGAATGTTAGGTACCTACAATTAAAATACATTAACACAAAATGAATAACGTGCGGGAACGGGATAAATAATTAAAATTTAAGTAGATTTATTATACACAATTCCCCACAAAAGTGAACCAATCTAACATTTTTAATAATTATATAATATATAATAGTGAAATAGTATTTCTAACGAAAAATCTCATTAATATTATTTGTTGTTATACATTTGCTTTCGGATAAGTAAAAATCTCAATAACAGTAAACTATTTTATAAATATTTAATTGTTTAAATATATACAGTGACATATTTTGTAACGGGTATGTCAAATAAAATATTATAATTATGTAACTCACTTATACTGATTGTTTAAATTCTAACTATTATGCATTTCGTTTAATGACTTATTTAGCCTAAGATAATAAAATGATGTACAGCAAAAGAACTTCAAAATCACTATTTTATCTTCAAGATTTTATGAAGGGTATTTTTTTTCGAAGATACCTCCCTAATCATATTGTTTTTCATATTATTTTTATATTAACGTTTGTCGGACTTAATAAAATTCTGTATAGTTTAATTCTGGTGACATTATTATGCCATTACATTAATGTATGTTTTAATTATAAATATTATCGTTTGATTTACTAATCACAAATTTCATGTAAACCGTATACTGTATATATGAATATATATTATTTTTACCTTCTTAATGTTAATAACTTTAACGTAGAGTAAAAATAAAAAAAATTGTTTTAGATATTTTATTTTGAAACCGACAATAATAATTAATTTAACTTGAATCATTTGCTGGTAACGTTGTGCCACCGATTACAAAACGTTAATTAAAAAAAAAAAACTGGTCAATATGATAGGAATTTTTTTTATATCTAGAGTTTTGAACATTTTCATCATCCATTCAATACAATATGATGACGTGTGAATCTTACGATATGTGTAGTATATACGTAGGAGTACCACCGTCGTGTTGATAGGATTATTAAGACCACAAGTACAGCGATGAGACAAAGTAGGAAAAGGATTAGCGATTACTATATGTGTCTAAAATTAAGCCGAATGATATTGAACAAAAACTAACATAGCACAATAATACGAATATAAATGGAACTATTATATATTGTTATTATAGCGCCATGATAATAGTAATGTAATGTTAACGCTGTTGATAAATTTAAAGGTGTTAAGCTTTCCGAAATGACACCTATCAGATCCTAATTTATGGAGTCCGAGAATTTTCTTTCATAATCATCATAGTGTAACGAAGACCGCCATTCTGTATGACTTCGGCGAAAAACAGTGTTTAGTCCGAGACAAATATCGTTAAAGGAGACAGTAATGCAACAACTGCAGATTTTATCGGTTCAGTGAACAAAATAACTTAACATTTTTGTAAGGAAAGTAGTTCCAAGTATTTGGTACTCTTGATAATGAACCTAAAAAAGTTTTACGTTTTTAGATTGAATATAGAATTGAAGCCCATTTCGTTGAATGAAATACAAAATAAATTGTCCTAAGTGTATTAAACAAAAAAAAAATATCATGGAATTTCATGAGCATGAAAATACCCGTTGTAAAACCGGGAGGCAAAATTTGATGCACTAAAACAATTTCCTAAACATATGAGCTGCAATAAGGTGGAAAAAAATATATACACCAATGTTGCAATACGAATCACTTATTATGTACACAGCAGCTGTACAGTTGTAGTCTTTAGAGTTCGGTGCGATAGGTGACAGCCATTTGAGAAAATAATGTAATTTGTTTGAAAAAAAAAATAAATAAATAACACATTAAAAACCCCTAACACGATGCAGGTGTTATGTCAAATTTCGTATATCTCATATATACTGCATATAATAATTATTATATTATGGCTATATTATGATAAAATATATATCACAGTGTGTTCAAATAGCTATAAGACTAACATTAAATATGTTGGTTGGAATAACCGTTAATTTTTACAAGTCCATGGAAATGTTTGATTTTTTTTTAAAATGTATGTTTATACGTACAAAAACATTTTTTTTCCAAATGGCAATAACAGTTTTTGATTACAGATTTCGATAGGCTAACGTCTTTTTGTTGCTGCCGGTTTCGACTCATAATATTATAAGATTTAGCATAATGGACAATGATTAGATAATATATAACTATCGCACCGCTGATACTATTACCGCCGTATATATAAGTACTATTTGCCATTCCGAACACGCTGGGCTGTACCACTGATAATATAATATATTAATAATATTCTATGATATCGCTCGTCCGCGGCGGTGTCGTCTCGTCGTGGTGCAGTCGTGAATCGTGATCGTCTATTGTTTCGTCTCGTCTCGTATGGCTGTGGTGTACACGGCGTATAGTCACTGTCGTGGTCGTTGCCCGTGTGTTTTATAATGTACATAATAAACGAATATTATTTTGGGTGTCTGTTTTTGCAGTTCATCCGAAGCAAAGTCAAGAGATCCGGCGGAGCATCCGGGGCCACTCGGCCGCGCCGAATTTGGCGACGGAAACACCATCGGGCACGTTGCGGACAAACGGCCGAAGTAAAACGCCTCAGCATCTGGTCGTGGACATGCCGCCGATGGACCATCCCGACCATGATTACTACCCGAAACCGAAATACCGACCGAGACATCGGAATTCCAATCAGAGTAAGTCACGAGAGGAATTCTTGGGCGGCGGTGGCTGTGGCGGCGGTGGAGGCGGTAAGGGTGCGTATGTGAGGAAAACGTCGCAAACAACACACACACACACACACACACAATTGGTTTCTCCCTCTTCGTCTTATATACGGTATACATAATAATATTATGTACACTGATGAGAGACGATGATGTATACTTTTGCTCGGAGGTGGCCTTTTCTCCTATTCTCATGTGATCCACGTACCCAATCAGTTTCGACCTTCATTGCATTATACTATACTGACGTAGACCCCTAAAAGATCGTTGTCTTGCGAACGTTTTCGGTCGTAAAACTAAAATAGTTAAAACGGACGTGCCCATTCTCATCCGAAATCTCTTCTGGAAAAAAAAAATTGCATCCTATAGTCTGTGTGTGTAGCGATAACAGACATTTCGGACCGGCTCCAGATGCGGACTGGGCCGGAACGGACGTAGTTTGCTATTCCGCAATCGGACGTTTGCACGCGTTTCCGACCGACCGGAAGAAAATTGTCGGCGGCAAACGGAACTAATTGCGAACGCCTTCGCTACCGGTGCTGATATGACATAATTACTCATCGAAAACACCGTACACCGAACATTGACGCGTTTCGTAACGAGATTATTTTTTATTTGTATTAATTTTTTTTCTGTTATAAGGGTGTATTGAGTATCAAATTAAACCTCTATAGGTACTAAAAAACTGACTTTAGTTAGTTACATGTTTGATGAACTATTATAAAATAGTTGTATAGATTTAATTTAATGTAATCAATAAGAAAACTTTTATTCAAACATTTTAGATTCTGAGCGTAACGATGAATGTATTGATTTTACAATGAAAAAAAAATTTTTTTTACACGATAAGTAGTCAAAATAATGATTTAATTCTCAACATCGAGGATGGTTTCTGATAGAAAATAGGATTTAGTTGGTAAATTTAAAAGGTCAAAATTGAAAATTCCCAAATACACATCAAGCGCGACAGGAAAAAACAAAAAAAACAAAAAATTAAAGGAAAAACGGGAATTTCTACACAAAGTTGGTTTTTGAAAAAATTGATTTTATTATTATTTTTTTTTTTTTGGTGTAACTCAATAACAAATAACCGTAAATATTTGAAATTGTTACCAAATTTTAATAAAAGCATTTTCTGTAAATAATGCAATTTTGTCTCTTTTTGAGCTATTTATAGGTATTTGAAATTTTATTTTGGTTTTAATTCTAAAATTTAAGTTAATAATAAATGTTTGTTGTGTCAATAAGATTGAAAATCTAATGCAAAGTTCTTCATAATTTATGAATATAGCGATTTGAAAATATTAAAGATACATACCTAGGTACAACTGATTTTGAAGCACTTGATGCTCAAATTTAGATACAATTTGCAAATTATATTTTAGTTAAACATATATAAAATGTTAAATTTATATAGACATTTTAAGTTCAAATTCGGACAAAAATAAATATTTCAATGAATAATAATAATTTAAGTTATTTTTTTATAATTTAAAAATATTATTCATTTGTAGGTACTTGAAACTTTTAAAGCATGTTACAATATGAATACAAACACACGATGACATTTTCAAATACAATGTTTTATGTAAAATTTAATTCAACATACTGTATTAAGAATAGTAAAATAAATTACTTTAATAGCATTTATATCATAAAATATACTTAATAATATAAGATGAAAGACCGTCTTCGCTCAGACTCGTTTTTTGTATGCAATAATTTATCATTGAATTCAAATTTAACACATCTATTACAGTGATCTGCTGTACCAACTTTTCTAATTTTTTACATCTTAAATTAATAATAACACATGTTCTTAATTGAAAATCTAAAACAGACTAGAATTTAGTCTACGTTGAAAATGTATGTATAAGTTACTTTAGATAACTTTGTAATGAATTCCGTGATGACACTTTTCAAGCTGCCAGCGATATACACTTTTTAACATATCTCATTTTATAATAGTTATGTTTCGATAAAATAAAATAGTTTAAATTTAATGACATATTTATATTAAATTGTTAATAAGTGTTTTTTTATAATGTTTTATGTCTACGTAAATTAATTTCAAAGCATTTCACAGTGCAAACGTTTTGAGAGTATTTCACACACTGATGATATGGTTAAGTAGATTGTTTTTAGGTAAAATGTAATTTGTAAGTTGTGCATAAAAATAGAAAAGTAGAAAACATTATTTATCTTATATCATTATTTATATTATATTTTATCTTGGTTAAGTATCTTCTAAAAATTAAAAACAAAATACAGTATCATATTGTTATTTTAAAGTATTCAGATCTCTAATAATAACTCCTCTTTGTAATACGTGAAAAAAACATTTTTTTTTTTAGTTCTTATATGACAGAACTCGAGAAGCAGGATATCGTTTGTTTAAAATATAAAATTAACAATACTATATAATTATTATTCAATTTATTTAAAAAAAAATAAGTTATTAATATTTGTTTTTAAAAAAATGAATAATAATTGTATATTTTATATTTTAAGAATTTAACCAAGTGACCAATATTTGTTTTACACTTACGTGAATTATTCCGTGATAATTTTCTTTATTTATATGATTTTAAGTACATTAATTTATATTTAATAAACCTTTTTCAACAGATTAATTTAATCGTCATATTTTTGTTGTGTTTGTAGGCTTAGAGATTTCTGAATGAATTTCGAATTGCAACTGTTATATAACACAAACGGCTTTCGATTGGATCGTTAGATTTTTTTCGTCTCACCGTATAACATATTATTTTGTTCAAGTCGACGTGGTTAGGTATTGACTCAAATAACTGGAATATAACCAAAAATCTCGAATTTTACCGACAGATCAAAATTGGCTACTTGTACATAAGGGCAATATTTCGAATTCCGATCGCACTTGGCACTCGTAAAACAAGGTATGCATGGTGTTATTCCATGGCATCGGACGCTTTTAGTGATACCGCGAAGCAGAACAAATAATATTGTGCCGTATCGGGCTGGGAAAAACATAGTTTAAGTTCTCGGACTTTCAGGGACAGATAAACAATAAAATCTTACGAACGGCTTCTCGTTCGCCACAACTCCTTTATGGCACCCTGACCAACGATCACTAAACCCAGGACGCGGAGTTACCAGGGGCATCATTAGTTTGTGACAGGCAAAGACAATAAAACCCTCGAATGGAGGAATGGGTGGGGGAGTGAAAATAGTAGAACGGGGTAAGGACGTAAGCCCGATGTTTTTACGCGATTTGCCAGTGGAAAAATCGCTTAAAATCTAGGATTAGGTTTGCGGTTTTTACCATCATTTGCTGTTATTTGTGAAAAATCATAAAAACGATAACAGTGTTTCGTGGTAGAAGCGAACACGTCATATATTTTACCAACACGCGTTATTACAAGTATAACCGTGTACGATGTACTGTTGAAATATTATATCCTAGAAGTTAAAAGGTTCCGAATTTGTTTTTTTTTCAAGTATGATGCATTTTTATAATTGTTAGTAATCATAAAATATACATAATGTGTAGACTACACTATATGATAAGTGTTTATATTAGTATGATTCGTAAACACGAACAAATAAAAAAAAAAAACACGAACAGTTTGCTATACAAATGCAAACGTATGAATAATGTTTAACATTTTATAATATGCACATTAGACGGTGTGCTTTTAAATGTGAATTTATGATAAATTCTAAGTACGTATCATAATGTATTATGTATATATATAGTTTGATTTTGCTTAAATTTTGCTTACGTTTTGTTTTATCTTTATCTATAGTCTAAACTTTATTTATTTAACCTATATTTCACATCTAATTAGTATGCTAATGCATCGGCAAAGACATGTTTTTGCCATTCGAAGTTTATTCAATTTATCAAAAGACAAGTTATGAAATATACGAACGTAGATACTTTAAACTTCAAAACATCCGATGATTATCTTTAAGAGCAAATAGGGTTATACGTATAATATATATTTTGTGATAGTATTACAATATTATGAATAAAGTTCGATTACGTTCGTGACATTTATTTCAATAGTTTTTATTTGAATAAAAATAAATGTTTCTGTATACATATTCGGGAGTTCTTCTATATATAATTTTAAAATGAAAACATCACTAATAAGAGAAGAAAAATAATTAAAACTGAATAAGTTTCTTGTAAAAATGAATTTGCATAACGAAAAAAACTATTAACAAGTATTTTAATGTATATATAATTGTATTTTTATGTAATATATAAATTTATAACTTCATTACATATAATCAAACACGTACGCTGCGCTACAATTATTGGTACTAACTCAACAGTAAAATGTCATTGAAATTCTTGTCGTTTTAAATGATGTTTTTTTGAATAATTACTCTCAAGATATTTATGTGGGCACAAAAAATCAATCACCTCCTTCGAAAGTCCTATGAAATTTGTGCCTTCTTGGTCAATGTAAAGACGTTAACTAATTTATTTGAATAGTATATAGTCGTACAAATAGTATAGGTGAACATTAGGTGTAAAGTTAGGGAATACTAAATTATTTATGTTCTACAGACCCATAGGGAGTTTCGTCCACAGACAACATATGTTTTTTTTTTTTTTTTAATCAATATGTTTTATCAAATTAATAAAATGATAAATCATTTTGTTTTAAATTTATGATAAATGTCAATGGTTTAAATAATATTTTATACAAGATTAAATTTTTGATTTAATAATGAAAATTTGTTGTATAATTAATATTTTTAAACTATTACCTGTATGAGAATTTTAAATCTAAACCACAATATTATTGCTAACAAGTAATTTATAAAATAAATTCAACAGGAAGATGCGTAAATTATTTTAAAACCCGTCTTTTAAAGTTTTAATTTATTATCATTCAAATTGAGTGTACAGTATAAGGGCTATAGTATTATAGTATAATGGTAAAATAGAAAAATATAGATTATATTACATAAACAAATTCGTAAAACTTAAAGTTAAACGTTTTTAAAAATTTGAAATTTCATGCAAAATATAATATTATTTTCTACACGTGTTTATATAGCAATACATTAAATGCATACCTATTATACATTGCTGACATTGAATTGTGCTGAAAAAAGTTAATTTAATTTTTACTTGCACAGAAATACGACAGGCTCGGACTTTCATAACATTGGTTTTACTTTAAAATATCATATGAACTTTTTTTTTCGTAACGCACAGAGTGTCATTATATCTTGTGTCCAACATAAAAAAAAAAAAAAAAATTATAAACAAAAAAAATATCAATTGTGACATGATAAGCTTATTATTACTGTACGAATATGAAAGTCTTACAATGTTAGATAATAATATGTCGGGAGTCGTGACGGCGACGTTTCAAACGTTCGGTTTATTTGATATTTTTTATTATTTTTCTCACCCCCGACACTGTATCGTTTCCGCAGGCAAACGTTTGGAGGTGATGGCGCCCAGCCCGCGCATCATGTCGCCGCTGGGTTTCGCCGTGAACCGGCAGTACCCCCGACGGTCAACTCGGTACAGCGACTACTACGACGACACTGAGCCGTGCGAGTTCGACGACAACAACCCCGACCACATCAAGCCCGTGCCCATATGGCTGTGCGTGCTGCTGGTGGTCAGCTACATAATCATGGGCGCGTTCCTGTTCAAGAGCTGGGAGAACTGGGAGTTCCCGGACTCGGCGTACTTCTGCTTCATCACGCTCACCACCATCGGGTTCGGCGACTTCGTCCCCGCCCAGCGGGTGATGAACAAGGGCGACGACACCAAGCTGCGCATATGGTTCTGTTCGCTGTACCTGTTGTTCGGCATCGCCCTGTTGGCCATGAGCTTCAACCTCGTCCAGGAGGAGGTCATCAGCAACGTCAAGACCGTGGCCCGGCACCTGGGCATCATCAAGGACGAGGACGAAGAGGAGTCCGAGTGACGGCGGTGGTGGCACTCGTTCAGTAACATACAAATATTCTATTATCATTGATTGTGTATGGACCGTAACCTAATCATATCTAATAATTTTATGAATAGACCGTTTGCGAAAAGATATCCAAAAGTGCAATATAAATCGTCTGTGAAAATGGGAAAAAAAAATGGTAAAATTAGTTTTAAATTCCGGCCAAAATTTAAAATTTTAATTATTACTAATGACATAATATGCTATTTTTATGTTGAATTCATTATTACCATTAATTAATTAATTATTTAATATAAAACAACGTATAATAGTCATCTATATATAAAATATAACATACAATATAAAGTTCACGAGTGTACGTATAACTACGAAATTTGTATTGTTATTAAACGAACTATTCGATTTTTTTATAATTAAAAACAGTGAGTATTTTTTACGTGCTTAAACGGTCTATCAACGTATATTACAGATTAATAAATGTCAGAATTCGCGCAGACTGTTGTCACTATTATTATGACAGTCATATATATATAAGGTACGCTCGCTCCCATCGTTTGTCAGAGTTGTGCACTTGTGCGTGAATCGTCTATACATTGTTTAGGCTGTTAGGTTTAAAATATATTATGTTTTAATATTATGTATGTGGAAAATGCGTTTTAATGGTAACAATATTGTTAGTAATGATTTATTACTCTATGTGCAGTGCGTTAAAAATTTAACACGTGAAAATCGTAGAAAACCTTCTTCGTAGTCGCATTCGGTCGGCAGTCGAAATGACGAAACCCCGTCGTTATAATGTTATTATGTTAGTTTTTTCAGCTACGATAGAATTATTATCACAAGTGAGTGCGTATCAACTTTTGATTTTCCCGATTGATTTGTCGCCCGTACATTTCGCGTGGATCTGTCCACGATAATTCATCACACCGGCTGTTGACAGTAGACAATGATATAACGGTCATTATTATTAAATTAAATACTTCCGACCGATTTTGATATTTTATATTCATATATTATGCTCTGTAAATAGTTCAACTATCAATCAGTGTATACGTTAAACGATTGTTTTAATTAAAACTCATAGCAAATACCGTTATTTAAAAGCAACGTAAAACGATATTAAATTTGCACTGAATTAAAACTGCCACAGTGTAAATCTGACGTTACTTTATTATGCGCTAGGACTTCACTGTGTATACAAGCCCGTTGCATTACAAAAGTGTAATTTAGCTCAAGAGTACATAAACGAAAACGAGGTCACGAATCTTTGTTAAGGATCTGCCGTTTAAATCTCTAAAGCTATCAACGTAATGTGTTATAGTGCATTTCAAGCACCTAATGGAGTAATGGAGATATTGATAAAATTATATATATATATAATATATATTTAGATAATCTATAACGTAAAATGGTGCAAAAAAATTATATACCAGCGATTTTATTTGCCCAACAAACCATTAATAATTCTCTTTGTTAAATAATAAATGTATCGTTTCGACTGTTCGTTTTTTTTACATAGACTTTTGAGTGAACACAACTTCTGTCATTCTATTCATAACAATAATCATTTCGATTTTAGACGATAATATTTAAGTATCTGTATTTATATTTTATTTTATGAAGGGGAATCAAAAAATATTGCAATGAGACCATCATAAATATAATATAAGCTAAAAAAGTTGTCTCGAAAATCAAGTTTCGTTTTCACATAATTTACCTTCAATGATGATGATTTTCCGTTGAAATACAAAATAATTTGAATAAATTCAACCGCTCATATTTTATATAAAAAAAAAAAAATTTTTATTACAAATATATTAAATACTAAATTCAAGTATCGCCATTATATTATATTCTTGTTTAGGTATTTGGAATACGGAATGTAGTTTCAAAGAATCATATTAAAATTAATTAGTTTATTTATTTACTTTTCTTTTAAAAACATTTAGATGTCTACTACTAACATCAGGTTATTGAATAAATATTACAATTTTATTATTACATTAAATTTTTAGTTAGGTACCTACTTGTTTACGTAATTCTTATAATGTTATTTTGTATTTTATTTTGTCATTTAATACTAAACATTTCAGAAAGCAATGTTTCACGACAAATATGTTTTTTGTAGAACATTTTTATAATTGCATTTATTATGTTTTGAATTAATTTTAGTTTACTAATCATAGTAATAAGTTTAATTAAAAATATTTTTAATTGTGAAAGACATTTAAAATAATTCGTAGTTGAAATTTATATAATTAAGAAAAACAATTGTAACTTTGTTAGATTGCATAAATATTGTTTATTTAATTTTTTATTTAGCTTAAAATATATAAGGGACATCTGTCAGTCGATTTATAATAGTCCTCAACAATCTTAAACTTTTATTTAATTTTTTTTTTTAAAAAATGCAAAAAATTTTTCAATAACATTGCATATCCTTTAAAATGCCAACATTACATTTTTTTTTTTTAAAAATCACTTAAACTAAATAAATTGTATTTTCAAATGATCTTTACCGATTAGTTTAAAATAAGATATTTGTATAAGTAATTTCATATTAAATAAATCATACGGGTGAAAAACAGTTATTTATTTTTTGTGCTCTCTTTATTTAATGTTCCGATGATAAAAAATGTTTGTTAAGTATTATATTCTGATTTATTATTATTATTATAACTTTAAAAAAATTAGAAGTAAGGACATTTATTTATTCATATTTTAAAGATAGGTATACATTATTTAAATAGCATACAGGCGTAAATGTACTTATAAAGAACTTTTAAATTATTATTAACTTTGAAAACCTTTTTCTGTAAATATTTTCAACAAAAATGATTTTATAACCTAGCCAGTAATCTAGTGATGTTTATAAACAATACTGTTTATTATTATAGATTTATAATATTATAATTCGATTCTGAAAACCAGCATTTTTTTTTTTTTTTTTTGAGACTTACCATATGTCAATATTATATCCTGTAATATTGCATTTATCATAATTTTATAATATACTGTTATATAGGTACTAAATAAATATTATTTGACATAACTTTTGCTATATTTTAAGCATAGCACTAGGCATATAAACCAAATAAATAATGTACAAATACAAACCAGTCGTAATCTATTTCAAATTTCAAATTTCAAGATTTTTTTTTTTTATTAATTAGCTTTTTATTATCATTTTGAAATTATTACTTTTAATATTTGAAACTTAGTATCTATTCGTCTTGTGTCATATTCTGACTCGCTATCAGTTCACATAATATTATTATATTATTATAATATGTGTGACATTATTTATGTTTTGAAAATTACAAGTTTAAAACGATACTGTTAACGGCAGTTGGTATTATAGTTAAAAAGTCATTTATAAATTGAAGTATTATGTTTATAATGTTAACATAAATTGCTATAACATTTATACACAGTTATATTATATACGCGTATGTAGTACGTAGTATGCACACATATATACTATAAATGTTGTTCGCTTCGCTATATTGTTATTTGTTGAACATTCATAACATATTCCATTTAATAATTCAATTCAAAATGCTGCCAGAAGCCTTCAGTTTTTACGATGTTAAATCTTCAAATATTGTTATTTGTGTATGTGAACTGAATGTTAAGATATTACACCGTTTTAGCATAATACAACGAAGCGTTCGGAAAAGTGAATAAGAAATAACACAAAATGAGTAGATATTGCGTTGATTCACGTTTGTTATGTGCTTATGTATAGTTTATGGGTGCAATATATTGTGCTCTATAGAATAAAAAGATTTACTTATGAATTTTGATTGCACGATATGTGATTTGAATTAGACGAGTCTCTTTTCTAATGGAAAAGAATATACCGCCGAGGTCAAACGGAATATGTTGCATCCTACCACCTGAATCCCAAACAACCTTAGCTTTAAGTTCAGATAGTGAGAAAGAGAAAGAAAAACATTTATTAAAAAAAAATTATAGAAAACGTGTAGGTACAAGGACTGTAGGTATTCGTTTTGTGTTGGCGACATGAGAATTGCGTAGAACGCAGATATTTTATCGTTGATAAAAAAGCAGTTTAAATCGTTCATAAATTTACATATAAAACTGTTAATCATCAAAAATAGTTCATTTATTTGGTTGTGTAGGTAAATGCCAACAGATAATTGAACAATTTTGGCAAATTACAGAAAAAAAAAAATTGTGGAATAAAATTAAATGAAGCATCCAACTCATTATCTAGACGTCTTCACGAGGAGTGGTGTTGTTCTCCAATTCATCTCAACGAAGAATATCTATAGATAGGTATACCATTTATGACTAGTTCCATAATGGAATAAATAAGGTTAGTAGATCATTAAATATTTAATCATATATTGTACCACTACAAATGTATGTATAGAATACAATAATTTATCACATCGTCGGGGTAATCGTTAGTATTTTGGGCTTAAGATAAACGTTGATCGTTTAATGTTTTTTCGGCTAGTGACAGTGGGCAATTTGGTAAAACTGTTTCGTAAAATGAAAATGACTAGGAAATAACCATGCCGAGGAGATCAAATCATTTCATAAATTCACTACGGTTAACAAGATTATATGAATTATTGTTCACTGCCGTGTCAAATGATCACATTATTATAACATACGGATTTTCGCTTACTCGTGCCTGTTTGAGTGTGAAATCAAACTAATGTGTTTAATCCGATTGGTTTAGGACGCAATTAAAAGTGACTATTATTATGCAAGGAATCACGTTAATTGTTAGGTATTAGATTATACTGAACGGTTATTTTTAAAGCAAATACTCATCATATCGACAAGTAGTAAGGTTCTTGAAAATATTTTCAATTTATTATAAATCAAATTTTTTGAGACATTATATTTGCTGCTTATTTTCAATTGTCACTAATTTTTGAGTTTTTAATATATATTTTTAATTTTAAATAAGTAGAATATTATTTTTCTGATATTTTTTACATATAAAATTCCAGTTTAGGAAATTATTTTTTTTTTTTTAAATGTTAATGCATCTAAATCAAAATTTAAACGAGCAATAATTGAGTTACATAATTATGTGTGTATTAAGAATAATAAATTGTCCAAGTACAATAAATTCTAGATTAAATATAAAATGTATCTTATATTTTTGTAAAATAATTTTTAAGTACTATTATCCTTACTGTTTATATTTTAATAATTCAGAAACTACTCGTTCAAATTTTTAATTAAAAACATCAATATGCTTCAAAAAATCACCTGCTTAATAATTAACAGTACCTGAACAAAGTTAGTTTTTATTAAAAAAAGTTTGAATCAACAGAGTACAATCCTTAAACGGTATAAAAAGCTAAGCCATACATTAGAAAACATGGTACTTAGGCACACATTAATCATTAAAAAAAAGCAGAATTTGAATAAATGCATTACTTATTAAATGAAACAGAGGGGCGTGCATGCTCGACGAATCACCTTGTTTAGAGGACACAAGGCACTTTAATGCAGGCTGGCCGTTAGCGAGAGACGATGTTAAATTAATTCGGAGGTCAACTCCGATATAACTCCATTATAGAAGAGGGCACAGTAATTCGTTTCGGCAAATGACACTATTGCTAAAAATAATATTATCATTAGGAGGTAAGTATAATACATATTATAATAGAATAATTATATTTATAAATAAGGGACAGACATTTTTGGGTTAGCGTAACAGACGAGACCTCCAAAAATTGTTTAATCATTTTTATACTCTAAAATTGTTTTGGAGTTAGTGGGTATTATATGTGTCACTTCGACAAGGTGTGTTATATTTTGTTAGAAAGAGTGTCCGCCGTGCGGAACAATACTGTTTATCGGCATTTGTTGCTCGTTCTACGAAAACTGTTATTTCTATCTTTGGTTTCAAAATAAAACTATAAAAATATTATTTTGTATTTGTTTTGAGTAGGTACAGGTATTTTATTTTACGTACATATTATTGTAGGTATGTCGATCACAGGATTAAAACGGGACCTTCTTCAAAAAAATTGGATAAAAAAGCTTTCCGTTCGTAGTTTTAGACAGAAAATTTCACGTCAGTGGCGTATTTGGACTCTTTTAAAGCGTGTTGTCCAAAAACATATGTATATATTAATACCATAGTGATTTACCAAACATGCTTGCCCCCATTTTTTTTTTTTTTTTTTATAACGAATTTATTCAAATTATGATTTTTTGAGTATTTAAATACACTTAAAGATCGTATTTTTAAATTATTAAGATTGTTTGTAATACAAATAAGAAATGTTCTGTGGCAAAAAAAAACTTCTATTTTTCAAATAAAAACACCCCTTTTTACTGTAAATTATTTAGTGGATAATTTTTCTGAAAATGTTGACGTATTAATTTAAAATTTGAACGAGTAGTTTCACGCCGTAATTTGAATGTATTCATGTAAAAATTAAAATATAGTCAAGGTTATAACAAAAATGGCATCTAATAAAACAGTCAGCCAATCAAGACATTCATACATATTATATTTAGGCAAGATTACATTAATAATATTAATGTTTTAATAATTAATTGCAATTAAAATTATATTAAACACGTACTGAAAGAAGAGTGTGATATCCCCCAACACCCCATTGTAAACGCACTGTTTTGCGTACACGGCGGTCGACATTAAATGTTCGAATTTTTCTAGTCTTTGTGTACACAAATATTGACAATTTAATTCAAACAACAAATTCAGTTATTTTCAAAAAACTTTGAAGAAAAACATAGGTGGATTCGGAAAATTCAAAAACGGCCAATTGTTTTACTTGTCCTGGCAAATATATTTTGTGAGTTGAACAATATCATTCCCTTCAATTTTTAGCCACTCAACTCGTGACAAGTCCACACGATATTATGACGGTTAAGCATCGCATCAAAGTAAGATAATCGATAAAATAATACGAAAAATACCTCAAATATAATATTATGCATCAAGTGACATATTATTATTACAGGTATAATTATTTCTAACTGGTTACTATTATAATATATATTTAGATAATATTAATTAGTCACATGACAATATTAATAATCGTTTTTTTACTGAGAAACCAAACAAAAATAACATACATAATAACTACGGTCCATGAAAATATACATACAATGATAGTAAATTTGAATAATGTGATTGTTCATTAGTTGGGAACATTTAAATTTAACACAATCTTTTTTCTGATTTGTATGAATTGATTTTTAACAAAATCGTTTTAAATGCTTGTTTACTAAAACGTGTAGAAGTTTATTAAAAATTGTATTTCTCTTTGGCTAATCTGGATTAAAAAGTAAATTTAATAATTCAATAAAGTTATAAAACTATAGAACAAGGGGTCTGAAAAGTGTTATGTCCCTTTTACCGTTTTGCGCAAGAAACACTTTTTAATCACAATTGTATCAGTTATGTCTATCCACATTAAGCGTATGACTTTAAAATAACAAACAACAAAAATATATACGATGCACTCTTAGAATTTTGGGACAATGTGCTCATTAAGAATAAACGTTTAATGTTAGGTTTGACATGCACACCAACACCGACATGTTATTTTATAAATTGAATGAGAGATACTGAGACGTTATTTATAATATAATATTATTATTAATAATTATTATTGTAAGTATTAATTAAAATTATTTTATAGGAAATCTTCAAACTCTACTGACTCATATTATACTCTGAAGTGTGTCTATAGGTAAGTTATCATAATTGTTTACCTTATACAGATTAAAAAAAAATACGGATGCGATTACAAATATAGTTAGGTCTATTGCAATAAATGTATTATAATTTATATTGTAATTGATTTACGAATATTAATAAACGATGATGGCACTGTCGAAGTAATGTGCAAGCAATCATGGTGTAACGGACGATAACTACCCCCGATAATTTTTACCTCCCCCGGTAAATATATCCTAGGTTATTGTTACCGAGAGTAAATAACCCCAGAAGATGTTAAAATATCTTAGTATATATTTACTGGAGGTAATAGAATCTTGAGAAACCGGCAGTTTTGTTGATACCACAAGAAAAAAAAAACAAAAAAAAGTATGTGTGTACATGCGTATACATGTTGAAATGTATATTCGTATTTAACATAATATTGTACACACATACATATATATATATATATATATGATAAAATGTCAAAACCTTCGGCTTATAATAAATATTGACAGTATTGTTATTTGTTTGTTGCCAAAGAATCTAAATATTAAAACAAAATTGTATACTTTAACTTGAAAAAAAGTCATCAGTAATCGAAGCACTATAACCACCGCTTGCTAAGTTAGTATATTATAATATCGTTTGATATTATGCATTTCATTAGAAAGACACAACAGAAACGTTCAAACTCCAAATATTATTTATGCCAACTGCGTGGTTAATGGTTATTGAGACCACTTTACTTGTACCACAAACTAACTGAACGAACTTCAACGAATTGTAAAATAAATATTAAGTTATACAATAATATTATGTTTGATGTATAATATTATATTTTGTGCATGTTATAATTGGTTTATGCTGTACACAATTGTTTTGATTCCTTTAAAAAAAAAAAACCAAGCACACATATACAAAAAATAAATATAGCTTTGTATTGTACGAATACATTGTAAAGTTTTGTACGCGGTATACCTAATATATAATTTAAATAAAGCATAAACTATATTTTACGGGAAAAAATTGAATATTAACCTAAAAGTGCATGCGCATGCAAATATTTGAATCGAGTGAAAATTAAATTGATATAAAAAAAAGAAGTTTTTTAGGGTGGAAAATAATTAATGGATTTTTCTTTTTTGAGACCAAACGACACATAGAATGATTTTATTCTAAATTTAACGTTATTAAGGTCACGAATTATTGTATGTTATTGTGCTCGAGTTATCGATACGTCATATATATAGCAAACTAAATGGAAAACGAGTGATGAATACAAAATCGTGTACTAATACAGATTCCTGAAATGTAAAGCGTGAATTTAAAAGTCTTAAATAACAAGAAAAACGCTTTTAAAAAATACGATTTTATGCACTATAATAATATTACAAAATATAAAATAATACCACAAAAAATACATGTTAAAATGAAAAGGTTTAAATAAAAGTCTATTTGCAAAATTATTGCATCAATTGAATTTACGTAGTTTGAGGTTATCGCGTAAATAATATAAGATATATATATATATTATATAATATATCTGCGTACACGTGACAAACATTTCGTTTGTCATACCAGTATGCAGCCGCCGCCAGTTTTGTCAGGTACATGGGTAGAAACTTAATACGTAATAGAAATAATAATATGATGATGTAAAATAAATTATAAAATAATTTTTTTTGTGGAATAGTTTATGGTTTATATATTCTTATAAAATATAAAAAACGCTATATAAATACAAAAGTTAAGTTAAAGTTTTATTTTTAAGTTTTTTGATGTTTGAAATGAACTTTGTGCTTGGAATGCAATATGTCTTAGGATATTCATAAAAACAACTAAATTTGCATTTACATCTTTGAGTTATGGATAGTATATTATGATAACTGCAAATCTAAATTTAAGTAGTCTAGCCTTTAGTCAAATCCGTTAATCCTATTGTCTATTAGAATTAAAAAATATACTTTGATATGGCTATCGTATCTATATGCATAATCAATAATATTCTACATTCCATAACAATAATGGACAATAATACATTTTTCTGTATCACATAGTAAAATAATAATAAAAAAAATATGTGTATATCGTACACTAATTATCGTGTTTATGTTTGTTATGGTTCGTTATTTAAAAACACTGTCAAACAAAAGTAATTTGTCGCTGTGTATTATGTAATACGTTATACAGCGAAATTAATATTTAAATTTAAATAATGGAATAAAAACGTACGAACTGGAGAATGCTAATTCGTTATTCGACATCAAAGTGCTTTGGGTAAAAAATGTGACTGCCAAAATATTTGTAAATTAGCCAGACTCAAAACGCAATCTACGATCACAACCGGAAATTAGCATCTTGGCTGGCGTTATGTCAAAAGAAATGTACAGAACGTTTTACAAACAATGCAAACGGCAGAGGAGTGAAATAAACTAAGGAAATGTTTTATTTAGAATTTAACGCAAAATAAATAAATAAAACCGTATCATAAAAAAGCAATTAAAAACACTGGTCTGTCCTTTGATATTCATATTTGTACAGATCGAGTGATGTGAACAAATTTGATCTCAACAACCTTATATACAGATAAAATAAACTATTAAAATATTATTTAGTCTATAATTGTTGATCAAATTTTATAATTTAGGAAAATATACAGCTTTCCTAATATTATATCGGTGTTATAATCTATGTTTTCAGAAAGAAAAAAAATTAGGTAAGAACTAATTGAACAATATTGTCATACACTATTCTTCAAAGTATAAATGCTAATTTAATTTTGAGAAATGTCTCAAAAAAAAAAAAAAATAAATATTGCCGATTAAGTGTAAATATTTGAAATAAGATTTTTAAACTCCAAAATCTTTATGATATTTTCTAGATAAAATTAGATAGTGTTGTCTTAATAGTATTCCATTCCCCTTTCGAGCATATATGTTTTTAATAATGAATTTCATTAAAGATATTATGCCTTAATGAATTAACTTTAACATCTTATTAAACTTTTGTCAATATAAATATATTCTATAAGTACTCGTATTACATCAGAGTATGGAAGAAATAAGTCTAAATAATAATAATATACTAAATGCATCACGATTTATTGTCATTAAATTGTCTTTAGATTAGTGATAAATAATTGGATAGCAAAATAATTTAATTTAATTATATTATTAAATTTATTGTTTTTTTTTTTTTTTTTTTTTATTTAAGAAAGGCTTCAACTCCTAAGGTTATTAGCCTGTAAAAAAATACAAAATAGTATTGAA
>JACXSJ010000159.1:177266-213563 GCA_014851325.1 Pentalonia nigronervosa | reverse complement strand
ACGTTATTTTATTACTGTCTGCAATTCTGCATACAGTATACAAAAACGTTTCATCGCATGATTAAATGCAATAATACAATAAAAATGGTTTTTCTATACATGCCGACTATTATAATCTAAAAAAACGTGAAAAAATTTGGGGGTGCTAATTTCAAAACTGGGGGTGCTAAGCACACCCAAGCCCCCCCCAAATTGCGCCAAATTACTATATCACTATAACAGTTATCTATCAACATTTTATTCTTTAAGTAGTCTATACACAATAAAAATCGAACGCGTGCCGCAACTATTATATTATTATGAGTGCTTTAGTGCTTGTGTACTCTAGTCGAGTATCTCTAAAGTTTTTCGCTATCGAATTCCCAGGAATAGTAATACAGAATTATTAAATATCTGTTTGATCATTTCCATATTGTTTTGCTTGCTTTCCCGAATAATAATATTATATTTTTTTATGCATGTTTGTTCTTTTCTATGGCATCATAACAATGTTAGATAAATATTATATATTATAATATTAGGATGTTTGTTTAAACGAAACTAACCTAACCAACACTGATGTAAGACCAACATAACTCTGATTTAAAAATAACGTGTTCAATTCATACGATATATACTACGTATGTATTCGAGTAATAATAGTTGTGTCGAAATAAAAATATTAATATGTATACTTTTTTTAATAAATGTAAAATTAAATATTTCAAAAAAGCTACCTAAAGTCATTATCATATTATACCTAGAATTATAAATTTACAATTTATACAATGATTCAAGTCAAAATTAATACTATACTGTATAATATAATGATTGATAAGTCCAATCAAATGTCTAATATTTAACAATTGCTTATATTTGTTTACTAAATATAATTATTAAAAACATTATTTAAATTTGTGTAAATTGTTTTTTTTTTTTGACCATTACCTGTTGCGATTTTCGTTTTCATGGTCACTAATAGTTTACATTTTATATTATATTATATATTGTGTATTATTTTTGCATATTACATAAACATGCATGATTTCGCTTAAAAAGTTAAATACAATTATACATTTTAAAGAACTAGTATAGGTAAAAAAACACATTTTTTACTGCTATAATTTATAGTAATAAGTTACTCTTGTCTCCTAGACTAAGTTGCTCTGACTGGTATTCAAAAAAACAGTCGACATAAATCACATTTATATTTATCATCATTTAAACATTACATACTTTGACGAAATTAAATATGTAAACATATTATAACGAGTTATTCTCAAATGATTCTGTTATTTTTTTGTAATTCAAAATTATTAATTGTAAAGACTTAAGACTTCTTGCTATTATATGACTTTATTATTATTTTTAATACACAAGAATTATTCAAAATATGAAGTCTAGTTTTAATTTATTCGTACTACGAGTCTTTGAACACAATTGCGAAGTTCAATTGTACGTCAGTTATGACTTATAACTTCTGAGTTCATAATAACGACATACCTATTATGATAAAGCATTACAATACTTATATTATAATATATGCGGTACTTTCTGAACAAATTAGTTGAACACACTATGTTAATATCAGAAAAAAAAATTTCTAATAATATAATCAAATCATAAAATCATTCTATATCTTTAGAAATAGTAGGTAACACACCGTTTTGGCTCATAATCGATTTTCGTATTTATGAAATGGTTTATCATTCAATTAAAATGCATTACATCCATTACAGTGATCTACTCAATGAGAAAGTACACTTGAAACATATTACACAGTAGATCAATTTCTTAGTTTTATTTTTTTTATTGATATTTATTCGTTTGATTGCACATAACCATCAATCTATGGTATCCAATTAGAGTTTCCATTAAACAATGAGTTAGTATAATACATGTTATTTTACATTAAAATGGATTTTCATGGGAGAATTTTGATCTTTGACCCATCGACCTTTTTAAGCGGCTATTGCATTTTTGACCCGATTAACTACATTTGCATGTGATTGGGTTGTTCAGAATATATTCGTTTGCTTTGACTATTTAGTTACGAATAAAAGTATGTAAACATTTATATTGGACCAATATTCTCTTGACAGCTCACAGCTCACATGCCCTATATATTTAACGCAGTAAAGTGCTTACTCTGCGATAACAAATATTTGACATTTAGGTCAAAGTATCAAATTGCGTGAAAGAAAAATAGGAAACAAAGCGATAATGGAAAAACTATCATAATAAACACTAATTTTTGGGTTAAACTATACTATTTAATTTAAAATGTTGTATAATAATGTATAACAAATAGCACTCAATCATCTACTTAATAAAATATATTTTTTTGAAAGATTTTCAATAACCAATTTAATACGTTAATCAAATTGGACAATTTGAAAATTGTACTAATATAACAATTTTCTGCCGTTTGTCATTAGGTTAGATGGGAGAAAATAGTATAGATTTATATTCAACTTTAAATTTGTTTTAGATTTTAAATGAATTAGATATATTAAAAGTATTCATAGTTTTAATGATTTTTATATTATTGTTGATTATTACTGATTTCTATAAAGATAGGTGTAGAGATTTTAAATATTACTAAAAATTGATAAATATAGTAAACACTGAAGATGATAAAATATTTCAACTTAAATATATGGTAAACACAACTGTTATATAAATTTTGATTAACTTGTTAATATGTCATTAATAAGTACATAATAATATCAGCATTTTATTGAATATTTACTTCATTATTGCATCGTGAAAAATGGAACTCAGTTAAATTTAAATGTTGGCATTTACAGATGTTAAAACATTAAAACAATGTGAACCAAAAATTTACCTTAATATGTATAACGTCCTTATATTATTATTAATACTTATAGTATCAACCAGCAATACAAAGAAAAGTTTTTCAAGATAAGTTTGCCGCATAATGTGTTACGGTTAATGAGATAAATATTATTTTTTTATTAACAATTTATAAGTACGATATCATATTATTTTCAAAAAAAGTGATCGTTTTTAACTTTAAATGAAAATAAGTAAACTATTATGAAAATCTTGAAATAAATATATTCAGAATCATTATTTTATATTCTTTCGAAGAAAAAGGTAAACACTATTAAGGCTGCAAATTACCCACTTAGAAAATGTTTATGAATAAGTTTAAATGTTTATTAACGTTATTTCCAGATTTTATCAGAAGTTTAAATAGTAGGAGTATTTAATGCTATTACTAACAATATACCATTATATTAGGAAGATGGCAGATACTCTGATGTAGAAGATTATACCTATTGTAAATATGAATTCAAATAAAAATAAATTTATAAATATTAAAAACAACTCTCCAAGCTTACAATTTTGGTATTAATCTACCAGATCACCGAGTGAATTAAACCTGATGATTATTTTTTTGTGTTTTTTTTTTTTTATTTTGAATAATTTTTTAATTTTTAAATAATAGTTTATTATTTTATAGGTTCAAATACAGCTGGAATAAGTACCTCAAACCTAAATAACCATAGAATATTATGATTTACAACATTACATTCCTTCCACTTATAATGGTAAAAAAATGTTAATTTAATTTTTCAATACTTTTGATTTGATTTTAAATAATTTTTTTGCTATATATTATAAATAAAACAATGGTTTATGGAATAAATAATATTATTTATTTATAATATGTAAAGAAATATTCCAAAATAAAAAAAACTAACGTATATTGATATAGGTAACAATAATTTATGAAGAAAAAGTGAAAAAAGTTGATGATTTAAAATTTCTATAAGTAAATCAAAAATAGCTCATATTAATATTTATTGAAAATTTTAAGTAACTACAGTAATTAACTTTATAGTTATATTAATATTACAGATTCGATATTGCATACTCTCGTTTTTCAGAATTATTTTTTTGTTTCTTTTCATTTGTTGAAAGCAATTGGAATTATCTGTATTTACCAAATAGAGAGGAATTCCAACCAGAAATCACCATCAACGTTTAAATTTAAAGTCTTTATAGTGCTCCTATGGGTAATGATAGATACAACAAAAATAAACGCAGTAATTGTAAAATCTATACATTCACTGTTCACTCAAAATCTAAAAAAAAATCAATACAATCTCTGTGAAAAATATCTATTTGGCATGTATTTTTATGTGATCCATAATATCGCTTTATTAAGTAGTATTGATTGATGAATAATTTCTATTTTCTAGTATTTTTATCATTCTGTAGAAAAGTATCAGAATTTTCCTATGGTACCCTCGTCTGTCGTAAGAGGCGACCGACTAAAATAAATTTGCGTCGGGTTGACAGCCGTTGTAAAATACGTCAACAATTATTATGATAATTCCAAATCTAAATATAGGCGGTTTGTCCCATCTTGGATGTTCATAAAATAAAAGTAAAACGTTGGACGTGTGTAAATTGCATCGACCAACTGTGAGAGAATTTTATTCAATAATATTGTAACAATTGAATTCTGTGACAGACGAGACGTCAATAATGTATTATATGCTAACGGGTCCGGTTGTGCACTATGCACAAACCAAGAACACACGGAACAAAACGAATTATCATAATTTTACGTCGTTATCCTTGTTTCTGAGTTAACTTTAAATAATAATAATAATAAAAAAAAAAAAAAATATGAAAATGAAAATGTTATTTTTTTCAATTGAACCGGAAAAGCTCATCGCGTTTTGCCGTTTAAAAAATATTGACTCACATTTCGTAAAAAAAAATGTTGTTAAACAAACGCAACGGAATCGAAAAAAAAAAAAACTAATTGATGTCTACGGAAAAATAAAATTTGTTTCGTGTGTACGGATGTACAATACGCGTGCTGGTGCGAATTAAACAAATTAATAACAATAATGATACAACAACCCGTCTTTACATTATTATTTCTCGAGTCCTGCCTGATATTTTTACAATATGGTTTTTATGGGACCGCTGTAACAGCCAGGGTGGTGGTGTACCGTGTAAATGAAAAACCCCCTTCCACAAACCACTCCCGACGACCGCCAAAACCAAACCACTGAACGACTGGCACACCGGACCCGAAGCCGTTCACGCCATGCACACTTTTTGTATTTTCGTAGATATTCTGACGGCTGTGGTAGACGCCGGCGTGCGTATATATATATATATTTTTTTTTTTAATTCCGCCCCCGTCGTTCGACTCGTACACCTCTTCGTTCGAACTACTTACTTTTGTTCGACGGCGATGCGCATTGTTGCATTTCAAATAATCAACGACGATGACACGCGCGCGCATAATAATCGCAGTCCGTACGTCTGTTTTGTTGGTGTTGGCGATTGTTATGTGTCAGACGTCATAATAATAATTAACGACGGACCAATAGCGCATTGGTGCCAATAACGGGAAATGTCAATTCGACTTTTGGAATACCGGCGATGACTATTTAAAACCAGTCATCAATATAATATTGTATTCTTAATTCTTCACGACTAGATTTCGTTACAATATTATTGTTTTAAATCATTATCTTTTGATCGCCAATTGATTTCGCTCAATAACGACCGTAGATATACAGTGGGGGGGGGGGGGTGCCTAATGTCTCGTAGCGTTTATATTTTGTTGTTTGTACCTTTTTTTTTTTTATTACTACAATTGATTCTTACGAATAGGTTTGTTCCCATTGTAGGACAGGCAGTTTTATTATTTAATTTAAGAGACCTCCCAAACTAAGAATGTTTTGGTTTTACAATGTTTTTTTTTTATTTATACTTTTTTCGTGTAAAAATCAATAAAGTTATTGGGTTTTAGAGGTACCCGCAAAGTTTTATATTATAGTTACCAGTTTTAAAGATTGATAATCAAATTTGGACGGTTCTTTGTAGGAGTCATTTTTTTTCTGTAGTTTGTCGAAGTGCAAGGAAAATCTACTGACTATTAAAAATATTTGAAGAAATGCTACAAACCGCGATTATGAAGAAATGTTAACAAGCGTCGCTTTTACTAAGCTCCACTTAGGATAGTTGTTTTAAATTTTATATTATGTGCTTCTTTTAAATATGATGTAACAATCGCCACTATAGCGCCATCTCCAGAAAATGTGAGTGAAGCGAGATGATTGAAACACATCCGCAGAAAAACTTTATCACGATATGTTTTTTATTTTATGTAAGTAAAATTTGGGAAAAAATATAGATGCATCAATATAATATGGAATAATACAATTTGGTTTTAGCCTATCAAAATGATTTACAATGGTAATTATATAAATCATTAAAAAGAAAGAAAATTTAATGGCTAAAACAATATTTTTTGTTTTTGCATATAGGTATTCACTGAATGTATGCAGTTTGATGACGTTGTGAAAAATTAAGACCATTCATTAAACACAAAGTCCATTGGAAAAATTTTTATGCATGTTTAAAAAAATATTCTATAATATATTTCTTTTTCATATTACTTTAAAATATTTTATAAATTTTGAATAATCATACAAATATAATGATTTATTTTAATTTTGAATTATTATAGTTCATTTTAATTTTCAGGTACCAAGGGTACTAGTGTACCCAATACAGTAATACCTAAATACATTTTTCTTAAGGATTCTTTTAGAGAATATTAGTATAAAACACCCGATATTAGTAATATTAAAAGGCAATGTATAACAGAATGTACCATATAACATTATTTACCATCTTCCAATTTATTAATATATTATTTTTATATTCTTTTACATTAATGATATTCTTGTATTATCTCTATAATTATTAAAGTGTAATTATATGTTTTTACAACCATTGTGTTTTTAAGTTTTTATCAAAAAACTGTATTTATTTTATCTGACATTATAATATTATTTATGCATACATTGTAAAGTGTTTTTAAGCTACAAGATAATTTTAAATAAAAAAAGGTCAGATTCGTATCAGCATTAAATAAAACATTTTTACTTATAAACTATATATTATTAGGTATGACTTATTATTAACTATCATAGTAGATATAATTATTAATCAAATAATAAATAATATAATTATTATATTACTATAAATATAATAATTAACATTTTTAATTTTTATTTGATGATACATGTGTGTTTGGTATTAAAGTTTATATGAAGTACTAAATGTTTATAAAATACTATAATATATGCAAACTAAGAAAATTCGATCATTAATGATTTTAGTAATCTGTTAACAATATTAAACAGGTATATAATTAATTTTTTTCTTAACAGAGAGATAAATGTATTGGTTTTACAATTATAAGTATTTAAATTTATTTTTGTTTGGACATCACCTTTTAGGGCCATACACGATAGTCTTTTTCAAAATATATTGATTCTTTTTGAACTATATATTGAACATTCTTCATAGGTGTTTGTTTTATTTTTTTTTTGTTTATTGATATTGATAAAACATTTTTTACTGGATAAAAAACTTCGAAAATTCAATACAATTTTTCTCATAAGTTTTTCATAAATTGATTAAAATATCAAAAATACATAATCACAATATTTTTTTATAATGGTTTAAATATTAGAATTTTGACGAGATTTTCATCAAAATCGTGAACATTTGCACATTACTTTGAAGTTAAAAATTCATACAATTTTAATATTCGTATTTAACACAAGGCTTTTCATATATTTTCGTTTCTGAAAAATAAATTTGAGTATAATTCCACTAATATTTTTTATGACTTTCTGAAGTTTAAAATTTGACGAAATTGATGATTTTTCTTAGTTTATTTCCAGTAATTCAAAAACGTAGATACTTGAAATTTTCACTAAAGGTTTATATTAACTAAAATAATTTCTTATTTACTATTCAATATTTACTGAAACAAATTATTTATTTCTGATATAAATATTTATAAACAATGGTCTTATATGTATTATATAATATAAAAGTCAGAAATTGAATATCTATTCAATACTAATTCTATTCTATACAATACAAAAGTCAACAAAATCAAAGAACAATATTTAATTTACTTTTTTCTTTGAAGAAATAATACTAAGATATCAGAATGTAGAAAATCTTGAAGGTATTTATAGAACACAATACATTGTATGCATGTATATTTTATCTAAATACTTTGAGAAAACTTTTAGTTTACTTTATTCGTAAAACATTATTATTGTTATCATTATTATTAAAAAACTTTGCATGCAAATCATATAGCTTTTATTCAATAAATATAAAATCTAATAAAAATTTAAATTAAAGTACCTATAATATAATGAGTTATATAATATGTATTGGTGTTTTAAAGTTTTCAAGACCTAATCATTAAAATCATTTACTTTAAATAAAGTCAACGTTTATAAGTAGACTTCAATTAGTTGACTTTCCTATTTAAAACCTAAATAATTTAGAGAATGCGTCAAAATATATACGTATATAATAGCATATTTCAAAACAACACATTTTAATTACTCAAAATGTTAGCTTTTATATAATTTAACTTATTTACATAACTAAATATGATAAACCCGATAAAATATTATACACAATATACTTAATATACAAAAACCAATTACTTTATTATTCATTTACAACTTTATTAGCATAAAATTAACAAACAATTAATTCTAAATTAATACATTCGAAGAATAATAGATTGCATGATTATTCATAAAAACCAAAATATTTTCATAATCGATTATTTATTTTTTTATGATATTGTAATTTGATACCATAAAGAAACTATATATAAAATGTTTGATAACAAATATAATTTTTGTTAATGTTAGGAACAAATTAGTAGTGTAAAAAATATGATGTTGTTTACCTTTACAATGCAATACACCAAAGACAAGACTTTCCCGAGGAGTATTAAGATTTATTGGTGGGGTGAGAAAATGGCACCATGTAGTCATTTGAGGTCTTTATTTATTAAATTATATCCTCTTAGTAAGCCTCAATTCAGAGCCATTAAAATTATACACACCTACATTTCGATATATTGCTGAAGAATCGATTACTACAAAGAAATTTAAACATATAATTATAATTATAATGAGGACCCTTGTTACTATCTTTTTAAATTTTTAATTTGTTTTATTTTAAATTATTAGATATAAGTTATATTGTTATAACAAAAATTGTATTTATCTAACTTTCAAGTGCATTTTTTAACGTTCTACGCAAGTATTCAAATTTAAAATATATACAATATAATTTGTAATTATTACTTATTTATTTGTTGTATAAAATAATGACTAAATTATATGGTAAATAAATATATATCTATATTATGACAAGTAGTAAAGACGTTTATCATCATATTATTATTATTTCATAGTCCTTATGACTTGGGTATTCCTTTGTAACGGTATCGTCTCCACAATGGAGGAGAGATATAATATATTTTTGTCAAGATAGAAGAATTTAATTTCATCTGGCAATGGTCGAATTGTGCCCTTACAGTGCACATAAAATGTTCAATTCCCGAACAGGAAAACATACGGCCAAGAGTGAGAGGATTAGGGATTTACTCTCAGGGGCTAGGTGAAAAGGCCCGCGATGCTTTTAGCCATTATATTTATATCTATATATAGATTCGATTCCTAAACCAAAACGGGAACAATCGAACTGGAATAATCGTACTATTATTGATCTCAAAGTTTTTTCTCCACTTTTCCTCCTTACATACCAAAAACCAAATAGTCTAGATCAAACGTAATGCGGGCATGTGAGTAAATTTAGAATGTTTAAAAACAAATAACCAAAAAATTAATCATTGTTTACGAAATCATATTCATTATACAATAGTTATAAGTTTATAACTTATAACATTATGGTATTTATACGATATCATGTACTTACCTTATAAATTTATTTTTCGTAAGGTTACAATGCAATATAAAATTTTACTTTTTTATATTAAACTGTAAACTGAAAAATTAATATTATTACGAAAGTGTGTATTGAATTAATATAAGGTTAAAATTGTTTCACAATATTTCAATTTATATTATTTAATTTCAATTAAATCATATCAATGTATTTTGGTATTAATAATGTTTTATACCTACAATAAAACTAAAACAAAGTATTTTTTTAAATTATGTTTAACTAAATTTTGTTTTTATTTAGTCAGTATTTTACTAGTAAGTTACAAATATTGATTTTTTAACATTATATTACCTATATTGAAAAAACTAATAAATATTAATATGGAATGAACGACAAAATGTTTAATATTGACAAATTAATAAATGGAATTTTTTTTTTAATGTTTTTAGATTAATTAGATATTATTTTATAACAGTGTAACTTTTACCATTCACAAGTCACAATATAAAGAAATAAGCGTCCATTAATAAGTTATTTACACAACTCTGTGCTTTAATTTTTTCCAATTCTTCATTGAAATGCATTAGTGTTGGCATTTTACAGAGGATTATTGTAATTTGTAAAGTAATATATGGCAATAAATTACTCCATTTTAAACTTGAACTTTCTGTTAGCAGACATTTCACTTTGATCGTAAGCTACCAGATAGATTTTTTTTTCATTTGAAAAGACAAAACACTAGATTTAAATATTTATTTAACTTTGTCTTTAATTTTTTTCAAACATGTCTATAAAACATAACGATTTTTATACATAGTTTTCAATTAATGTTTGTCTTCCTAACTTTAGGCTTCCTTGCTAGTTGAAATTTCATTTGTTTTTACTGTCATTTTATATTTTAGAATTTGAGTCTAATTTGAGACATATTCAATTTCTATCAAATAAATTAATGGTTAAATTGGAAAATTCAAAATTATAGCTGAATACAATTAAGTTAGGTATATATACAGATACTAGATAATGACATTATTTATTATATTTTAGTGTCGTTATCATTGCATGTAAAAGAAAAAGAGAAGGTTTTGTAAACAAATCCCTCTAATCAGTGGAAATTGCAATGAAACGTTTTCTTTTTGACTTGATGACGGTAACGACAATATAACAATGAAAAATAATAAACAATTCTCACTCCCAATGTATCTATATTATGCCCGTTCTATCATAAAAAATACTTTGATTTTATTATATTAAAAGATAATTAAAGTAGTTATCTAAAAAAAAATAATAATAATAATAGTCTTTTTGCAAGACGTGAGAAATGCATTTTAAATTTCTGAGTTTTAAAATACCTATATTTAATTGTATTTTTTTTTTCTTAATAGATTTACTTAAGTATTCTCGCAATGTCTAAAATACAAATAACAGTAAAAGAGTGCTAAGATTTAAATATAATAAAATAGAAGATTAAACACCATTTTAATTATAATAATCATTCATCAGCAAGCATTTTTAATAAATTCGAGCTTTTTCAAATGTATTAATTAAAACTTCTGATAGTTATTATACCTACTAGAGAGTAATCTATGTAAATTATTCTTATACTAGTATAAGAATATACATAACTGATATGTTAAAAATCAATATATTATTAATATTTGTGCATTTATAAACAAAAATTTAAAATAAATACACGACTCAATTTATGAGTTAGATGCTGTCTTCATATTATTTTAAAGCAATATTAAATCTTGATGCAGAATGTACATTAGGCATATTGTGAAGTTTGTGTAAAGAAAAAAAACAACACTAATTTTGAAGAATTGAGCTTTTCTTTAAAATATAGTTTATTATCTTATTTCATGATTTTTTTAGATTACACCAGTTAATTTATTCAGATAGCAGTTATTGGAGTATAAATTTATAATAAAGTATAAGTAGTTAAAAAGACGAATAGAGATGGATGAGATAAGATTCTTTCGTTATTAGAGGAAGGTATCAACAACTTTTTGGTATCAAGGGAGTGATTAAATGAAGGAAGATGTAGTGTGACGAACATAAAGGTTAATATTGTTATTATAGTGCATATATTTTAGAGTTGAAAATAAATTATATTAAAACATTTATACGAATTATAAAGTTACAAGTTATAACAATAGTCTAATAATAAAAACAAGATTACTCAATGTTTTAATATATTTAAATGTTCATCATTTGTAAGTATGTTATTAAATAACTAAAAATTAAACCGGTTTTTTTTTTATTTGAACGTTGAATGGTTATTAAAAAATAACACTGCTATTTAATTATTAATATAACTGAAAATATTGTCTAATTAATTCTACATTCTTAAAAAAATGAATTTAAATAAAATTATAAATTATGGCTCTGTAAAATAAAATTAATAAATGCAAAAGCCAAAATAAATAATTATAATTATAATTTATTTTTATATAAAGTACCATGAATACAATATAAAATAAGAGCTATTGTTCCGAGTTTGAAATCGTCATATTAATTTCCAAATGGACTAAAGTTGACGAATGATTAATCATAATAACTCAACTCACGAGTGAACGAGCCCACTTGAGCTGGCCACATTATACGGGTGCTTATGACATGGTTATAGTCAAAAAGGGAATTTGCCTAACCCATCATTGACCGGAAACAAAGCTTCCCCATCAACGTACATGTCGAATAGCTATTACTGTATTCTATCTAGCTTTCTCTGCATCTTTCTATCCATTCTTTGTCTCTTTCCGACCATACAAATGCTAAAAGTTGAATGTTTTGGGGTGAATAGACGAAGAACAAAAAACAATGCCCCACAAAACGGTTTGGTTTTTGGTGAATTTCATTAAGGCATCAGCAGATAAGTGAAAATTCCATTGGTGACGGATGGAGCGGGGGGTTAGTGTATTTTCAAAAGACACGAGTTGTACTGCTCGGAGGCGGTAGCGGTTGTGGTACAAAAGTTAAAAAGGAAACGAGATAATTGGATTTTGTGGGCAATGAGCGGGCCGAGGCTCAGCCACCACCACCACGTGTCTCGAGGGACGTTATTGGTTCTGTTGATAAGAAGATTAACACGGCGAGTGGCTGTGTGCATATACAGAGATGACAGTAAGAATGATGTGTATACGGTGTGTTCAAGGAACAGTGTAAACGTCTTTATAATAGTATGTACATTATTCAAAAAACCAACAATCGTAATAATCGTTTAGTTAAATAGGTATGTCAATATGAATATGAAAAGAAAAATATAATCAATAATATATCATTTTTAACACTGAATAGCATTTTATGGGAATAACATAAGCTTCACTTATTCAAATTTTAAAAATAATATTATTACGAACATTTGACTGTTGGATAGTATAAGTGTTTAGCAAAATAATAATAAACAATTACTTAATTATTTATAATATTCTTTCATAATTTGTAACAAGAAAACATGTATATGTACTATAATAATAATTAACTTTGATTCAAAAATACTGTTACAATAGGAAATAAAAGATAAATATGATCTATGTAAAATATTCTATTAATATTTTATTTATATTTCTAATTATGTTGTTCAAATATTTAATAATGTAATAGTATATTGTATGATTAATATAAATAAACTAAAAAATTATTACAGAACTTGGATAACATTGGAATTATTTAGTAATTGAAAACTACACTTACAATAATCAATTTGTGTAAAAATACCGATGAGGACTTTATAAGTAAACGCATTACGAAATGTCGTTTTGAAAAATGTGTTTTTTGGGTTTTTTTATTAATGATTAAAACAGTAGACCAACGAGTGAGCCACTGTCACTATATTTTTGTCATGCTAGTAACCACACACCGCAAATGGAATAATATTTTAACGTCAGGTGACATCTGACGCAGCTTGACATAATATCACATTAATTTTATTCTTGGATTTATATGATAGAGCCCGAAAAATATTATCAAACAATTGATAAAAACCATAATAGATCTTAAAATTTATTTCAAAAGTAGTTCAATGTTTTAAACAGTTATTATAATTCTATGATCAGTTAACATATTATGTTTTTGGATTAAATTTAGTGATTAGGAGGTATTTATGAATAGGAGTATTCAATACTCAATAGCATCTTTGATTATTTCCTTAAAGTGTTAATAAAATAAGTTTTGTTTCTTTATATTGAAAATTTTATTTTGCGGAAAAATTAACGTTTTTATTGCAGATGGATATTATTACTATGTAATAAATAATAATAATAAAGAAATTGAATACATCCATTTTCCTATATAGGTACTCACATTTGTAAGTTTTCTTTAGTACATTTTACCTTGAAATGTTGTAAGTATGTAGTTTTTTCTTCTAAAATCATTATGTTCTACACGATTTATAATGATTTTTTTTTTTTAATTACCCTTCATATAAGTCAAAGAAAACAATGGAAAATACAAAATATATTAATGTTAAATTCACAAATTTAATATCAGTTGTTACATTATTGGAAATCTTCTGTACACGAATAATTGTATTGTTCCGGTCATTTTGTCACATACCTGTCCATAGTAACACGATATAATATAGGTCATCATTGTTTTAATTCGGATGCATCAAACTCTGCGGACAATAGTTCTATTCACCACTACATATTGCACCCCATTCATCACGTCATGTCTCACTGTATGACAACGCCACTGCCTTCGAATGTATAATAATAATAGTTGTACACAAACAATGTTATTAATTATTATTTTCGTAGTGTTACGCACTACTCGTTTCAAAACCATTTTTACAGTGTCACACCGTAATAAGTTCACGGGATTACGCATCGAGGAATTCCGCTCCACCTCTTCGATACCAGACATTCACCCAGTCGTCGTATTTCCTTTAAGGCGATTTTACCCGCAGTATAACGACCCACGGAAGAACGAAAGTAAGGAGTAAAACGAAGAAAAATAAACACTGTATTTATATATTATATAACCTCCATACTAACGGTCGTTCACTTTATATGAAAAGTGTGTATGTGTGTGTTTATTTTTATCGCATTTTTATTCTACCCTCGACTGCCAAACGCCGAAAATAAAAAAAAACTGTTTCTTCTTGAAAAAAATATTTTCAAAAATCATTAAGTATAGGTGGTAAGTATTTCCGCACAACGCGCATCTAATGCGATTAAGCGCCATCATGGTTTGATATAGGCTTTAGCAACATTTAATTGAATTCGAGTCTATCTCGCTATAACTTAAACGTTTCACAAAGTCTAGTACTCGAACTTAATGATATTATTCTTAAGATACTGAAGTAAAATTATATAATTTATTTACGCGTGCCATGCTTTTTTATTTAATTTAAATATAACAGTCTTTATTTAAGCATTTTAAATTAATCCGTCTTAAAATATTTTAAACAGAACATTGGGATCTGATTTAATGATTTTAATTTAAAGAAATAAACAAGAAAATTACAGATGAACTACTCCAAAACAATAATGCTATCATCATACTAACTGTATAACTGAGGCTTTATATATAATTTTCAATATAGATTAAACAACTGTTGACATGACGTTACAGGCTTGGACACAGATTCGAGTTCGAGAAGAGATTCGGTGAAGACGTTAGAGTGAATTATATTTACATAAAATTTAGGTTTATAATAATTAATTGAAGAGTTTCAGTTAATAACAGTTAATGTCACATAATATAATATTTATTATTAACCCATTTGATAAATATTGTACAATTTATATATATATATATAATTAATGTAATTTTAATGACATTGAATACGTTTAATACGCCCATTACAATCTCACCCAAGTCCATGATATGGAGAATCTATGGCAACAATTAACGTCAAAAATATTATGTATGACAGTGTACGACGCGGTGGAGGTAGAAAAAAATTGCATGACCAATGACAATGATGTTTGGTAGTGGTATGACAAAAACGATGGTTTGTCGTAATGTCGTACATTGCAACCAAAATACACAGATAATGGGCTGAACACAGCACAACCATATTTTAGCAGGTTAACTATGGTGGATGAGAAATTCGATCGTCAACCACAGTCAGTGACGTAAACAACATTTTTTGATGGGGGATAGAAAAAAATAATTTTAAAGTTAGCCAACGGTTTGTAGCCTTTACCCCCTAAATCCTTTCAATAACAATATTATAAAATATACCTGCATTAAATTAAAGAAAATATACTATTATTTCTTGATTTTTAAGCCTTATCACGTCATGAACTTATTTAGTACCAGTAATCACTTATCGATGGATGGTCGACAATGTTATTTCGTTAAGATGGTTCTAAAAATCTACTCTAAATTATAGGGGAAAAAAGTTCCACGAGTAAATTTACTCTTTACCTATTTCATTCATAAAGTTTCTAATTAGATAGGTTTTCAATATATCCATACATACAAATGTTCTTTCTGAATTCGATGTACATTAAATTAAAGTGTAAAAATAATGATTATTGTGTGATATTAAATCAACTTGTCTTAAAATATTACACAGTTATAGTTTTGTAGTGTGGTTAACTTATTATAAAATATAAATAATATATTTTACAACGATGTTAAACATTAAAACCAATAAAAATATATTTAATTTAAAAAGTAAAAATTGATTATTTGATGCTTAAATTATGGGAGATGTGTATGAACACTACGAACAAATAAAGATTATTGAATTGTATCACTAAATTTATATTCTGATAACTCAAAATTGGTATAGCGTTTCAATTAATTAACAACAACTATAATTTAACTTAATATTCCTGTTAAATTATTATAGTTTAGGAAAAATCGTTATCAATTGCATGTTCATATTATCGTGGTTGTAATTATCCAAAAATGTCTTATCGAATTGAACAGTAATCATTGCTTTAAAATATAAATCAATTAATAATAATTATAAAAAAAAATCGCTTAAATTAAAAATGGATAGTTTACATATAATTACGTTTATTTCAATTAATTATTATAGGTACCTATACTAATACCTATAACATTATATACTATAGTGAAAACATATTATTTATGTTTAAAATTATATGAGCATATATAACCAATTATAATATAATGTTGGATCGAATAAAAACGACCTTCGTTACCAAAATTGAGATAAAAAAGGTGGGCAAATAAGTACCGCTTTGCTGTACACATTGAAGTCAAATAGGTCACTGTAATGTATATGTTAAATTTGAATTAAATAGTTTAAAATCATTGTATGGGTACAAAAAATGATTATGTGGTCTGTCAGACTATATTACTAAGATATTTTATGTAATTATTGCAATTAAAGTCATTTATTTTACTATTAGTCAATAGACGTAACTTAAGTTTATACTGTATGACTTATCTGTCATAAGTAATACAGTATCTTAAATAAATTTTTGTAGACAACATGGCGTTTGGAAATTTCATTGTATGTATTAAATATAATAATAAACTTTAAAAATTTTAAGTACCGACGAATAATATTTTTAAATTACAAAAAAATAACTTAAATTATTATTCATTGTTTAAATGTCTAATTTCGTCTAAATGTGTTCTTAAAATATCTATAAAACATACTGTGCATGTAAATTTTTTAAATTTTTTGATTACAGTATGAAACAAACTATTTATGAGAAAATATTGTTTAAAATTTTCATTTTTTAGCTATAGAAAATTAAAAATTTTATAGTTTTTTATTTACCTACAAAATAATATGGTGATGTTCGTGACTTTGATGGATTTTATTAAAATATCATCTTTAAAGGTTTATTTTTAAACCACTATTAAAATAAATAACATATGAGGAATCTTGTATTACATTTTTTAAAGTAACATATGAAAAAAAAATATTTCTAACTACAAAATAATTAGCATATTTTTATGAATTTTTACGAATTTTAATAAAATACTAATTTTAAATGCTTATAAAAAAATATTGCAACGTATTTTCATATTTTACTAATTATCAATTTTTAATTCTCAGAAGTTCCAACTAGATTCAATTTTGTTGCCAGAAACCACTAGAACAAACAACCTAGAGTGGAAAATCAAAGCATTTTTTTGATTGATTTTCGTGTACACAGGTACAAAAAAAATAATTAAAAAAACACATATCATTGTATAAAATTAATACATTTATCGCTCCGCTCAGAATAAAAAACTTACTATTACGATTATCAAAAATTATAAAACTCTGTTAAATGACGTTATATTTTTAAGTAGACAAAACAGGATATTTTTATATTCATATTGATGTTCCTAAAATTTTAATAAAACATATTTAATTCCTAAAATGTATATTGAATTTTTTTATGTTATAATGCTATTCATTTCGCATACTAAACAACTGTACATAGTTCAATTATAATACTTATGCTTCACATTGTTTTCTAATAGTTATGTCTATTTTTTTTTTTTTTTTTGTACCAAAGAGTAATTATTTTTATTTCCATTGATCTCAAGTCAAATGCAGTTGGCTATTTTTGATCATTTTTATTAACACAATATAAATTTACATGAAAAAAAAATAGTTCATTAGTACAGATGCATTTGTATACTTATATATCATACAATAAAAATTGTGATATTGTAACTAGGTATATTATGTAACACGATACCAGATAATTTTGGTTCGTTATCGACTATATAACAATGATGACTTGAATTGTTTTCTGTTTACATCAATTTCGTTTACGAAATAAAACCTTCAGTGTATGCTATAATACTGCAGTGTAATAATCGATACTATACGAAATTCTAAAAAGTTCCAACTGGAAATATAAAAAAAAAAACAAATACGTTTTATTTTCGCCTAAAACTAGTAGTAGTTTGTACACAATTCAAACGTCTGTTGGTCTTTAGGGTATAATTTAACCCTTTCGACGGTTCTCGTCTGTTATTTCCCAATGGAAATCAAAATCGTGACTCTTATTTGGATTTTTTTAAGGAAATTTTATTTGAAGCATGGGCGTGTGAGGAACATCTGGCTTGGTCGCGTGTCGCCTTCCGAAAGATGGCCATCGATTCAAATGTTGGCAACTATAGGGTCCTTTAAATTATAATTTGTATATACTGCTCCATGAGCTTTTACGAGTTATTAAAAATTAAAAAACAAAACTCCAGCTGCCAAGTAGGCGAAATATATTATGGTTGTGTATACAGACAGGTTTAATTTAGATAGCATACAACGCTCATAAATACTGCCAGCAATGGGCGCGGGGAACGCACCAATTTGTACCACTTTCTCAGCCCAACTTATGGATGTTGGTGAGACTGTGTATTATTTTTATTTTTTAGAAATGTAGTAGAGAGGACGAGTGGGAGAAAGAGAGACGTTTTTAAAAGTTTCTCAGTCCCTGAGACAGACTGATGACCTGTATTGTGCTCGGACGAAAAGTTTTCTAAAGGGACCATAGTGTAAATAAATTAAAAAAGAAAAACATGGTAAAGTTCAAGTGCAGCTTTGGTACGAGCAGGTGGCTCATTTACACGTATCTAGAAAAAAAGCACATACACTTCCATGAGATGTACACTCAAAAGTCTTTTGGATCATTCAGGTCATTTCTTTGAATAGTAAAAAATTATATTTTTTTTTAATAATGTGTTGGATGATTTTAATTATAATACTAATAGTAGTTTCATATTACAGTTGACCTAGTATGAAGTGTTTGGTTTAATGGTTTTTCATAATACTACATACTGCTACACTTTACTGCCGTTACAGACGCTCTGAGATTATTGTTTAAATTATTATATATATTTGAATTATAATTATATGTTTATATTTTATAATATATATTAATTTATGAATTCATTAATGTAGTTTAATTCCAGAAAGGTTTGTAAATTAAAATTTATTTTTTACCAACTATTTTAAATAGTATAAATTATTATTACTAATTATAATTCCCTTCACCTTATACAAAATGTTGTGGTAGTATAGCTCAGATATACGAAATGAAATAATTATTCAGTCGAATTTGAGAAAATTCTTGGCACAATCTTAAATAAAATTCATGTTCAATTAGAAATAAATTAATGATACATACTTGTACACTCAAATTAATTTAATTAAATTTGATGTTTATAAATAAAAAAATTATTTAATATGATGAAAGTAAGAGATTTTATCATATTTTACACACTAAAAGTAGACATAGTCAACATATCTGATTTTAACCATAGAAACAGACGAAAAAAGTTTCCAAGTGTACTAATGCATCATTTCGATTCACAGTTAATGTATATAAGTATAAATGAAAATGTATTATAATTATTACGTTTTATTTATTATAAAATAAATTATAAGAAAGAGTAGAATAATTATAAAACATAAGAAGCTGTTGAAAATATTGTTTTTAAAGTTTATAATACAACCTATACTAAAATTGATCAGCTGTGTGCGTCCCGTGGGGACGGGACTAAGCAAATAACGACAAAAGACATTGCTATCCCCAGTTTTTTTAATATTTTATAAGAGATAAAAAAAAAACAAACAAATTTTTATGGTGGAAGGACTTTACTCTTTTCACTCTGTTGATCACGACGGTCGCGGTGACTGTGAATAATATATTTATATAATCATATTTAATACATAGTAGCTTAAAGTACAAAATTCGCTAACGTGTTATTTTTTCAACTAAAATTTTAATTCAACCGACGTCCATTTAAAACTTTCATTTTTCTTGCTACTTTAATATAAAATTGAAATTGTAAAACTATTATTAAGTATTACGAATTGTATTATATATTTCTGAAGATATTAAGAGGTTTTCCACGAACTCATTAAAATTATAGAAAAAGCATTAACTATAGAAATGTATTAGGTATTTGTTTAAAAAATATTATTTGTTTATAATAAGAAAAAGGTCAATTTCTTAAATAATTAGATTTCATGTCTTTAATATAATATTATAAATCATATTAATTATACAACATTAAATATCAGATGCTTATATAGTTATATATTTTCCGGGGTATAAATTTATTTGATCAATTGAAAAAAATATATTTTTAAAATTGAATGTTAATATCTGTTGCTTGTTATTTAATAATTTAAATGTATTTAAGTTTTTAGCATTTTATTATTTGAAATAATATAAATTTTAAATGCTAGAAAACTTTATATTGGTATAATACAGGATTATAAAAGGACCTATTATGAGATACTTTTGTGTTTAGACAATTTTATTGATTATAATTGTTTTATTTAGATTGAATTTTGCATCAAATTCTGTATACAATTTAGTAATATTATTAAATATTATTACAAAACATTGTTATCTAAATAGTATAAAGTTCTACGGATGACATTGTTATTTATGGTATAAAGTCCTACAGACTTATAGACATTCTATGCATTTTTCAATAATTTTTTTTTTTTAAATTATAAATTATGTAGTTTTGAACTACAAGAAACATAGTAAAAATGTATAATAAAATAATAATAATAATAAAGTTTGAATGCAAAAACAAAAAAATATATTTTACATGTCAAAAGAATTTATTTATTGATATTTATTCATTTTGTGGATATAATTTGGAGGCGTAATTTATTGTATAATTTTGAACTATAAATGTTGGTTTGTCTATATTGAACTTTTGTTAATAGAATAACTGAAAAATTAAAGTCTTTACGAAATTTGATACAAAATGTCAAATTATATAATATTTTCTATACATAGTGATTCTAAATCTAGTTTTTTAATATCTTATAGACAGTAACCTTCGTATATTACACTAATTATTTTAAAACATTATTATATTACGAATTATAAAAAAAATGTGTAATACGTGATGACAAATTTTTTATTCTTTAAAAAGTATATTATTGATTATAAATTAATGAAAAAATAAATAAACGAATATGTGCTTATTTTTTGCCAAGGAATCATAACTATAGATTATCAAATTCTTACCAATACATTTTTTTTTTATTTATCGTTATTTTTCGTTTGAATATCTAATTTTGTCTAAATTTGAACTTAATATTTCTATGTAAATTTCTATTTTTTTTTTTTTATTTCAGTTGGAGTAACCTATGAGGAACCATATACATGAATGTATATGGTAATGTACATACTTGTACATTCTTGTAATGCTAAGCATCTATTGTATCTCTTTTTTTTTTTGAACCACCAATACGCATTTAGTTAAAAACTGGTGTATTAGTAAATATTAAGTTATAACTCTTAGTAAATTTTTAAATATTATTATTTTTTGGTTCTTCCAAAATAACTTAAAAGTACTTAGAATTTTTTATTTTTGTTTCCTAAAGTATAAACTAAATGATATTTTCTTTCAGAATCCATCCTTAATATTGAAGCATTTTTTTCTAGCATAAAATGTGTCGTCAGACACAAAAAATCAAACACCATTATTAAACTTATTATACATTTCTCCGCTTAAAATCTAAAAATATAATTTTACAATATTCTGATTTCTACAATTATGGTTAATTTATTTTATGAATCTCATATAGATATAAAATTCTGAAAAATTATTTTTTGTACCTGACCATATTCTTTTAAATAAAAATTCAATTTTATTCAATGCTTTAAATAATATAAATTATTATACGTATTTAATATAATTCATAAAAATTAAAAATTAATACAATTTTTAAATGTAAAATAATTTTCAAACCTCTGGATTTTAACTAATTTGGTCTACATTTGAACATAAAAAAAAATCTTAACTATATAAAATTTATTCTCCACGATAACATTATTTGAAAAAATCATATAACGTATAGAAATTTCAGATGAAAATAAGTAACTTCATTAAAACAAAATGCATTTATTGCATACAACTGACGAAATGATTACAAAATTATTTAATATGAAATAAGTTTTCGGTACTAAATTGAAAGAAATAAAATATTTTTTACTTGTGGTGTAAAATCTATAGTTTAGAATTATGTCCTTTCCTAAATAGGATAAAGCGGTAGAAATATAATAATATATAAATTATACTGTGTATCCCGTATATTTTTCAAATTGACCCAATCACCTGCGTGATCTTGTTAGTCCATTGAAATATTTTTCCGTTGGAATTCTCATTTTAAATTCATTCATAACGATAACTTATTTTCTTTCGCTGTCATCATTTTCGTGGTCGTTAATACCGTAATCGGGCGTCTTTTAGGTCACTATAATAATAATATAGAACGTTGCTGCTCGTAAATACTCTATAGTATTGTGTACAATCCTGAATCTTAAATATTATATTTCGAGTCATGACGCCTATACAGTACACATATAGTATATTATATTCATTCTCGCAATCATTCTTCACTATGTTAAATTAAACCCGTCGGCCGTCACAATAATATGTTTTCTGTGTGGATGTATTAAAACTGTATCCGGTATGCTGTTATTATTCAGTCACAATATACTAAGACCTGCAACTAATGACGGTCCTATAATAATATTATCGGCCAACGCGTTCGACGTCTGCTAGAGGAGATAAAAGAAACTCCACAAACACACACATACGCACGCGCGTTGAATAACAACAATAATATAAATATAATTACAGGAATACACGTGTAATTTTATCATAGTTTATAGAATGAAAAACATAATATTAGTTGGCATAAAAAATAAAAGGGTGTTCAATGATTGTTTTTAAATACAAACAGTAGACTGATGACAAGTTTTTAGTGTGAATTGCAAACAGTCATCATAAAAGTAAAAATTTTAAAAATATGTATAATAATATAAACTTTACTGCGTTTGTAAAACGAAATTATATTAAAATTATGACTCCTATAAAGGCATATAGCGATGTACATATATAAACATTACCATTGTAAATATGATATGATAGATACAAGCATAATTTATCAACATACATATTATTTATAAGTATATCATGCAGTGATGTTACTTAGTAAAAAAATCTAGGAGGCAAAATAATTTAAAAACTCAAATCAAAATCCTGATCTGGTTTAAATATATTTATATTGTATGTTCACCTAATCGTTTTTTTTTACACAAGTCTTAAAACTCATTTAATGGTTTAGAAATTTAATTGTATGTCTAGTAAGTCGTAGGTATCCATATTGATAAATATTATTAAGTACGTAAGAGTGCATTGATAAAAATATGCTCAGTTGGCATATTTGTGTGTGTGTGTGTGTGGGGGGGGGGATAAATGACACATTTACTCCTAGCAACAATGTCTAAAAGAGAAGTACCTCCCTTGCCCTCTTCCATTATTACGCCACTGATACCATGTATATATTAAGGGTCTAACCTGCTCCCATTACGTAATATTGTTTGGTTAATATTTAGAACTGTTCTTAAATTAAATTAATATTAATAAAAAACATTAAGGCCAAAGTAGCGTCAAAGCAAACGACTTGCATATGAAATAAAAGCCTTAAAATTTTCTGAAGCTATTTCATAAGAGATTTGAAAAATTAGATCACCTTGTAAAGCTACTAAAAGCAGGTATTTTTAAATTTTTATTCCACATTTCGGTTGTTTTAAGTTACGTTTTATTAATTTAATGATATTTTTAATTTATTTATTTTGATTTATAAAAAAAAATAAAATCAACCTTTTAGTTTCTTTATATAATAATTATTTTTATAAAAAATGTATAAAAATATATATTAAAAATGGTTTCAGGAAATTACTGAGCATTTTAAAGTTATTTTCCATATGAAATCTCATTGTTGCTACGCTGATGTTTCCTTTAACCATCCTCAGATAAAATCCTGATTACGTCTTTGTATAAATATATTATTAAGTTAGAAAATCATAATTGCTGAACACGATATTGTTATTTATAAATAGATTTATGTATGAAAGTGTATTTCAAAATAATGAAACGTTCAACTTCTTATGTTTCTATTTTGTTTTTAAAGTGAATTCACCTTATTTAGTCATATCATTTTCATACATATATACATATAATATCCTGAATATATATTATCATCACTTAAGGTAAGTAATTTTAAATTTAGACGAATTATAACCCAGTATTATTAAGTAATATAATATTAAATTTTAAAATTCATTATTCTATGAATATAGTTGAATTAATTTTTATAGTCCCAGATAATTATGAATACTTTTATAAACAATATGAATAATAATTACTTTTTCGATGTCTTATCCACATTTGAATCTATTGAATAAGTACTAAGCAAATACGGAATAAGGTTTACATAGGTAGGTACATTAAAAAAAGAAATAGAAAAAAATTTATAAAAATACAATCAAATAAACCATACATTATTAAAAAAAGTACTTTTCAAATGAAAAGTACACTTTTAGATTCTAAGCAAAATGATCAATATATTGGTTTTACAATAATGTGTGCAATAAAATGCTGAGTACATATCAAAATAATAAATAAAAAAATATATAAAATACACTTAAACACTAATATTTATTTAACATCGGTTCTATTACAACATTATTTATTTTCAGTGACAAACAGTTAAGTTTAAGTTTGTTATTAAAATTAAAAGTAGGTAAATACATTCTTATATTAAATAAATTTGCTTTGGGAATGATAACATGTCAAATTAAATTAAAAAGTATCTATTAAGTGGGTAGTCAAGTATCTAAGGTATAACTATAACATTTTTTTTTAAAATTCTTTAAATGCATTTGTTAACTAGTTTTTAAAATGTATTTGGAGTTCCAAACACTCCTTGCTGATAAACAACGGTTAACTGTCTGAAAGTAAAATTGATTGGTAATTGAATATATTAGAGAGTACAGTAAAAAAAAAATATAAATTAAGGGGTGAAAAAGACAGATGTACGAGGATCAAAGAGTTTAGGTATTAATAACGTGGAAGTACCAGAGAGTACTGAACAGTTAACTAATTCAAATATTTTTCTGGTAACTGTTATTATATTAATATAAATTCGATTAAAGTCATAGTAAGTTTAATTACAAAGTTTTAATTATATTGACGTTAGTTTGCATAACCTAAGATTATATAATTTTGGAAATATTTTCAGGAGGTTTTAATTATATTTTACCTTTAAAATAAAAACGAAAACAGTTTAAACTACAGATAACTATGTTATGGAGAGTTTTATTTTATTTAAGAGAATTCAATGCCAAACGTTATTAAAGAGTTCGATAAAGTAATTTTCCAAGTGCGTGTGTGTCCTGTAAATGCATATGCAGTAAGTGTACATTAGTGCGTGTGGTTGTAGTGTTAAAAAAATAACGGGGTGGTCTCTCAGATGTCAAAAACTCGACATGCTTGCTAAACAAATATTATTAATATTATTTTTTATTTGTCTATAAATATCATTGTTTTGAAAATTTTATTAAATAACTAAGTTATCCTTTAACAATTTTTGAAACTAAATTAAATGCATAATACAATTTGCTTAAAATTATATTCTTACATTGTTTTGTTATTTTATTGAGTTTAATATTCAATATTTTCAAAATATTCATATTTGGCATAAATTAGTTATGTTTTGGTAAAAAACACAGCCGGAATCGAATCCCATTAAGTGTGAAATAAAAAATGTTTATGAACTATAAACTCTATCCATAGATTTAATAAGACGTATAAAACTATAAAACTTATTGTATGAAACATATTATAGAATTATGTGTCATAATGTAACATACCATAGTTTGAAGTACATTGTCCAAAGTAACATTTATTTTATTAATTGTTGCATGCCACTGTTTTATATTTTTAACGTATTTACGTTTTTATTTTCATAAACATTATTCTAATTAACAATTAATTTTAGATATATTATATAATAATGATATCCTCCAAAATTATAACATAAAAATGTTTTGTTGTAGGACATTCTACATCCAAATCAATAAGCAAGTATGAAACTTCCGTAAATTTAATCGAATTTAGTATAAAATATCCATTCATATATCTGAATACCAGGTGTGATGCTGTTGAGTTTTTTTTTTCTATTCAAGAAAATGTAAAATTTCATTAAATTTGCTCATAATTTGTACATGGTTAATATGACTTATTAAATCAAGAAATACAACAATATTTATAATCAACTCAAAATGTTTCATACCAATGATGTCAGTTTTAAAACAGTAGATAACCACTCTGCTGCTGTACTGTAGGATCTACAATGTAGGTATTGAGTATAGTTCGTAATTTAGTAAGTCACTGTAATGTATATGTTAAATTTGAATTCAATAATAAATCATTGTATATGAAAAACGATTCTGAGCAAAGATTGACTGTCAGACTTTATTACTAAGTATATTTCGTGTTATATTGTTTTATTGTTCTTAAAGTAATTTATTTTACTATAATTAGTATTACGGCATGTTGATTTTATTTATTTTAATTATTAGATATTATTTTATGTTTTATCAAAACATTTGTGGAATTATGGTCAATTTTTTTTTAATTCCAGTTATAATAACTTACAAGGAATCTTGCATTACATTTTCAAATCTTTGATAATGAACATGAAATATTTTAAGAATTTTCTAACTACAAAATAATTGGAAAATTGTTTTTATTAATGGAGCTAGGGAAATAATGACGTTTTTAAAATGTATATACGTAAATTAATTAAAGTTTACGCGCAATTTGTATTTAAGATAACTGCAAAAACTAGAATAAAGAATATAATTTCCATTATTGTTTATCTCTAGATAAGTCCCAACGTTGAATTTATAACGATATCTCTCAACAATAATGCACCGATTTATCAAACTAAGCAAAGGTTCCCAAACAGATCTCTTAAAGTTAATTATTATTGTATCTGGTGAACTGTCGACAATTTTAGACAGAACCGCTCAAAATCAAAACTATATTTAACTGATTCGTAGTAAAACACCTAATATGCGTAGGTACATTCGGCCTATCCGCAATGTGTATCATACATTGCCTATACTCGGAAAATTCAATTCTTGTTTTCTTCTCGATGGTATTTCTTTTTTTTTTTTCTACGACGGCCATCGCACTCGTGGTATCGAATATTAATGTGCTACCCTAGGGGTCAGTCGCGAAGTCGGGGTGGCACGCGGGTTAGACTGAACAAATTTTGTGTTTTTTTTTTTTCGCATTCACACTCGGCCATGGCAGACAGATGGCGTAGCGTCCGCAGCCCCGGGGAGTGCGCACACGCCGATCACTGCCCCCCAGTGAAGCATTGGTACTGTTGTGGATCACGCCTGCAGTGTAGTAGTCGCAAGTCCCGACGGCCGGTCCGAATAAACGTTTTTTTTTTTTCGCACCGCGACAAAATAACAATTACAACAACAACGTAAACTACTACCGAGGATATCGTTGTCGATACCATAGCAATAAAATAAAATATACTATCCATATTATTAACGACAACAACAACAATAATAATAATAATAATAATAATATTGACGTTTACGCGATATCCAGTGGCGTGCACACGTGTGTATCATAATAATATAATAAATGTGGTCGGCGGTGTAAATCGACCACGACACAATTATTTTTGCACTCGAATGTTGGGAGGAAACAAATTTAATTACCGACGGACGGTGTCGTGAGACTTTATACAATACTATCATCAACTGCTCATCATCTCCCAAACTTTCTTCCGATTCCGTATAATAATAATTGACTCTTCTGAATAACGCACAAAACAATAGTTTTCACCACAAGACACCGCATCAGTCTCCACAGTGGCCGGTGAGTGAAAACGTCTTACACAAATATGCACTATCTATATAAATAATGTTATGAATACCATAATCATCGCACCCACTCCCCTCTTTGTCCAGCCCATCCCACTCATATCTCACTAATTATAATATGCTTTTGAAACAATTATAGGGATACGAATACGTCATAACAATATTCTTAGATCGAATTTTACTTACTCGTCGTAACCTCCTGTTAATTATAGGAGTTAGACACGAGTCATCTTATTGTTAACATTTTTTTATTCTAAATATTAAAATACTTTCATCTGGTATGTACTCTCAATTTGGCGTGCTCTGTAAATGGTTTTACGGTTACAAGCATATTCATTGTATATTAAATCATATAGAAAATGAATAAGAAATACTATCAGAGTTTCCCCGATTGTTCAAAAAATTTTCACTGCTTTAATGACTTTTATTGTATGTATTTTTATGTTTAAACAAAATAAAACATTATTTAATTACAAATCATCCGCGATAAGCTGTAAAAACACTTGTCATGATGACTAAATATTGGTTTAATATTATAAATATTTGCTGTTATAGCCTAATATTGGATTCTAAACATATTAACAAGTTTACCATATTTAAAATGTACAGTATTACTTAAATAAAAACAGGCTAAACTCTGACAGAATTATCTTAAACCAACGATCTAAAAATTAATAAACATCAATAACTTATAAGAATAACTTATCACGTTATTATAAAGAACATGAAATCGTAAATTTGTAATTATACTCTGCATGATTGTTATAACTGTTTTAATTTTTTTTCTTCATCAATGATTTATGAATATAACATTAATTGTAAATATTATCGTATTTTAAGCTATTTTTGAAAATGTTCCATTTTATGTTTCACACGAATAATACATTAAAGTAAACTAGCCCGAGTTAAATATATATATATATATATGTGAATCGAAAATATAATTATAAATTTAAATGCAAATTATTAAATTTTAACATAATATAAACGTAATACATATAAACCAATTGACACGATACAACATTGTTGAAACTTAAATTTTAATAATCTAATTTGTTACTAAAACTTTATAGGTATCGAATATGATTAAAACTTTCAGTGGATTAATTTTACTGACCTATAGTGATTCAATTACCTACATAGAAACTTTTTTTTACTACAGTTAATGGTCTTCAGAATAATATGATCTTTTATATTTTAAAACTTTCTAAATTGTATTATATTTTATATAATATAGGATAAATTATGTTTAATACATTTTGAAGGTATGAAAAAAAATTGTTAATCCATATTTTAATTGATTAAAAAATCTATTTTATATTTTTTTACTAAGTTATTATTTGCAGAAATAATTTTGATGCTATATTAAGTATTTCTAATAAATTAAATGTTTTAAAAATATTAATATTATTTAAAATAAGTAGAACTTGCATTATTTTATTTTAAAATTCGTTTCGAAAACAAAAATTAGAAAATTGGAATTTTATAAAAGTACGAAATATATTTTATTGCAGATATTTTCTAGTGTTTGATTTGTTAGTATTTAGTCAATATTTTAATTTTGTGTTTAAAGTTGGTAATTAACGGTTAATCGTTTAAAGTTATTGGAATCGAGTAAATGTATCTATATTACGATGTAGACATATTAAATATCAAAATTAACGTTAGAAATGACTTGATAATTAAGAGAAGCATTTGATTCGAAATAAAAACGAAATAGTAATTAAACCAACCATTAATTTTAAAACAATAGTTTCGGTTGATTAAATTTGATAAGAGAAGGTTGTTGGATGATGTGTTTATTTACACGCATCTTATTATATCTTATCAGAAATTAGCTTCTGTACACCGGCCGCCCTAAATTGCTAGTTATGTGTACTCGACCAACTATCGTTTGTTTTAACCAGCACTGTGTATGCAAGTACAGGTGATTAAACTTTTTAAGTATCTACTCGCATTTCTTGGATGTGTGCAAATCCGAGGGATGATAATTCTCCTTCTGAATGATTAATATACCACACCAGTAGTGGCATGGCAGCGTGAATCGTAAATCGGTCCGTAGTAACTTCTCTAAGTTCGGTGGCAACGTCCTCAGGGACCTCCATGGTTTAATTGTGTGCATCAATAACCGGAAAACAGTCATATTTTAAGGATAAAGCACCTAAATTGGGCTCTGGCGGTTCTTGTGGAACTCAAAAGTCAAAGTGGTATTGAATGTTTCGAGTTATTGGAAGTATTCCAAAACGCATTTAAATTTATTCCTATTTTCCATAAGTGTAGTTCAATATGCGTCCCCATTAAAGTGTCTAAATAGGATAGGTACCTACTTTCAGAGCATTATGATTGTAAAGAACAACTACTTTGAACTTTATAACGATCGAGTTGTTTAGGTTCAACCAATGTGACTGATGCGAGTCAATCAAGTATTCAAGTCCATATAAAACACTTACTTAACGAGTTTCTCTACACAAGAAAATACAAAGGGATTTAATATTGACGAGGCTTTCTCGATTAGTTTGTATATAGTTTATGTAAATTAGTTAACTGCAGAGAATCGATTAATATTATTTTTAGAAGTAAAAGTAGGTGCCTAATATACATTTACCTGGTTAAATTGTTTAATTCTAAAGTTCTGATTTTATATTGTATTTATAAATGCATTACGGTATATCGAACTCAACGTAAAAATAAAAATAATTGTACAGTTAGGTATTTAGGTAGGGTATCCCTACATGTAGTATTGTGTTTCTATTCATATAAAGTATTAGAATGTTTTATATTTATTCTAAAATTAAAAAATAGTGTGATTCACAATTTTCATTTTTCACGGAACAAAAACGAACATTTTAACTTTAATTGATATGCAAATACATTTGATTGATTTTACGTTTTGCAAAATAGGATCGACTTATAAATTTTATAATTTCTTACGCAAGTGGTTTACATTTTAATATTGATTTGTTGTTTATTAGTCGTGTCTTGAAAGTATTTTTTCAATGCTTTCATTCAGTGGATATAGTAATACGATTTCGTATTTATTTTCTGATACAGTAAATCTGACGAATGCTTTGCTTTAAGTCATTAAAAAAATCTTGGTACGCATTTGAATTTGAAGACTCACTCATTATTTCTTAAAAAAAAAACTGATTAATCGATATTGTATTTATTTGTCAATTGAATGAACCATGAAAAACTTATTACATAATATATTTTGTGGGCTGTATAAAAATAGGATTTTCTTTTATAGACTTCTATGGATCGGGGAGTTGCATTTTATCATGTTGAAACTATTTAGTTCAGCCTAAATAAAAACGCAAATTAATACAACCAACAAATACAAATAACCAAGAACAAAAAAAGGTGTACACCCAAGAGAAAAGCAACATTTTTTAACTAAGAATAAATCTCCGGGAGTGTGAAGTGAATACTTTATGAGATCATTCACATTTTCGGTCTTTTATCGTCTGTGTACAAAATACTAACTCCCCATTTATGCTCTAGCACATGCCTCCCCAATGCCATATTATTATGCATAGAATCAAAGATCAACACTTGAGGTTTTACACCACGAATTCGCATAAAAGTGCTGTACGAAACTGTTGGCAAACAATTTTTATTAAAACAAAACTTCTTATAAGATATGTATTGATCGATCGCGGTTCAGAACTAAAGTAGGTAAACGAATTTTATATTTTAATTTTTTATTTCACTTCCTATATATGTACTTAACTTTTTTAGAAATACTTTTATACAATATAAATTATGATTTTATCGAATTATTACAACTGTAAGTATCTATATTCCAATCCAATCCAAACTATGGTTACTTATGGAGATAAATCATATAGGTATCTACCATAGATCATTAAAAACATAAATCTATAACACTTATATTTATTTAACTGCTATATATCAACACAGATAAATACATTTTTATTATGTTAATAAAATAAAATAATTATTAATTTTAATTTTCCTAAATAATAGAAACATGTATTTAACAATATCCATAAATTATATAGTAGACTAAATATATTTTGCCCCACTAAAATGAAATACGTTAGGGTAATACATTAAATTAAATTTAAACTTTATTGGTTTAAATTCCACTATATACTATTATTTTTAGTTAAAATAAATTTATACTAGAACATTTAACACGTAATACTTAAAAAAAATTATTTAATTTAAACTACACATTTATTATAGGTGAAACACTAGTAAATCATAAATATTTTTTTTATTATTTGATGGTAATTATTATACAATTATTATACAATAACGTAATTAATTTAACTTCTGAGTTTGTTTTCTTACAATTTTTATTAGAACTTAAATGGTAGATTTGTAATTATTTCGATTCATATGTTTTCTTAGCAATCATTTTTATTCAAATATTAGTCATATTATAAAAACATTGTTAATGCATATCACCTACCCGCCAAAGTTAAAATCTCATAAAACATTTTTGTGATAAACTTTTTGGAAACCCCTAGACTATGCTGAAAGAGTAGGGTCGTGATCCGCTTCATTCCTGTGCACGTAAGGGTCACCGATGCATTTAGAAGGGTAAGAGGAAACATGTATAAGCCATTATTTCTAAAGCTGTATTTATTTTCTTTCTTTAAGTGTTGCACAAAGGCTGCGAACTTGTTCACGGGACATTTTTTATATGGAGAAATTGAACATCCAACATAATTGTAACCCTCATATACATTTCAATGGTTGTTAGTAACATAATATTATAATGCTATGTTTAATACATTAAAAAAAAGTGTATTACATCATGCACATTCGGATAACATTATGTATGTATTCATATTTTCAATTCACACGTGCAACAGGGTAATCTATAATGGCTTCATATTATTGTTTGTAGAAAGACGCTATAATGGTATGGAGAGATTAAAGAGGCAATTTAACCTATGATAATTATGCTTCTCAAGAAAAAAAAAATTAGCGGGTGATTATTTTTACAACGATCTTAAATTTTAAATAAATAATATGATAAAGCAATCTTAATACTTCATATTATGGTAAACAATTTACCAAGTACAATTTATAATAATAACATATTTAATATGTTGATTCGAAATGTATTAATGCAACAGCCAGTATAAACATAAATTTTGTAATATAATATAATGTGTAATAATACTATGATATTATACTACAATTAGTGAATAGTACAATAATATATTCGAAGGTTATGACCAAATATTATTTCGACTTAAATTAAAATTAATAGAAAATAAAATATAAAAAATAAATATAAATAAACCATAAAACATCCTTAGAAATAAAACTGAAACCGTGACAGGAATTGTTATTCATATGCAATGATATATCATAATATTACAGAACTCAAATTTAATACACCGATGACGAGGAATACTCAAACTTACTATACAGTGGATAGACTTTTTATTTATTTTTTTTTGTTTTTCTTCATTATCTAGCAAAATATATAATATTTTTTTTACCTAAGTACTAACTTATGTTGTTTTATTACTCTTAGTAAATTTAGAATAATTCTGAATCTATTACCTATAAATTTATTTTGAATAACATTATAAAACATAAATTTTCAAGTTCTTAAATTAAAATTAAAATATAATTGGTATAATAATGTAATATGTTTTACAATATACATACATAGTTAAATTATGATTTATAATCCATATTTGACCTACTTTCTTTACAAACTGTAATGATTCTTTTCAAAATAAAGTCGTAAGTCTCTGTATTCTTTTAAAGCCAAATTGAATAGTATATTCACTTAACGAAACGTCTCTATCCACCAAAATCCTCTTTCATCCCGTCGGAGAGACCTTTTCCACCGCCAACGCACCCGCTCGGCTTATTTGTTCTGCACACCAAATTCGGGGGCTTTCGTGACTCCCCCCCGCCGATGTAGGCGATGTGTATGCAAATTTATGCGCTAACTCGAATCCGTTTAGTTCAGCGTGTCGTTTACTCCCTTTCTCTCTCTCTCTCTCTCTGTCCCTTTCACACACGCACACGCACACACAAACACATTCCTTCTGTATTTTACTCTCATATTGTTGGTGAAATTGCCTTTAATAAGGTTACGAGAATGCAAATTTGTATAAATAAATAACGTTTTAACTGGTGGCTAACGTGTGCGTGTTAAAACGATAAAATTCCCTTGGACAAGAAATATTTTAATATATTATTAGATCATAGTATTTTTATTTAATATTATACATTTCCTTATATTGTAAACTGCTACTATAATATACTATGCATTATAGATGTCAAATAACATGGTTTTTGTAAACTAGTAATAATTGATAGCTGATTTGCTAAAGCTTTATTGCTAGTGCATTCAATTTTTTTTCTTTCTGCAAAATATCATTTTGTGACTTCTTTGCGATTGTAATTACGGGCACACGTTACACGCAATGAAGGTAAATTTAGTACTATCTAAAAAAAATGGAGAGCAGCTAAAAACGTTTCAAAAACATTAAGTTAGATTTTTTTTTTATTTATTAAAATTTTTATGTCAAAATATTTAAATAAGAATCTTTGAACTGTATAAAACATTGCTAAGATGTACAAAATCATTGATTAGATATTTAGTTAAACTAGTTGGAAGTTTATTGTTATTTTAGTTTTTCGGGTACAACAAAATACTGATTTAATAGGTACCTAGTGCAATAATATATAGTTAAAAATAAATTACGAAAGAAATCATGAATTGATATTGTAAATAAATATTGATCAAATATACTGTTATAGTATAATAATAAATTATTAAAGATTCTTCATTCTCAGCCTGAATACTTAATATTAACTACTTATGCAATTGATTTGATTTCAGTAATTAATGATAAATATTGATATACAAATATTTCCTCATTGAAATTGTAACAAACGAATGTAATTTCACATTAATAAATAATTAAAAGGCAAATATGTTTGATTTTCGTTAAACATCCATTTAATTATTCCTTGGTCAAATACTGAAATTATACGAATTGAATTATTAATGAAGTATAATGACTGTCTTGAGACTTTATAACAAGTATAAAGTTCATAGTTCATATACTCAAATAACTTTGAAGCACACACCCCTTTGAACCTTTTAAATCCAATATTCGTGATTCTTCTAGTAACTTTATGAAAAAAAAAACTTAGAACTTGCACTGTTATATATTTGATTTCGAGTGTACTCGATGTCAAGTTATTTAATATTTAAAGATATCAAGTCTGCTTTGTATAGAAATATAGACTTTAAATTATTTTTTTAGCAGTTTTTTTAGATCAACTAAATTAGGTTCAAATTGAAAAAAAAACGGAGAATTCGCTTATTTTTGCTTAGTAGGTTTTTAATGTAACGAGTCATTAAGTAGGTCACTATAATGGAAGTATTAAATTAGAATTAGGTAAATGAGAAAATGAGACAGCCGATATAGCATATATTTGTGTTTTATTCATATATTTTTTTAAGAATAGTTTTAATTAAAATATCATACTTTTATTACAACTCTTATTTTCCTTATTTGTTATTTTCAATTAGTTTTTGTCGAGAACGATCATAAATATATACCTAATTAACAAGTTAATACTAGCAAACCGTAGGAAAGGAAATATAAAAATGCTATTTTTTGAAATCTGCTGTTGTGTTAATATTACCATTTTTCTACTGATTTTCGTTAGTTTTTTATAATTATTAAGTAAAACAATTGGAATTGTCTATATTTAAAACCCATAAGAACTATTTAGATCAAATTTTCTACAAAAAATCACCTTCAATGTTAAAAATTAAACCATATTTTCTGTTTCAAAACATAATAACACACACAAAACATTGAACAATTAATACTCA
>JACXSJ010000159.1:161965-177166 GCA_014851325.1 Pentalonia nigronervosa | reverse complement strand
TAAGTTTATATTTCTAATAAAAAATAATAAAAAAAATTAAAAAGTGATAAATAAATATAAAAATATTATTTTATTTTTTGAATCTTTCTGTTTGGTGATGACATACTGATAGCTTGTAAATCACTGAGCTTCTGAAATTTGGTAATCCGTCTCTGTTACAACGAGTTACTTATTTTCGGAACTGTAATTTGTTTTATATTTTTTTTTTTATCAAATAAATATTTTGAACGGTGAAAACAGCTCAGTTCATCGAATTCTCCTTTTTAATAGAATCAAGATTAATGACAAAAATGTATAATAACACCGTGACCTTAGAATGAAAAGAAAAATATGCGAAATCTAAAGGAAAAAAACAAACATTGTAGTTTAAATAATTATTAATTTAAACAGTTACTTAAAAATTATTTATTGGTACGTAGACATATTTTAAAACTATCTCAATCAAAAATAACAAAACGGTTTCCGAATCAATATTTTACTGAAAACAATAATGAATTACATAAAGTTTCTCACGAATCGTTTATTTCTTAATCGCTAAAACAGAAACTATTTTCGCATAATAACTTCAACGCCGATTATATTCTCAGCAAGTATGAATACAATCAAAATAACGGCGTTGTCATTAACATGCTTAGAAAACTTTAAATTTTGATCAATTATTTATGTAAGTGTTGTTGAAGTCATCAAGTCTTTGCTCTGTTTTATTAAACGCGATGGGTTATTTTAAATGTTTATTTAATATCTACGTGTAAATTATGATTTTTTGGCAATAAAATAACAATTATATATAAATATCTCGAGTTAGGAATTAAGAAATTGTAATTTAAATATTGTTTATTAAATATCTATCTTGTTTGAATTAAAAACGACATTTTCGTTAAAATATTTATATTTTACACCATTGCTTATGTAAATAAAAACAAAAAGTTCATTTTCATATTATACTTCAAATGTAACTATTATATGCTGGCCATAATAATATGTCATGCATTGTTTATTATATATTCATACAAATATCAATACAGAATGAGAATATTATTATTTTTCATGTTATGTTGTTTTTGTGTGTACATAATAAGAATTTATAATTCTATATAAGAAGAAAAAGTTTACCATAACTTAAATAAAAAAAAAAATACATATAACAGTAAATATTTTAAACTCAAATCGAAAATTCTGCTTTAGTCTATTCATGAAACTACAATGCAATTTTTATGTTGACATATTATTTTTGTTTTCGGTTAAATATTAGTATTTGTAACTTATAGACATAGTATACAACCAATGTATGTTATATTATTGTCGTAATATTTTACACAATGGAATTATTAAAGAAATACATTCTAAGCTTTTGGATCTATATTATTTTCTTGATATATCGGATTAGTTTAATTTTCTTATTATTATAAAAACCAATTATATTATGTAAAACTATAATTGTTTAAACATATTTTATTGACATATCGCATGAGTATAATTATTAGTTATTAAAAATTTAAAGTATACAGATAGCTAAAAATATTTTGTTTATAATTATTATCTATTGTTGTACTGTTCTTAGATTCAGTTTTGAGTTTTAAGTTCTACTCAAATAATTGTCTGAATGAATGAAAATAATATTAATTTTTAGTTGTGGAATATTAGGAACTGTACGAATACTTTAATCTAAAACGTTTGCCGTGAATATTGTTTGTGGCTATGAAGTAAGTAGTTATGAAACATTTTTGTTTTCATTACACTGATAATTACTATTATTGGCAATCATTATCAATTTAACGTCAAACAATTGAACACTGAACGAGATCCGTGCAGTTATTGCGACAATTGGATAGCAATTAATGTGACGGTACGGCGGCATCCACAGTGTGAGGGTGAGTAGAAGTAGTCTGGCGTGTAGTATTTCAGTGACAACGTTATCGTACATTTGCATAATGTCGAGGGAGTAAAAAAAAGAGAAGAAAAGTGATTATTATCCGCAAAAAAAAAATGAAGAAGAAAATACTGCTAACCGAGATGGGCTCTAATAAAAAGAGCCTTAGGCCTACGACGCGGCGGTCGATGAAGGGAAAATACTCTTTTCAACGCGACGACGACGTGGGGGTTGTTTTTGTATGGCTAGGAAAAGCAGATGACGTCGACGAGGATATTGAGGCAGAGAGTTAAGGGTCGGTCGTTAGGGGGGGGGGGGGTAGCGCGATAGTGTGAGAGCGAGGAGCGTCGGCGACGGCGGCGGTGGTCGAAGAAAACAGCGAAGACGTTCGCGGGCCGATCGTCCGCCGCCGCTGCCGCCGGCTGTGCAGTGTGTACACCCTGTTTGCCGCGAACCCCCACCGTCGCAACCATGACCCTCCGCCACCCCGGGCTTCCTTCCCTATTTCACCACCCTCCGCACGTTCACCCCCGCCGCTATTGATTTTGAAGGCAACTGGTACCGGGCGCTGCGCACTGCCAGCCCGGGATCATCGTTTCTCCACCGACCATCCCTTCCGTTAAACTCCTCCAATCATCCCTCCCAACCAAACCGTTCCTTCTGCTCCGACCTTCACCTCCAACGATGAAGTGACAGTGGTGGCGGTGACGGTAGCGGTGAATATTACACCGAGACGACGACGAGCGACAAGCAACTATGCAGCGTCCGCCCGTCGCGCGTTCCATCCGAGTGTGACCCAGTGTTTACGAGTCGATTTCTTTTTTTTTTTTTTTTTTAAATCTAAATTAATATAATAATGCCATTTGTAAAGAGTACAACGAATGTCTAAAGTATATTCTTGTATCGATCAAATTATAACAATAATAATATTTTTAAACAGTAACTATGCGAATACGGTTTCCAGTAGTTTATAGTGTTTTTAAGAAATGCAATCACGCTGCAAACGAATAACACTGTTAAAATATTGTTGTATTTTTAAAATTTAAAATTCGTCATTACATTTTTCGTAAATATAGTTTAAAATACAGAGGCAGAATTATGAGTTTTCGACAATCTCTATATCATTCTACAGCCGTACTATAGATTTTAAACGTTTGTTCCATTTTTTTGTAGGTATTTCAATGGTTTTCATCATTTAATTACAAATACTTATGATTATAGAACTTAGTTTTATTAATAAATATTTAAAAAAACAAGTGATTTGATATACTTGAGAAAATTACTATATATTACTATGTGTCTTCCTAGTTAATTGAACACCGATTAAAACTGATTTACAAACGCAACGTTTTTAAATTTATAATTTGGTCAAACAATTTTCAAAATTAATGTTTTTTATTTTCATTTATTTCTGTTAACAATTAATTTCTGTTAAAAGAAAAGATTTTCTAATAAGAAAAATGTTTTTATTTCTATCCTATTCCATTCATACGGTAAATATATTTAGTGTCTGACAGTGGATTATGACGCTCGGCGGTTTTCCGGCAATCGACTACCAATCTCAGATTTGTATACATTTGCTGTTAAACAGCTGTCAATTATTTATAATGTAAATATCGCGATAATTCGGATAGTTCACTAGTAAATTAAACGCCACCAATATTGTATTAAAGATAAACTCGTCTTTCACGCTTACGTTTGTATACAACTTATGAAATACGACGTTACGTTTTAGATGGTTGACCACTAAATGTGTTGGGATGTCACCACTGGTGACCAACTAGTTAAACTTGTTATAATAATATTTGTATTATCAAGTATAATTTAGGGGTCTTAAAACTTCTCATAAATATCATGTGACGTTTAGACTATGACTCTAAAGTGAAATTTTGTTGATGGTTGTGTAAGAGTCACGATGTCTTGTTAATGTTGCTGCCTTGGAAAATTAAATTGTAATAGTGAAACATAATACTGTAAAATATTTATGTTTAGTTAAATACTTTATGAAGTTTTGGTGTTTCATTCAAATATAGGGATACAGGGTATCCCGTGAGGATGAACTAATTTAAAGTGGTGACTTAATGAAGTTTGCATTACTCTCGTCACTAATAGTAAATATTATTTGGACAGTGTATAATGTATATAATTATTTTGTATATATATTTATTATTTCAAGTTACTTTTGTCCCTTTCCCCTCATTCAAATTTTTTTTTGTATTTTAATTCAATAACGGTTGACGTAAAAAAATATAGTATAATTCGAGTCAAGTCTAAATAAATTATTATTGTTAAAATTTCATGAAATGTGTGTTTAAATAATCACTACACATCGATAATTTTTTTAAAACATATTTTGTATCAATTTTAACCTAAAAAAAAATCTTTATATAAAAAAATATATTTATAGATATAAAATTTACTTAACTGATATCATGTGAGATTTTTTGAAAACATTGTGCATCAGCCCTAAAATGTTATAATTTAGGCACTTCTGTAAGCTATTTTAATGAAAATAATAATTCTTCTTAAAATAGCGGATACTTTTTATTTCCCCAATGATATCCGATATAGATATGTAAGTTTCATGTATACCAATTTTCGATTCAGAAAAAAGAAACAATGCAAATAATGAATTCAAGAATTTTACATATTTAGGGTCCTGTAAAGATTATAAGTGCATTGAAGTGTCAAACCAAATTCCACAAGCTACCTTACGCAGTTTTTTAGATTGAATAGTTTTTAAGAAAAAATGCAACATATAGTTACTTCAAGTACCTATTTGAAATTATATACTATTAATTAACTATTCAAAAATTAATTTTCTAATTTATTTTGAGGTTCATTTACATAAATTAATAATACGACTTTAATATAGTATATTGTATATGCAAGTTGTAATATCAGATTTATATTATGTGAATTATTATAAATATAATGTTACACAAATTTTGCTATGAAACTCGAATACAGAATATACAAAAATATTCATATTTTCATTTCAGAAATCTGTTCTAATATTTTTTAAATAAGTTAAATACGTTTGTAATAATTACTCCCATCTTCCTTAGTTTAGAACAACACGTTCCGTATTAATTATATTTTTTTAATATCATTGAACTTTACTTATTAGTATTTCTAATTCAGTAAACTAAAAACCATATTTATTACTGCAGGCTTAAGGAAAACTATGCACTAAGGCATTTACATTTTTTATTTTTTTGTAAAAGAATATAATCAAAGTGTCAACAAATGCAATAAAATGGAAATTACGTATGCATTAAACCATAATTCCAAAATAATAATAATAATAATATATTATACATAGATATTTTTATGTGAAAAAATATAAATATTTCAGTGCAATTATTTTTATTGAATCGACGTAAAGAATTTTGTTTTAGGCATTTTTAACATATAATGATTTTTAACTTGAAATAGTTCAGTTGTAATTAAAACCATGTTCTAAACATTCTTTAATTAAAACCTGAGGTAAATTACGATATAAACTTCCGAAAGTTGATTTTATTTTTTTAGTCCAAGTATTATGTTTTGAGTGGGTAGTTATTTTGGTTCTATTCAACCGTAACATTATGATTGACATAATGTTCCATTATTTTATTTTATTATTACTTTTATCACTACTTATATTTTTATATTTTGGTTGTATACATTTTGTTCTGATGAAAAAGTCAAAAGGTGTTCAAGGTTTTTACTGTGATTAAGTTTAGTACAGCGTCATAAATCTACACTTTAAGTTGTTTTTATTTTTTTTTTATCGCTCCGACTTAAATAAAAGGTAAGCAGTCAAAAAAATAAATGATTTAGCTTATCAATATTGAATGCTCGTATGTTAAAATGTATTTTATGATAGAATTTGACAGGATACGCATCAGAATAAATGTTTTCGAATTCACAACATTTATTGAAAATATTTAATTTAACATTGTTGTTTCAAAAATTTAATATTCTAACTCTCGTCTCTCGTATAGAATTTTAAACTATTTGGCTATTACTGGAGCCTTTTATAGAATTTAGTTTTATTTAGTTAAATAAAAAGAAAACGAAATGAAGCTGCTTTCAACGGATTTCTCATCACGGTAACTATTAAGTAAGGCTATACAGTACATTTACAAGTACAGGTACAATATATATATATTTTGATTTTCATTTAATGATGTCTGCCATTGCTTTTTCGCAGTAGAATTTTGTTGTTCTTTAAAAGTTTCAAAATCTTCAGTGTTAATGACTCGTAACCTACAGATAAAGTCGTCTCATTAAATTGTAGTTATACTACGGTAGTCATACATAATATAGTATGAGACTGATACTCGTTTAATCGTATTTTAATTGGTCGCATGTAATGTAAAAATGTTTTCACTTTTACACACGATTTCCATTGCAGCTAGATTGAGAATAATAAGTACATTTTGTGATCAGAGTTTTCTTTATTATTATCTGTGACCAAGTATCAATTAATGATGTGTAATATTGACACTAATATGTTTTCCATTTCCAGACACACTAATGAGGATTCCATACTAACTATTGTTTGGCTCCAGCCTATACAAACGTCTAGTCGAAAATATTTTTCCCTAAAAGAATGATTTGAAAAAAAAAACATACACATTTAATTTAATGAATTAACTATTTAAAAAAAGATCAAAATCGCAATATAAAATAATTGTTTGGAATTTTAGTAATGCATTATTAATGTATCAATGAAAGAAAAAAAATAGTAACCATTTCATCATTTAATCTACTATTATAAACAGAACACAATATCATGTTAAAAAGAAATAAGTACCTATGTAGTAACTATATGCATTTGCAAATGCAGAATGAATTTAAATATGGTTAAAAATTAATAAAAATTTTTATTGGATGTCTATGGTAAATATATTCTATAGTATTTGTGCATACCATGTGCTTATGTATATTGATTAAAATCAAATATTTGCTTAATAAGTAAGTACAAAAGGATGAGCGTATATACATATCAATGTATTGTATTCGGTTATTCAGTCATTGTCTTTCACAAATGAATACGACAAAATACAACCATACATATATAATGTTATTTAATTTATAATTTAAAAGTCTTACAGCAGAAATAATAATGATTTAATTTACACAGTGCACAACATTTTTAACAATCATAATGATTAGTGTACAATCTGACACTCTGATATGTTATACATATATTTTGCATAATAATAGTTTACTTATTAAAGTCATTTTCTTTAATTTCATAAAAATGTCTAACGTTATATCATATCGAATATTATGATAAGATAACTACGTGGTTTGTTTAATCAGTATAAAAGATAAATAATAATTGTTAATTTAGAACCAGATTATTATTGATAATTCACTTAAAATTATTTTTTTTACACGGATTAAACGTTTTGAATTTAGTGATAATAGTATATTATTGTTTTTAAAACAAATTACTTTAATTCTATGTTCAGATTTATTCGATATCAATCAAACTTTGTGTGAGATAAAGCAACAATAAAATGTGTACAACGGAATACCACAAATCTGAGAACAATAATTATTGCATTATATATTTTACTCATGCAATAAAACGTGTGTACTTATCTTAACGAATGTCCCTTGCACGTGTAATTTGTCCGGAGGCTGGTATAGTAGAGACTTTTCCAGTTGGTTTTTATTACTTTCGAAGAGGAGTTGTAAGTCTCAGCATCTGAATGGTCCCTGCGGGACGAATTAGACACGGATTTTTTTTGGTTATTTTCCTACTCATTTTTCCGCCATTCAATATTACACAAACGTGACTAAGATTTTATGGAGATAATTATTAAACTATTTATTATGCACAATCATATTTGTTTATTTTTAACTCTGAGTGTCCAACTATACTGTACAACAATTTAACGGTTAAGACGAGCTTTAATTTTACTTAGTCATTTTAGTAATTATAATTGGTGATCATATCCATTAAATTGTACTACTGTTTACTAATTTTACCGTTCTTTAATTATAGAAATTAATATAGTTGTAGGTATTATCCAATATAAAATGGCAAATACACTATTAAAACTATATATTTATACTATATATTATATATTCAGTCAATGTGTTTAAAATTTAAAATAAAAAACTATAAAATATAATTAGTTTTTTTTATATAAGTTCATGTTTAGCAAATTAAGCAACTGTATAATTAGGTAAGGTCATCGGTAAATTATCATATAATATAGATCATACTATATTTGTATTAATAAAATTACCATTAAATAATCTAATATTTGTTAAATTTATCTAATAAATAATAAATAGATTTTAATATATAAAAATATATATAAAGTTAGGTAATTAGTAGTTTTTAAAAATTTAAATTTCGTTAAATAATAAAACTCTTACATTAACAGTATATACTATATAATACAGTAGTACTAATAATAGACGTTACAATAAAGTGTTTGATTTCCTTCAATAACAAGTCAATCATATTTTTTGTATTTTATTTTGTAAGCTGTATTTATATTTATACATATATTATTGGTAAAAATTATAGTATAAAACAAAGTACGATAATTCAACTAGGTATACTACTAAAATGAAGTATTTTTTTATATTCCATCTATCTGTTCCTAGATGATTTTTATTCAATGGGCATATAGGTAATACTCTGGTATTGTTATAGTTGACTTGAAATTATTTCCATCATACAATACATTTAATTACGTAAGTACAAAGATATTTGACAAATAATAATAAAATAAGTTGCGCCAAAGACAACAAGAGAGGTGGGTATCCTTAACCAATTTATTGAATCGTAAAAACATTATTAATTTCCAATTTAGATTTGAATGCATGCTATGCAGTTTGTTTTGTGGTTCATACAAGTTTAATCAACAGTTCGATATCGTAAAAATCAAAACGAATATTTTATGTGATTGGAAAATAGAAATAATAGTTCCGTTATTAATATAAAGTTCAAAATATAAGGATTTGAGCATTAAAATGTCATGATATAATATTGTCTTATGTTTTGAGTTTACTTGCATCTTGTTTCATCAGTGACATCATTAGAATTTAATGATTATGTTTTATGTTTAATAGTAAAATTACTTGTCCTAAAATCTGATTTATGTAATCTTTATATTAGGTTCAATCCTCACTCTTGAAATTCGATTATTGTTCTAATAGAAAAAAAAATAGTTGGTTATCTGATAGATGATGAATTTTTTATTTAGTTGGTGGATACATATGGACGAATTATAAAAAGGCGAGCAAACGGAAAACAAATGTACAACCTTTCATATTTTCTTTCCTTGTCAACAGGGAGCGAAATGTGTTTTATTGTTGAAGTTGAAATGTATATTATGTTATTTTTCATCGAGTTCTAAGTATATAAATTATACTAAATTATACTTAAATTATATTAAATTATTAAAATATTGTCGTCAATACTCGACACCTTGACACCCGCAAGGACCAATCACAATTTGTGCATAGATAAATTTTTGTTTTTATGTAAAAATATAATAATATAGTAAATTTGTAAACGTAACTTTTTTGAGGAACTCTAATTAGGTTTTAAGTACATACTTTTCATGTATTTTAATTGAAATAACCACAAAATAACATTGAACGTATCATAAGTTATTGTTATGTATGTCTAAAATATGAGTTGATAATTTTACTCATTGATTAAACATGTAGTTAAACATGATTTAACATTAGTTAGGGTGCATACTTATTTGATTAATTTTTTTTTTAATTTTTAACTATTAACACAATAATATATATTTTTTTTAAATTCAAATTTATTTATTTTTAAAATTTATACATTTAATTAATATTCACGTTTTTATTAAATAAATAAAATCATCTTGTATCTAAGAACATAACTATGTTAAATTAATTTTTAATTTTCATATATTGTTTATAAATCATAATTATATTAGTTCTTTAAGTTACGAATATTTAGTTGTCTGTATTAGTATGTATTATTTGTTTAATACATTTTATACATTTTGTTTTCATTTTATTTATATGAATAAATTGTATTTTATTTAGTATGAATTAAAACTGTGTTTATAAAATGTTCTACATGATAATACAATATAATAATTGATTATGATTGTCAGAAAACTGAAAATTACATGATATAAATGTTAGTTAATATTAAAATGTTTCCTTAAATTAATTACAGCAATTAAAATATATTGATAAATATAGACAATACTAAACATAAATCGATTTTTAATATGTTTATTAGTGATTCAATGAATAGCTACTAAAATATTGTGATAACTATTTTAATGGCATTCAAACATATCTTTTTATAAAATTAATTAAATTAAACATTTGTGATTACCTTGTTGAGTTCAAATTAAAACTACAAAGTTATATATTTTTCTTATAGATGCGACTATTAGTAAAGTGATAGGTAAAAGGTGGTATAGCACCATTAGTACTTACTGCGTTTTAATAAGAAACTGGTAGAAGCAAAAATGAGAATTTATTAAAAATTTAAATAATAATAAATAGTTTAATAAATTTATATGCACCTACGGAACTGTTAAAAAAAAAAAGTGTGCTTCAAAAAATTTGTGACACTTAACAAAGTTCAAGTCGAATTAATTTTATTATTATTCGTATTTTTATTTCATACATTCAGCCAGTAATTTTAATTGCGTTTGCAGAATGCAAACAATACTTGACATGCATTTTTTGACCGTATCTTCCCCTATTTTTATACTATAGTGGCAAATTTCGCACTTGTTTAATATACTGATAGTGTATAATGTAAACACACATTATTCCCCTTGCTTAAGTAGCGTCTCACTTGAAGGTAAAGTAGACTTTAAAATCCATTGCATACATTACTTTGATAACCAATTTTTATTGTTTACAATTACCATATATTGACACAAATTTTTGAACAAGACGGTTATATTTTATCTGAGATGATCTATGATATGAAACACCGAAACAAACACTCCAAATTTGAACAATTCAAACTGATTTAATTAGCAAGTACTCGAAAAATTATAATGTTAAAATTTGCAATTACTTTTTTGTCGTACGAAGCATTTTGACACACGTAAAATGACAAAACAAATAGTTTAAAAGTCAAAATCATATAAACACGAATGCCATTCTTATAGGAGACGCTTTTGACTATAGCTCCCTAGAACCGTGCGCATTTTACGGAGGTCATATAACTATAGCACATTGAAACACGACCATTGTAGCCGCGTGCCTTTTGGGGTCAAGAGTTTCGCGTGATCAATCGTCCTGATGGGGAGCTTTGAGACTTTAAAAACCCGAAAAGCCGACACGGCATACACACAGATAGACGTTGTCGTGTACAACACATCACGCAAGCGTAAATTGACTTCAGCCCTTTTCGCTCGTTCTATAATACCCCACGCAACCCATTCGTCTTTTCGGAATTTATAAACCAGGAAACGGCGGAACAATCCAATTACAATGGTTAGGTGTATTGGGGAAAAAAGTTTACCTTCACATCCACTATTAATATTTATTATATAGTCCCCTTCACCACTGCAGAAATTTGGCGTCTTCGGAGTCAGATTTTTCGGATATGTTTGTTTGACTTTCAGCTTTAGATGCGCGTCTCGAAATAATGACGCCCCGGGGACTAGTGGGTCACTGCGCGGTGAGCCCTAAGTCTCGATTTTGGTGCCCGTTTTGTTGGTGATGGGCATAGATTTTCCCATTTAATATTACGGTATCAGATTTTTGGGATTTAAGATATATTTTTTTTTATGCGGGATGTGCTAAAGATTTTCTTTTTTTTGTTTCTTTATCTTCATCATATAATGTCCACTCATTATACTTAAGGTGTTCAGATTATTCATTCCAATAACGCATTTGAAGATAAACGCCGGTTTCATTGCTACAAAAATAATATTTACATACCTATCAAAATCACGATACAAGAATTATTCAAAATGTTTTTATTTAGTTCGTGTCAAGTAGGATTGTCCTGTAATAACACTTTAAGCAGATTCCACAATACCGTTATCGTTATATTCTCAAAGTCTAAAATATGTTTTAATGTAAATTGTTTACTACATTCTGTAAAAAACACTCGAATGAAGTGTATAAAAATGAATCTTAAGCAAACCTCTTAAAAATAAAACAAAGCTTTATTGACAAACATTTTGTAAAAATCATTATATATCTTTATATAATATAATTCCAGCGGTAACTATGCATATGCAAATTATTTTACATTTACTTTTTCATAACGTTTATAGTACGATTTAAAATCTGTATTTTGATTTTATTAGGTATTGAAAATATACTTGTAGACTGGGGAGGTACACTCTTCAAAATTCAGGTTATAAAATTAGATTTTATTAATTAATAAAAAAAAGCAATATAATTGCTCATTCGCAATAATATTATAGTTGTATTTTATGTGTTTTCTAAATTTATCCAGAAAACATTGTTCATAGAACCGATTAATTAAAATTAAATTGTATTTATTTTAAGAGAAAAAAAACTTTATATATAAACAATATGCATAATATTCATATATATAATGGTTTATGTTTCGATCATCCATCATTTCATTAAACAGTGTTATTTTCGTTCTCGATAGTATTAAGAAAAATATATAGGTAGTTATCTGGTTTTTGATTGCACCCTTCCATTTGATTACTCGGAAGTTTCAATAGTTTTAGCGTCTCAGTGGAATTACTGTCAATATTTACAACAAGTTAAAAACTTCAACCATTGTTTCCTATTATTTCTCTAAAAAAACGTCACGTTCTTTTTTTGTAAATGCTTTTTCTTCTTTTCGTGTCGGTTTTCATATTCCTTTCGTTTGCCAGTAAACAGCAATCCGTGTTGCTTTGTCTGAGATGCCAATGGTCGTCATAACATTATCCTTCCGGCATTTAGTCGGTAATAGTGGACACTCAAATAAATGGTCTGCGTCTTACTCTTGACCGCGGTCGCATTTACCGTCCTCTATTTCTCCATTTCTTCATGTTGCTTGCTGTCCTTGCAGTTTCGATTCGTAGTCTATTTAACGTCTTCCATGTCGACCATGGTAGATTACTACCAGATGGTAAGCTTTCTTTTAGGTACTTCCATTGATGTGAGTTATATCCCTTTTATTTCCTTTTTCCATAGGTCAATCCTTATCGTTTCAGATTTTTGTGTTAAACTTATTGTTGTTTTCAGGAAAATGTTCCTAGATTTAAGTCGGCTCCCTAAGTGGTTATCTTCATGTAAAGGATGTCTAATGTCTGATTCTTGTTTTGTGTTTTTTATCCTTGCTGCCACCTCTCTCCTTATGTTCGGAAGTGCTATTCTACATAGTACCTGTACTTTTTGAATTGGGATTGGTGTCAAGCATCTTGTAATTATTTTATTGGTTATATTTAAGGTGACATCTACTTTCATGTCATGTATTGAGTTTTTCTACGCAGCACACGCATATTCACCTGTTGAATAACATAATGCTAGGGTTATCATTCTTAAGACATGATGGTCTGCGCTCCATTAAGAGCTTACCAGTTTCCGCAAAAACAGTTCCTTACATCTTTTTTTACTTTTGTATTTTGATAGCGACTTCAAAATTTCAGAATCCGATCTAGTTTAATGCTTAGGTATTTTGGTTTATCACAGTGCTTTAGGCCTGTGCCTTGCCAATTAATTCTCAGTGTCCGTTTATTGTCTCTATTTTGTAGTTGGAAAGAAGTTATTTGTGTTTTTGCTGGGTTTAGTTTGAAATAGTTGTTATTGTAGTATCTCACTGACCTATCAAGCGCGGTCTTCTTTAAAAAAGGCCCTTTTCAGAGCTAACCGTGACGAGGCTATTGTAAATACTGATAACTGCGGTACTAGCCTAATAAATGTTTATTTTGTTTTCATCAGTAAATTAAATTGTATAAATGTGACCGCGGATAAATCAATATATCAATATTTTACATAAAACAATTCTGGGTTCTAAATAAGCACTGAGCGAATGTATGGAAAAAAATTGATACTGTTTAATTCTTAAACAACTAAATAGTGTATTATTTGTATAAAAAATGATAACAGTTGATTTTCATTCAATTTATTTTTGTCACTTAAAATACCGCGGAATTATTCATGGGACATATTTTATTGGAAACAGTAATAGGTTTCCATGTTTTGTAATATATCCACCCAACAACTTTAAAAAATAAGCAAATAACACTTTTGTATTGGCAAAATGTTTTATGTAAAGAAAATAAAACCAACTGCAAGTTTTCTTTATTATTGTGTAATATAGACAATCGCATTCTTTTGTTAAAATAATAGTTTATTTTTCCATATAATATAATTAATCTATATAAAGAATTATTTAATTTTTTTTTTTTATTATTCTTTTGTAACGCAAAATGTGAATAGTTAGTTATGTTTAATAATTCTTACCTAAAATAATCGATCACAATTCATTATAAAATCGTTGCACATGAAAAACGATTTTGAATCAAGACGGTTTTCGGTTTCTATTTCTAAAGATATTTTATAATTTATTTATATGAGTTACCATCAGTAAAACAGTAGAATGAACTATTTTTTTTTTTTAAAAATACAGCATAAATTATAAATTAGCTATTATAATATTATTTTAATTGTTATTGTTATCAGCCATCGAGTCAATACCGACGTTTGGTAGAATGCTGTAAATTGGTTTGTAATTTTAAATGCAATTTGATTGAAATTGCAATTGCATTTTGAATATGTCACAGAGTATAGAAAATAATATTATTTGTTATTTTTATAAGTTCAAAATCCTTACTATTATTATTCTTTTAATAACAATCATTTCATATTACCTTTCGATTATATATAAGTTAATTTCATATGCAAAACAAAAATTAAAATATATGGTTATAGTTTTAAATATAAATATATATTTTACTTATTAATAATATCAGCCTATTAAAGCCGTTTAATTTTAGGAGTTTATTTATCATTTTTCAAACAATATTATCAGTAAGAAGAAGTCAGTAAATTTACCACTATGATTAATATACCACCAACCTTATTTTTCTAGCTAGACATTATGATGGCTGTATACGTTTAGAATATTTATGCTTGTATATAACTGTGTACAATCACGTGAGAGATACACAGATGAACATTTTATTTTTCACTTTTTGTTCCCTTCTTTAAGTCCGAAAAACATATTAAATAAATAATACACATATACATAATGTCGCACGTACTGTGGTAGAGTCTCTACGATTCTGTGTTGAATAATGTCGCCATTAACGGTGATCGATCAACAAGCGTTAAAATATACAAAACGTTCTTGACAGCTGACAATCGATAGTGGGAGT
>JACXSJ010000159.1:34508-161865 GCA_014851325.1 Pentalonia nigronervosa | reverse complement strand
GAGAGAGAGAGAGAGAGAGAGAGAGAGAGAGAGAGAGAGAGAGAGAGAGAGAGAGAGAGAGTATTGTAGTGGGGAATAGGAAGGAATAAAAATGTCGTTGAGATATTTCGACGCCCAGAGGATTATAATATTATACATCTGGTTTGGAGATTTCATAATAAGCCTATTGATGAGTGACGAGGTGATGGCGAAGAATAAACTACAGTAGCATACAGGGTGGTTCAAGTAACTGTTCGGAACCTGTTTCATATTGTTACTGACTGAGTTAGAATTATGGAATTCATAATTTTTTTGTATTTAAGTTATCCAGCGTCGGGTTGTTATCTACATTGTTTTGTGATTTTTCATCAATGTAGATTCAAAAATGTGTTTACAATCCACATGATAGTAGTTCTTAAATTTATATATATAGGAGTCAGTTGGGAGAGTAAACCATTGATGAAAGTAAAGTTCTCATGAAATAATTTGGATTTTCTGGTAAACATTAAACTTAATTTAAATGTCTACAAATAAATTTGTTAAAAATTGTTTATTTTAATTTGTCCTAATAGTTCTAAAAATAATTCTTAAAATTCTAATAATTATAAGATATTATTTTTGATTTGTAATTATTATTTGTTACACTACTACTCTTTAAATCCGATGAAATTAAATTTTTTTTCTGTTTATTTCGTGTTTAATATTATTTCGGTGATATTGCTAGTTCATCTATCTGCGATATGAAATAAAACTGAGCACCTAAAAGACCCAAAGTAGACAATTCGTCCAATCTGAAGCTGATAAAGTTAATTAAATCTATAGAAACAGGGAGTGAATATTATTGTAATCCTAGAGATCTATAGTGGCTTCTGTTGTCAGAAGTCACAATACGTCCTGAAGGTCTTATAGACACAATCCGAGTAATGGAAAAATTGTATCCAATAGTATTTTCTAAAGTATGCTGCACAAAGGATCTCCGCCGCACTTTGTACACCAGGTCACTATCGTTCTGCAATCGGCACTCCTTGAATGATGAAAAATGATTTTTCCTAAACACTTAGATTTATACTTGATCCGAACGAAAAATTTATAGGAACCTCGACAAAATGTTGCCGAAAAATATTATTTGATATTTTTTATTTGTAGAATACTGTTTAAAGACAGATATAAAAATAAAATGTATAATATGCCAAAAGTGATTTACCATAGGTAAGTCATTTATAACTTGGATAACTTAATTTAAATTATATTATTAATTATATTGTTGAGTTAAATATTAAAATTATATAAGAAAACTAATCGAACTCTGTTGAAGTACACAAATGTACGGTAACTGATTTTTGCACGGGGCAGGTTTTTATGGTTTGAAATGCTCTTATTATATATTTGGTAATATAACAAATGAACTATTTTAGAGGCGGTAATATTCGTAAAAACATCGATGGAAAAATAATATTATTATTGTTTAAACGAAATAAAAAAAAAACCAAAAAAAGTTTGAAGAAAATGAATAACAATAATAAATTACGAGGAGTAAAAAATAAAATTACATCGAATCAATATATTGTGTCGTTGCTTATGTCCCTCTTTGCTCAGTGCTACCCACCCGACAATCTAATATTGATGGCGTAACAGCTCGAGAAGTAACCGAAGGGGTACACGGATGGCTCAAACCCCGTAAATTACAGGCAGGCGACAGTATAGGCTGCTGGCAATCAATCTCAGCAAAATAATCGGTTCTGTCTATAAGGTAATTGAAGTAAGCCGCTATGGCAGTGGCCGCCACGGCGATAGGTAGAAAAAAATTACCGAGTTTTTCCATTTTGACGCGAAAACCTGGAGACACGGTTCGATTTATTTCAATGCATAATTCTTTAAAATAAAAACACGCCGTCAATTTTAGCGACCGACGAAGACCATAAATTGTGTGCCGCAATAGCAGTAAAGGGTGTACATACCTGTACATAAATAACATTCTGGCTTTTTCCCATAGGACAGTATATGCATGTACGAGATATTATTTATATTTTTTTTATCAATAAAATATTTGCAAATTTTGTGATATATCAATTTGTGCATTTTAAGTAGAAAGTTATTTTCGACGCTATTCGATCCGACATGATTAATATCTAAATGAAAAACGTATTACTGCAACACTCTATCAAACGATTAATTATTGATATTTCTATATCCATGAATAATGTATAATATTAAATCATACTGTAACGATGCAAACATTATTGAATAGTTTCTTTCCTGATGAGACACATTTTTATCATTACATTTTAGTAGTAAAATGAGTAGAGTGGAACACGAGAACGGGCATCACGTGTAACAGTAGGTATATTAGTTAATAATTAGTGGATATGTTGTAATACGATCAGTAAGTATTTTCAGAAGATAATTTCCAAGTTTGCCGATTTGACTCGCTCATTTATGATAGTAGATTGTCTGTCTAAAGTTACAGGTAAAAGGTATTTTTTTTATCTTAGTTACATATTATATTCTTATTTCGTTGTTCATTACCAATTGTATGAAAAATAACACAACAGTCAAAGTCTTTATTAAGATTAGTTGGATTAGATAACTATAGGAACTTTGAATTATATCTATATTATATCGGACCAGATTTTGGTCGGCAAGTTTAGAGCTCCTCTGTTTCCTTAGTGAATAAAGTTTGATAAGTTTACCGACACCCAATTTAGACGTAATAATAAATTCGTATTCTGAATGGTGTGCGTACGTGCATGTGTATGTTTGTGTGAAAGAGAGAGAGAGAGAGAGCTCTATGTGTACTTACACTACCTACTACTATAACTATCAACTTAAACCATATTAGTGTAATGGGACCGTTTAGTTGTTGCATTCCATATAAATTGGTCTATGCAGTATGCATGAACACTCGACTAGGCCACGGATCTTATACGGAAAATATTAATAATTTGATAGATAAATTAAATAAAATCTGTTAAAACATTGTAGATAATAGGTATGATAATGATAAACACATCATAAATGATATATATAAATTGTTCAATATTTTTTTGTTTGATAACAATTGTTAATTAATAATTATAATTTCACAATGAAAATATTGATTTTTGAAACCCTCCATAAAAAATGGTTAGCAAAACTGCTCCTTGAAGTTAATTAGAAAATACATAACATAAAAGGATAATATATTATAATATTATTAAATCAAACGCTGCTTTATATTTTGAAATAATAAGTCTCGCCGTTTATATAACATTATCGTAATAGCACTGCCTTGATTAAAATCGTCACTTCCTTTTTAGAAATGCCAAAATAACATTACACTTTGGAGCATCATAACTCTAAGTTATATAGCACAAATATTTACTGTACAGAAAATATCAGGGATTAACTCTCCACCATAATATAATCCAAAATACTATAATGTCTCACATAGTTCATCCAACTATAGTAACCAAATTAAACGACGTAAGCTTAAAATTAATCCGTTCGATTTGTATTATTTTGAACTTTGCATTGCGTTACAAAAGGTTCATTAAAAATAATATTTAACCTTTTTTTTGTATAATATATTATTGTATTTTTACATGACTGGTTCTAAAATAAAATAAATACATTATTCACGTATTAAAGAAATTAAAACACAATATGAACTTAAATGATTATATTTCAAACTATGGTATTACATTTTTTTATAATTTTGTAATGCATATTATATAATGAAACTCAATTAGATAAATATGATAATCGTTTTGGGGATATGAATTTATTTTTTTTTAACGGTATGGTATATAATTTATTAAATCATACATCAAAATTATTTTATTAATTTAAATTTATTAACCCTAACATATTAAACTGGGTTAAATTTATTAAAACTAAGTATTATGTAAAAAGTTACAATTCAAGTAAACAATTGTATTTTATGTATCAGATGAATATATTTTATTGACACGAGAATGACAAACTTAACCTGTCTCTAAAAGGAAGAGATGAAAGTTTTTTTTTTTTTCAATTCTATTTTAAATAAATGTAAGTGCCTAGTATCTAAGTCCCAAAAAAAAAAAAATTAATGTACTATTCACGTAAAGGTGTAAGGCCTGCTATCGGGCTTGTACGACCAAATCGTTCAATTATCGACTATACAGAATACATTATATATATATATATATATCTTTTACCAGGAAAAGGGTGGAAAGGGAGACAGAAAACACATTACGTTCGTTTAGTTTACCTGTAACAAATTGACGGGAAGATTGGGGAAAAAGGTACTATTATGAATACGTGGAGAGGAGCCATGTGATCTGTTAGCTGTCGAATAACCGGTGGCGGGCGTTAAATTAAAAAAAAAAAACGTTAGAGGGAAATTGCAGGTTGCGCGAGGGAAAAAAAGACACGGGAAATTATTCAAACGCGTGCTGGCGCTCGCCTCATAGTGAAAACGCGTCATATACGTGCCGGGAAATCTGTGTGTTGCAAAGTAATTGTACTACAACGTGACTAACCTATGGTGATTTTTCATCGACGGATGCTCGTTTGCTGTAAAAAAAAAAAAACTCGTTTTTCATTAATAAAGTATTTGATTTACAAACTAATTATTGTAAAAACAATACATAAATAATATTACTTATTTATTTGTCAAAGCTATTTTAAAATTTATCACATTAAAATATACAAATATTTATATTTTCATGCATAAATGAACATTTTCCCAAAGACAGCAATGTCTACAATGATCAATATTTAAAGTTATCTTGATAAATTGAAGTAGCATAAAAATTAAAAAACAATTATTTTCCTAGAAAAAGTAAGTGTGCGTTGATTTAGTACAATAAATATTGCCGATCTGTTTAATTTTTTTTTTATTATTATTATTATTATTGGCGCTAAAGGTAGATAATATTATTTATAATTTTATCGATTAATGAGCATTACAAACATCAAGTATTGGTTGTTAATATATATAAATTTCTATAAATGGTGCATCATTATAAAAATTACAATTTGTATACTGAGTGATTATATTAACAGTTAACACTTATGAAATGCTGAGATTTTTGTAATCATTTTTTTTTTTATATAATTTTAAGTTATTATAAAACACAATTTTCGAAAATAAAAATACATTTCCGCTATTTTTTATAGTAATAAGTCGAGTGCTAAAATTTAGCTCCACAAAGAACAGTGTTCAAAATTAAATTTTTACTTAACATTAATTTGTTTCAATAGACCAAAATACTAGATTCTTATTTCATTTAACTATATTATTTTCATTTTTGTTTTAACATAAAAACAATTTATTTAATATATTACCGTCAAAAGATATTTTATATTATACGTTCCAGCCGTAAACCGAATTTGTTATTAATAATTTAACCGGCGCCGAGCAATCGAACGGTTCGCTGCTCACCCCTAGTTTGTCCTCCAGTTGATTAAATTTCTCTAAATTGTCTATTCCGCTCCAATGAAATTCTACGTGTAACCGATTTTTTTCAATGAAAAAAATATATAACGTCGTAAAAATTAAGCTTAAATGTTTATCTTTACGAATGGTCTTGTTTATACACATTTCTCGTTCAGTTTTGCGATCGATAAACTTTAAGGTCAGAACTAAATATTCCATAGATGTACAAGAATATCACCCAAAATTGACGTTTGGCACTTTGTTTAATCAGTGTATTTTTATGTACCACGACTTCAGTAGTTTTTTTTTCTTTAATATATATAACAAATATTTTCAGAGAAAATCAACATTTTTATTACAAAATGATTATTTTTTAACAGAAATAGAATTAGTTAAGCAAAAATTAAGAACAATATTTTGTTTTCTCAATAAACTTTTTTTCTACTAGTTTATACTAATCATCTGAATTCTAAAAATATTTTAATACTACATCATTTTATATAAATCCCATATAAATAAAATTATGTACCATAATTCTATATCCATAATTCAAAACTGAGGTCACTCTGCAATATAGTAGATTTCTAATGCAAATTTTAAATATTCACTTACATTACAAAAAGAGACAATATATTTTTAAAATATTATCAATTGAATCATACATTTTATCAACTAGATATTTTAGAAATTGTTTATATGCGTATTTTGTGAAAATGTTAAGTGCCTACGGTTAGGTTTCTTAATTACAACAATAAATCGATTTTGTAAAAACTTGTTTTGAATAAATATTCTGTTTTTTGTTCTTCACGATTATATTTAAATGTACTGAATGAAAGTACCAACAAGATTCAATTTGCTACTAGAAACCACCTTCAAAGGTTATTTATTGTTGTTAGAGGTTAGTCAAATACAAAAAAAAAACACAAATCACTGTAAAACAAATGCATTTATTGCTCTACACAGAATCTAAAATAGAATACCTAAACTCTAAAGTCAAAAAATCCCACAACTTTTTAAGTTATTTTGATTGTTTGTCATTAAAAAATCAAACGTATTTTTTAGACAATTGAAAAATAAAAATGCTTGAAAGTACTATGTATACATTATATTTTGTGTTTCTTTTTGTTATTTTTTTTTTCTGAATGAGTATAATAATTATGAAAAGTAAAAGTGGATTATAGAAACAGACTTGTTCGGAGTTTCTTGTGGATATAATTCATTTGATAAGTACCAAGTGGCACTACTACATACAATATACTTACAGTATTATTGTTGTCAGATATCTGTATATGCAAACCAATTCTGGTCGTATTTATGATGATTGTGACAACGACCAACGACGACAGTGTACACCGGCGGTGTTGGGAGGAATTAGGGGGGAATCTGCGGGGATGTGAGTTGTGGGGGGGAGGGGGTGGCCTGCCATCAGGGTTGGGAATTAAAACGGTGAATAAAGACACGAGACGGCGGTGGGTCGCTTTTGTTCCAGAGCAGAAGCAGTGAGAAATGATTCGACGGGCGTGCGGCTGTCAGTTCGCGGGCCACCGAATCATTAATAAAATCTCTCTCACTGAATCCCTCCCGCACCCACTCTCTCGGTCTGTACCCACTCGTTGTTTGGCGGCGCCGGTTCCTACTCTCGAATTTATTCCTACGAACCCAGTCGCCACGTCGGAGCAAAACACAACAAATTTCACGACTGTGATCCCCGCTTCGACCTCTTCCACTCACCGTCCTCCATTATTCGTTATGTACATGTGTGTGTGTATGTTTATATATATATATATATATATATGTATATATAAGTACTTTCTCCAGCCCTCCCCCGTAGATTCGCTGGAGTGTGAGAGTGAGGAAGAGACCACAGTCGGAAAAAGCTCCGACCTAATGAATAAATCCATCCATAGTTTCGAATCAATCTCTGTCAACCATGCCGATGACGTCCATTGTCGAAAAACGTAAAAGGCACAATGTGACTATATTTTGATATATATATATTTATTATATTGTATACATATACATCCAATAACATTGCTGTTGCGGCTGCCACCCACTCCCCTCACGTCAACACCCCTACAATCCTTCCACGACACATCCAGCGACGTTCTGCGCGCCGCCTACACGGTTGGTATTTTCTGACACTAATAATAATTACACGTTGATTACGTGATGTATGACTATATTATATGACACACAAACACATACGCGTACGTACCCACGCATGTGGGACACCCTCATCACACAATATTATATTATATCATCAAATAACCAAATGTTAAAATTAGACGCGCTTTGATCATCAGTGGCGTTGCGTTATTGAAGTATTAACAAAATAGTGTTTTACTTTCTAAGGGGTCGCGTTGATGAATCCGTCCACCTAACTTTTCTTGCTGTATTTTCCTTGAGCTTTAGGCAGTTGCTCATATATTCATTATTCCGCTCATACAAAACAAAAGTCAATGTACACCGAGCCAATAACCCGTGTATATCGGTTTAAGACCCTCTGCGTAAATTGTTTAAAATGTATGTTCAGCGTAAATATAATACGCCTAACTTATTGCAAATACAATGTTTGACCGTATTTCAACACAAAAATAATTGTTTACATGATCATTTGAAATTATATCTTAGTATATTATAATAAATAAAAATTACCGTAAAAATTGTTTTATACACTAGAATATGTTAATTTCAAGAACAACGACGATATAATTAAGAATTTGTTTTTTATTAATTGTATTTTGGTAAAATGTAAAGGAGGTAGTTTTGAGCTTTTAAAGTTTAAACATTTAAGTATTCAACTCAAAATAATTAACATAATATACTAAGCAGTTGTTAGAAGGCTTATTATCTAAAGTATTTTTTAACTTCTTGACCAATGGTTTTTATTAATACAAACACTATATAATATATTTAAAAATTATTCGAGCATTGACAATATACTTATGTCAAATACAAAAACCACTAAAAACTTAGTCTATTATATTATGATAAATGTTAAACGTTAAATAAATTATTAATTCCATGACCACCGGGCTTATATTCAGAGTACGATTTTGACATGATTTTTTAATCTTTTATTCCGGTGTTATTAGGATAATTTTAAACTGTTGGAGCAAAATATGTAAATACAATTTTTTGTATAAAAATATCTATTATTGTATTAGTTAATTTTTAAATAATTGTAAAAATATTAAAAAATTTAAATAATTAAATATCTGCAAAAATTATATTTACACTTGCCCAAATGGTTTACAATTACCTCATTTTATCCAAATATCATTGCGTTCATTTTCCAGCATCTCGTAAAAATAAGTGTTAATACCTTTTTTTTTTTTTAAACATATTTAAACAATATTAAAATAATATTAGTGTGGTGACACGGCGTTTTGGATAGGCAATTTAGATACTTACATTTTGTTATTTCAGTTTTCCTGAACCTAACATGACAATTGAATTTTGTTTAGTATACATTGTAACAGTGTGAGTACAACTGTAGTACAAATTATTTGAAATTATTATAAGCCTTATATCTATAAAAGTATACAATATATTTGTCACGGCTGAATGCAATTTTAAGTAACTATTAAAGAATTCAGCAACTATTCAAAATTATTTTATTTCAAAAATTTTATTTAATTTACAACTTAAAAGTAGTTTATAACTATTAATAAATCTGTTTAATTAAAATGAATGTAGTACCTTAACATTAACTGTTCATAATGGGCACTATTATAACTTTATTCGGATTTTTTGGCAACGTCGTCATTTTCATGTCTACAGCAACATTCATTTTTACCTATTGAAAAGAGAGTATTTCAGTCTAAACCGCCAAAAATTAGACCTAACTACATTTATCTTATCACATATCTCTACAACCGAGAATAAATACAGTGCACCTGTAAGGGACACCCAAACCTAGTCCATTATTTAAATAAATTAAAAAAAAATAGGTATTTATATTAATAAATAATAATAAACACACTTAATATAAAGCTATGTTTCGTTCAATAAAAATAAATATATCAGTAAGTCATGTTTTATATTCTCAAGTAGAGTAAATGCAACAAATTACTTAAACAGTTTCTTTTTTCATAATATAAAATAAGCTATTTAATTGAAAATAAATATGCAATATAATTTTATTTTAAGAATATTTATATTATTTATTAATTATAAATTTTAATATTATGAATTATAAGATACAACATAGTATAAAATAACCATGAATTTATAACGCTTAAAAACTAATACAAATTTGTTGTGCAATATAACAATATACTGTATTAATTTCTCAATAATTTAAATTTTATTACACAGTAGTATACTCAGAACCTTTTATCGAATGCGATAACAACAGTGATAAAATATTAATTTTAGTAATAATAATTTTGATAAAACTTCACTATCCTGTAATGAGCTTAAATTATAACGAATTTATTGAGACGATTAAGATACCTGGTCTTTGTAACATCTTTGACCTTTTTAAATTTTAATATAGTTATAATATGATTTAAATTAGTTATTATTATTCAGATTTTTTTTTAAATCTAAAAATCTATAGATCTTATCATTTGACCATTGAAAATGAATCGGAATGTATTTTCAAATGACGTGTCTTATATAAAATTGTATCATATTCCTGAATTATTGTTCTGTAAATTATTCATTGGAATAAATATAATGAGGTTTTTCGATTCGCGTTCATGGTTCGCGTAATGTCGAATTGCAAAAAGTTTAGCTTTAAGTATATATGAATCACGTCAATAATGCCCACGTAGTTTTTCAGATATGGGTCTTACACGCAAACTCATATTAATCCATTAATATTTAATCCTTACACCAAAAGAAAGAAATAATTTTGCTGACTGACTAAATCGATTTCGTTTGGTATTTCCCTTCACCCAGTTCACATCAAATAATTATGGGGCGGAATTTGTCCACTCGACCGTTTTTTGGATTCAAAGAGGATTTTTTTCCTTCCTGCGTATATTCAGTTCGTTAAGCAATTTTTTTTTTAACTCAAACACCATACATAATTGGTAAAAGCGGAGCGTTGGTACACATTTTTTTTCATATATGCACCGCTGTGCATTATGATTATTTTAAAATTTAAAAATGTTCGAGCACAAACAAATTTTAGCTTTACTCGCAGTTATTTTTTTATATTAAATATTCTAAATTACAACTTGCCAATTTTTTGGACTTGAATAACTGAAAAAATCTAAACTTAATAAATATCTTCTATACTGTTTACTGATATTACTGTTGACAGTTTAAAGGAAATTCGTCAGCAGAATCTACGTGAATAAAAGGCGTATCCCGATTACCGGAGTGTTTAGATGGTTTAAAAAATATAAAGCGTCCGAGCACGTTTTCCATCACAGATTTTAACCGTATTTGTATTAACCAAAAATTCAATTTAGGAATGGATGGAATCAAAACTGACCTTAAAAAATGAGTTGCACTATAAAGAAAAAAATATATACATAAAATTATGTCTTAAACTAATTAATATAAAAATTATAACATTTTTTGCATATTAAGACGTTGTGCACATCGGTTTTAGAAAATCAATTTAATATTATATTATAATTATATAGCTATATTAAAATTAATGGTTTTCATTATGAACAAAAATGTTTTTGATTGCTGGATGATATTCTTTGAATATATTACTAAAGTTTAATTGATTTATATTTTTACTCAGATTTCAAGCATTTAAATGTTAAATACAAAAAACTATTAAGTAGTTCTAACGCCTATTTTAAAATGCATTTTAGGTTAATAAAAATTATGGTTTAATAAAATATACACTAACAAAACTGCTTCAATCTCCTCTAGATATGCTTGAAGGTTCTATAACAATATATGAAGGTGGTTAAGTTTGATTATTTAAACTTAAGTAAAACAATTGTTCCTTATAGTTTTTATATTAAAACTACCATTTACACTTACAGTTATATTAAATATTATAATATACCTACTAAACAATATTCACTCTAAGAGAACTGTTAATATTTGTACACATATCGTCCCTAACTTATATCGCTTTTGCTTTTATTATTGTTCTATTTTTATATAAGACATGTAATTAAACAGCAAGCCTATATAATTAAATATCAATTTTCCATTATTATTCAATAAATAGTAACTAATAAGAGTATTCTTAAACATTATTCTTAAATTAAATCTGTTAATGGAATATTTACATAAATTAAAAACCAAATTAAAATGAATCCCTCACTACAACTTATCATATCAAATATATTAATATCCCAATAATAAATTCGTCTACAGGTGCAAAAATATTGCATACAATTTTCATATTTATATCAAAAATAATATTATCCGTTGTGTGCAATTTAAAATCTAAGTTTCAAACGTCAAATAATCAATTACAATGACGTTTTTAAATATTATACAATTACGTCATATGACATATACATAAAATCGAAATTGTACACAATTATATACGATATAAGAGTCAAAACCGACGGAACAATATTGTATTATAATAGGTAACCGAAAAACGTTCAACGCACTGTCGTGTAGTCGTTCGCTGTCATAATTATTGTTGGCCAAAACAGTGACTTGCGGGTTAGGTGCCATTGAAAATTACCGCTTTTGTAATCAAAAATCAACTCCGGCCGACTTCAAAATCGAATTAGTGTAAGACAGGTGTGTCTCGAAAGTTTTGCGCTTCTGACGTACGCACACCCATACACGCGCATATTACTATACACGAGTGTACGACGTCGTTTCAATTAATATGTTGTCTCGTGTGTTTCATTAAATATTATATTATCATGCATGTGTTGTAATAGTAATGCACGTGGACTCAAAATATAATACCTATACTGATTGAATGTAAACGACCAATGGCGCGGCGCCGGAGGATGAAATTTAAAAAATAATTATACATTTTGCAAGTTTTACCTTGAGTGGTAAACATAATATGTGTAATGATTAATTAATTACATACGTATTTTTATAACTTAAATTAAAAAAAAAAAACTGTCTACAGGATGGTTATTGAATTCCTGATCGAACATTTAACCCGATTAACTTAATATTAGTACCTATTTAAAATGTTATACTACCTAGTGCCTAGGTATACTACTCCAGATCATTGTAGGAAATCGGTAGAAAAAACCACTGTCCAAAGTTTAAATTTGATATTTATGTTCGCTCTGCAGATCCGTGAACCCGATATGTTAAATTTATTTTGACCGAGTCCTCGACCCTCGTATTATGATTTAAATTTATGAATTTGTCGGATGTAGAATTTTACGGTTAGATTTTTTGTCCCCTCCCTCTCTCTCTCCTCGTGTCTCTCAAACAAAATCATAATATTTATGTGCGTAATCCATAAATATAATTATAATCATATTAAGAAACAGTTAATATTAATTTTGATTTGTAAACGACTACAATGACGATTAAAATATTGTATAAAATCAGTGTGCATCATAAACAATCTTAACCCACGTGAATATTAATTTTGTTATTAAAATTAATAATTAATATTGATTATATCTATTTTTTGAGTTTTAATTATATGTTGTACGACACCTAGGCCTTGGCATTTTTATTTTGTAAAGCCCTGCTGATATAACAATTAATATGGATGTCTTATAAGATAACTTATAAACTGTGTATGTAGATACTGCTGTAGCAGTTTAAATTAAATAATCTTTAAAATAAAAATTAAAGGATGGTGATGACTGACGATGTTATACATTTTTTTTATCAATAAAATATACGACAATCTCACTCGTAAAAAAATACATTTATTTATTAATTTAAAATTGTAAATTAACTAATATATTATATGAATACCTTTATAGAAAGTCATAAAAATTCCCTAAAAATTAAAAATACAGTCGTTCTAATCTCAAAAATATGGAACATTATAAAATGCTACATCAAATAAAAAAAATAAGTATTATGCAGACATGTGACAATGAGAGATTTTTTTGGATGTATTTATTTTTTTTTTTTAGTGAAATAAATTTAATAAAAGCTTTGAAAAAATAATTAAATATAGACCATATTTTTTCCAGTTCCTACTTTGTTTTTAGTCCTGCGCATATTATAATAATGTTTTAAAATAAATAGCTAATTAAATCGGTTTATTTTTTTTTTTTTAGTTGTTATTTCGTGCTACATTCTTTGTGATTCCGGTGTTTTTGTAAAAGGTCAAATGTCCAGGCAACCCACAAAAATCGCAGTGTCCTCTGTCAAAAAAAAAAAAAAAATTGAAAAGTTCCCCAGGATTATCTTACTCGGGTATCCGACAATATGTAATTAAAGAAGGACTATTGCAGCCAGTACCTAGATAATATTTTCCCTTCCCAATTTTACCCATTTACTCATTGCGACCCTTTCTTTTCCACATTTAGGTTCATCTATTTTTCCTCAAGACGCGTTTCCTCGTATATTTATCGACCGTGTTCCCGTACACCGCGCCCTGTAGTTCAACGACCCACTGCAGGGACCAAAAATACATCAAACCGCCATTAACATTCGTAGTACATTCCCAGGGACAATGTGACTCCCGATCACGAATTTTTCATTTTTATCGGCTGTTTGGAACCATACTTATTAAGTCGTTATTTGCGCGAGTTGCAAAAACAATTATTTGTAAATTATATTTGATTTGAATTCTTACCATTAAAAAACTCGATCATTAATAATGATACTTTTAAAAGAAAAATTAATTAATATTCTTTGTTAGTTTTAAAGGATTTTGATGTTATATTAAATTAGATATTCAAATGCCGTGCATTTAAAAATGTATAAATATTCAGTAAAAAGCTTCAGTTTGCAATGACGGTGTTCAAATTAATGTTTAAAAAAAAAATTGTTAGAAATGTGATACTTCGATGAGAAAGATTTGCCCAATCCAATACACAATAATAATTTGTAAAAAGTTCAAAATTGAAGAAATGTGAAATTCACGTTGCTTTAATTATTTCTAGATTACATTTATTTATGTACGAATATTATTACTAACATTTAAAATCAACTTTTTGTTTTATATCCGTTTAAATATATATACTATTAAATAATAAGCACCTATATGAATATTTTTTTAAACATTTTCTTCTTGACTGATTTTATTAAATATAATTTTCAATTAGCATTACATCAAAAAAAAAAAAAAACCTTATACAGTAGATAAGTTAATATTTTAGGTTCTTAGCAAAGGGAAAATGTATTGATTTCACAATAACAGCACATTTCGAAGCAAAAAAACCGCGTTAATTGAAAATGGTTCCTAATAGAATTTTTTTCTTGTCCAGAAAGAGATACTGCTTGTGACCGGATGATAGTGCATCGGCACTGTTAGGTACTACTCAACCTAAACTCTCCCTATTATTTCACTAAACAGCTTTTAAATAGTTCAACACTCTATACAATTTAAATTTTTTAATATGATTATCCGGGTTAGGATAATGAATGTTTTTTTTTAAATAGCAGATGTTCTGCTAGCTACTGATCTTGATAATAATGTTGAAAAGAGAAACAGTTAATTTATTAAATATTATTCTCTGAAAAGTTTATCTTGAACAAATTCAATTCCTCCCCCCCCCCCCAAAAAAAAAAAGTAATTTAGTTTACATAATAAGCTTTGATTAATTCGGTTTTAAAGATTGAAAAAAATAATTTTAAATACAGTGAACCATAAATCAGTTTACTACTATATAAATGAAGCCCAACAATTGTATTCTGCAAATAAAGTTAACATGTATTTTGTCGTTGGGTAAAAAAATATTAAACGACATTATATTTTTTTTTTTTGTACAAACCTTACATAATACTTGTATATATTATTATAGCAGATTTATAAAATATAATATTTAGTCATTTAGAACACCATCACACAATACATTTTTTTCAAAATCTGACAACCGCGAGTTCTAAAATCTATTCCCGTATGGAAATCTATGGACAATTTGCAAATTCAGTACGGCCACCCACAACGACGACGACGACGACGACGACGACGCGATATTATTTATTTTTTTCGTCTCCCTGTTCGATTCTTATCGGAACATAACCGACTAAAAACGAACGCGAACGTCACAACAAAACGTTTTCAATATACGAGGGGTGTGTGCGTAATATTTTTAATCCATCGCTAATCCCTTACATGTGTGTTCGTGGATGGAGCACGCAAGATAATTTATGATGCATACTAATATTATTATTATTATTATTATTATTATTATGCAGCGAGTGTGTCTGCTCGATGAACCATTGGCGGCGGCGGTGGCGTGTTTATTATTCACAAACATTACGGCACCGTCGGACTCGTTATGCAGCCCGTCGTAAGTTCCGTCTCTGCCGCCGCGGTCGTTCTGCTCCGATGCCGTCGCGTCGACGGTGGCAGCAACGACGAGACGAAATTCGTATGGTTTATAATATTATCATTATTCATTATTATTATTATAATAGTCGTCGGTGGAAACACATGGCAGCGAGTCGAACGGAATAAAAATAATGATAATAAAAAAAAAAAAGTAGAAACAGTATTTTTATTTTATTTTTTTTTTTTTTTTGCGCCCCCCAATTATATACACAAATGTGTCATTTGTTTATCCGGATAAAGTACTTTTGTCGCTGTCCATCGCGTTTTGAGACCAGAAAAAATATTCATTTAACAACGTACAATTATAACTATTTTTTTAGTATCGTTAAATCCACCTCATCGATTTTTTTTTTTTTTTGTTTTGTGTTTTATTATTTTTTGATTCGATCTCGTTGTGTTAGTTCATCACACAATTTGCTTGTCAGTGTACCAAAAAATATCATCATTCTTATATTATATTTTATTATATTGGTGACTATACAAAAAATAAATAAATAATAATGCAGACATAATATTACATATAATAATTCCGTAAAAATACAATATCGATGATAGAAATGATTATAGTTTTAAAACTGATTTCCGTAACAAAGTATAAAAAAATTCCAAGATTAAAAGTATACCATAATAATTTGCTTATACAATGATTTTAAATATAATAATCATTCGTCTCATACAAATATGTTGTTTTAGAACTAAACAACTATTATAATATGACTTTTATTGTGTATGACGTATACGTATACGTATTTACGCTAGACACACACAGACATTATTTGTGATTTGTGATAATATTATTGTGTCTTCTCATTTATACATGTTTAAATTTCGGCTGGTGATCTGTTACAATGTAAAACTCAAAGTTTTACATCATACCTCAAACCGGTTTATAGATTGTTTTAGACAGTAAGTATTCCATTGTGGTTATTTATTTACTTAAATACGTATATGTAAACCATAAGCATCCTTATTTGGCTTACATAAATATTTACCGAAAGACACATTGACTGTTTATATCAATTTGTATTTATTTATATTAGTTTATTTAGTACTACGCTGTATATTTTATTTACAATTCTAAAGTATTGTTATTATTATTATTATTATTTTACTAAATTTTTCTACCTTCTCCTGATCTTTTTTTTTTTCATCACATAATACATAATATAATTATTGTTTCTTACTTCATAGTTTAATAATACACTAATAATGACTATATTCTTATATAAGGCTATAAAACTTGCCTTTCATCGATACAATTTACATTATAAAACAAAATATTTATGAATTGATATTGTCAAACTACAATCTAGTCGAATATAATTTTGAAAACTTTTTTAATATCTGACACAGGTGTAAATCGTATAAATTCTGTTTCGGTATATGTGTGTATCCCAAATAATACTACTGAAGCCGTCCGTAGCCCATTGGGAAAAGGCGTTTCGTGTTTTTACTCGAGTCGTGTCGAAGAAATAAAACAATTTTCACGCACGTTCTGCAACTTACCTTAAAAATTATTATGGTTTGCGTGTTTTTTTTTTTTTTATTTATTGAAATGTCGATTACGAGATTTAAAAGTATAATATACGTTACTCTATTTTACTATTGGTATATGTATTTAAAGCTGATATTATGCTATATAGTATATAGTACTTATAATATTATTTTATAAGTTATAAAAAATGTTTTTTTTTTTTTTAATTCAAACAGCTATTTGCTTACATACTTTTTTTTTAAAAAATATTATCAGATCAAACTATGAATATTACTTTAAAAGGCAACTAGGCGTATAGGTATAATATAATATAAAACAGAAAGCTATAAAATGGAAAATAAATAATAACCCATAAACACCATAGACGACGCACGACGTTGACGTAATTTCACTATGGTTTATGGTTTCTAGGAGTTGGTATTAATTATAACTTTATTATCGTTCTATAACATCTCACTTCATAAACTGTATATACATATAATAAATAAATGGTACATTATACTAAAATAATTTTGTTCTTCTGAGTTCTGGAGCCATCTGCCATGCATACTTTTTTAATTACATTAAAAACTATTAATTACCTGTATTTCATAATAAGAAATGAAAATACTAGAAAATACACGACGTATTATAATTTCATAAATTACATTTTGTTTAGAAACTTAACGTTTCTGTATTTTGTGCGACTTATATATTATTACCATAGTTTTTAATACCTTTTTGTGATGAATAATTTTAAATCACTATCAACTATCGATGTTTCAAAAACATCTGTGCGACGGGTATAAATAATACCATTGAATGGAATAAGACATTTTTGAATTTATTGATGATGTGAAGTGGAATGTGTTAGTTTCGTAATTATTAATGTAAACTCCAAAGGATTTAAACGGCGTGTGCTCATGAATATTGACTCCGAATCGTTAAAATGTACTTTTCACGTACACAACGATAAGTAATAAAATAGCTTTTGCCATTACCCAACGTAATCATTTTTAAAGACGGTGTAATTTATAAATATTATTATTTATAATAAACTATTCAAACGTTTGACGGACTACCGGATTACAGTGGGTGACCGTCGGCCGTGGTACAGGTGTTTCAAATCGGTTGGACCGGTTTTGAACTTTATGGGTCCGGTCGGTGTAAATAAATAAATAAACAAAAACGTTAACTAATAAAAATAAAAAAAAAAAAGATTCTAAAATAAAACATCAGACACCACTTAAACCGGACCGCAGCTTTTAATTGCTTAATTTGTAACCCCAGACACATTTCGTGTGTTGATAAAAACATAAAAAAAAAAAAAAAAATAACAGCAAACTGGTTTTGGCCGTTTCAATTAATAATCGTTTTGTTGTCGTCCGTGTGCGCAACAAAAAGAAATAATAATATGTGTATAACAATCATGTACGCGTATCATTTTATATGTAATATATTACTATGATATAATGACACGACACGTGACGGTTGTGGCGGTGGTGTATGGGAATCGAGTTGTTTTTTTTTTTTTTCATTTTTTCCCCCCGATGTCACCCTGTGTCGTGGGCCGTGTTTTACGCGCCTAACCTAAACAATAACAATATTATTACGATGGAGCGTGTATGGGACGAGATGAAACCGATCTCGATCGCGTGAGGACCGGTTGCGATGGTCGTCGTAAAAATATCGCTGGCGTTTATCCACTGGGCGGGCGACCGGCCACCCCGGGGAGCTCAGTGGCGCCCGGTTTGACGCATTCTTCGTCACCGTGTATTGTATTATTATCATTATATTATACAGAATTCTCGCACACCAAATATTGTCCGTACAGATTATATAATACGCTTACATTTATTTTTTTTTTTTCACCTGTACCTGGGTGTCCATACAAACGTTTACCGGTTATTAACAGAGTTTCGCCTCACACACACACACACACACACCTATAAAACCGACCTTGCTGCAGGACTCTGGTATACCGTCCCGTCCTCATTGTGGCGACCACTGGGCATAACATACCGTGAAACCGTGGTCAGTATACACATTAGTCTGGTGCATAATTCCATCGAGGATACCGCATGGGGTTGTGGGGGGGAGGGCGGTGGCGGACTTACAGACGAGCAGGACGTGCCACCTCCCACAGTTGTGACTGACTCACAGCATTTGTGGTTTGTACACAATAGCTGCAGGTCCTGTGATTTTAGTGATTTTAACGACGTTTTATGGCATAACCAGCTATTACGTCTTACTTCATTCGTTATTACAATTAGATTAGTTTTTTGTATTTGTTCTCGCTGTTTACCAACGGCCAATAATGATAATATAATAATAAAAACCACTTCTTGACGTTGTGATCAACCGTATTTTTGACGGATGCGAAATAAAGCTGTTAACTATAACTTATAGTATAAAAAACGATGTTGAAGTTCATCATACCATAAGCGTCGTAAATAGTTTGAATTAAAATATTCCTTTATCTAATATTTTGGCATGCATTATAGTTGAATACATGATCTCGAAACAAACATTTTTATTTCAAAAATTAATCATGTACACATTTTTACATAGCCAAAAGACAATCGATTCAAATATATAATAATTTTATTGATGCATTCACCACAAGTCATATAACTCAAATAGTTGCCATTTCTTTTTTTAATATTTAATCGATAAACAACAAAATAATATTTTTTTCTGTCCATAAGTCGTAAAATAAATCATTCTTAACTCCGATTCGTAGAGATATTAATTTAGAACTAAAAATAAGCCTTGACTTTAAATCAAATTATGATTTGTATTAGTGCAATCCATTTAGAAGTTATATCTTTTAAATTATCTTTTCAATATTTTTTAAAGAATCTGAGAAATAATTTTATTTTTATTTCGTACTATATACTCGTACATGTTTTTTTTTTAATGCTCTCTATTACATTAACGATATTCTTGCCAAAATTTATTTATCAGTCATAAAATGTTAACTCTTGCTCACTTAACCACGAAACAAAATATTAACTTGATTTGCTTTTTACACAAATACAGTGTGATCCATTTAACGTAAGACATTCAATATTTCAAAAAGTATTTACATTTTTAATAACACTTTTATTATATTGTAACGACTTCATACCATGTAACAAAAATATTTCCAAAAATGTAAATACTTTTCAGAATAATGAGTGTCTTATGTTAAATGGATCGCTCTGTATGAGCACATATATAATCATATATTGATAACATTTTATATTTGGCTTTAATATCTAAACATAGTATAACTCTTGAGAATTTTAGAATTATAAAACTTTATTATGTTTCTTAAAAATTAAGACCTTGGTGATTTATACATAGCTTATAACTACTCTATGGAAAATGGCTATAGACAATTGAATTGAATTAATCAGTGATAAAGTCTCAATATTATACTTTAGTACATAAGATAATACATACTAACCAATTATATAATTATTGTTGTGCTTTATCGTCTCGTTTCATCCACATCAGCGCAAGCTTAAGTTGTATTATTATTGTAAATCTTAAAACAATAATAAATCATCGCTTTCGAAAAACGATCTTGAGTGGACTTTGGGTTAGTACTTATGGTTTATAGGGCATGTTTTAAACTTTAAGTGCTCATAAAAAGAATTTACGAGTAAAGATTTTAACATTTTATTGAAGGTAATAATGAAGATGATACAATATTCATCTTAAAATAAATTTAATAGTTATAAAATCAAAATTCAAAATGTTATCAAAAGTATTTATTAATACCACTGTTATTAAATTATTATTTGAGATCTAATAAATTAAGTTTTTAATTTATACGCATACCAAATAAATTATAAGTCATTTTTTCTGATATTTTAAATTAAGTCATAATAAAATAACACATTGTTATTCACCTTATACTAAACTTTAAGCCTCAGGGTTTTAAAATTAAAATTACAAATTTTATATAACAAAAAGAGCAAAATGATAATAAATGTTTGAACATTTCGAGTCTTTTAGATTATTAAAAAGTTGTAAAAAATGTGAGAAGTTTTTGTAAAACCAGTGTTTCCCAAGAGACACTGTTAAGGTGACGGTTTTTAGCTCAGTATTCTACTACAATTTATTTTAGAAAACTAAATAAAATTAAAATGGCCTTATCTGTAGTCTTCATATGCTATAACATCTAATATATATAGTGGATACATTATATATTATAAAACCTTCAGAAGACTTGACTAGTTATAACAAAAAAAAAATTGTAATGACAGACAAACTAAATACTAAAAAAAAACCTCCGAATATCATTATATTATAAATAACACTTAAGTCCAATTTATCAAAAAAAAAAAAAAACGATTTTATAATAATTCTATACGATATTAAATAAAATAATAAAAATAAAAAACGATAGGGTATTCATTGATGTTACTGAGATAATATGAATTGCAATATTTCTACCTCTTTTGTGTTGAATAAATTAAAATTGTTCGTGTATGAACAAATCGAAGAAGTCAAAAATTAGTTAGTCGCGAATATAAGCCCCGTGGAAATATTACCAATACACGATATTGTTTACTATAGACTGTTGTTGTTATTTGCTATTGAATATTGAATTGTATACGGAACATAATATTCACTTTAGTTTTAAAAACGGAAAATTCAGCATTTAAAATTTCTTGTAGTACATATATCAGTAAAAATATTAATTTCAATGCAATGTGTGAACTCTGTTACAAAAACTATAATATTGTTATATTTTATTGATTTATGAATAAGATTTTTAAGTTAACCAAATAATATATAGTAACTGCAAACATAGTTTTGAAGATAAATTAAAAAATTAAGCTTCGTTGTGAATACAATAATTAGTGACTCGTAAAAAAAAAATTGGTTGTTTTCTAAAAGCAGATTTGATTTTCACATTTTCACCTTTGGTTGGAAAATATGTTAACATAGTACACTATTCTGTCGTAGATTAAAAAATCTAAGTACAATTTTTATTTTTGTATCTACATTTATTTTTTTACATCATCAAAAGTGTGCGTGACTGAGTACTATACGGATGTCATCGATGGCCCCATGGGGAAGTCCTGATATCAACGGTTCAACGATTTTAATCATTAACACATAATAATAATAACAATAATGATATATTATATTATATATTGTATAGTTTATTTTCTGCCTATGTTGATAGAAAATGATTTAACAATAAACGCAATTAGGACACACATAGCGTGTAACTGCAATGAATAGGAAGGGGTGGAAGGGGTGTGAGTTTGGCGTGCGTGTCATGTGAACATTAACACCGAAAAAACAACCACTGAAGAATTAATTATCGGTAGCCAGATGTTGCTTAATCAATACATTGTAGTTGTTATTGGTTTTAACTCGATTAAATTACTTTCCTCGAATGTTATAACATGCACACGCATTTGTGGGCTGGCGGGACTTTGTCTATATAGGTAACACGCAAAAACCGTTCAAGGGGTTGTTGTGCAAAGAGACATAACGCCGGCGCGGCGGGAAGGAATAGTGTAATGGGAGAAGGATTACATTGTTTATTAGAGACTATAACACGAGTGGTATTATTTTCTTCTTTAAGAAGGATCTAAATGCACATTATTTTATTTTTTTTATTTTTGTTTGTGGTCTCAAAGAGACCAAGTCGTTTAAGTCGCAATGACAAATTATGTACTACGAGGGGCCCCAGCTCGAGTGCTTATTACAATTACATCCCCTGGTCGCCACACTCTAAATCCCGGATAGCTCCCGGAGGGAATCCGAAACGACTCAGGATGTCTTTTACTTCTGTAGGGTGACCCAAAATTAGACAAGTTTTCCAAAACTGTCCCAACTCATGCCAATTTTCCTTTTCTAATTTACTAGGTGGTTAAAGTTGCCAAAAACATATTTTCTATAATCTTTTATTTGGGCCGCAGGAATTCGCCATTTTACGGTCTTAGTTGTAGATAACAAAAAATACAACTGTCTATTTGTAGGTATCTACATAATGTTACACCGTTATAACCACATTTATAAACTTAATTCATGCATTACAAAACTTAGTTTCATAATTCAAGTTCTATTATATTTATAAAATAAACAGCACTCGCAATGACAATAATTATTGGCTGTAGAAATATAGTATTATTATTAAAATATAAAGTACATAACTTGAAATGTTAACCTTTTTAAAGTATATTGATCCTATTTAGTTGAGTGCTTACACAAATAACTTGGCAATAAATACTAAACATATTATTGTTTTCTTTTGTTTGTATAATAATAGTATTTGTCATCTAAACCTTAATTTAAAGGATATTTAGTTGAATTACAAACGTAAAATTCACATTATAATAATAGGGCATTAAATGCAGTTTAGTCTGTATAAACATGCCATTCTCACTGTTTTTGAAACTATTGACAATAATATTATTAAGTACGATAATAAATATATGTGATTAAAAAATATGCAATTATTAAACATCGTCGTTTCTAATTCATTATAAAAATGGAACATTCAATAACTTTAAACATATTATTATAGCCACTAATGGGTTATTAAAAAAAAGTTTTTAAATGCTATAAGCTGTTATATTTAAGTCATATTGTAAATTTAATCAAATTAAATAACACGCTTAATGAATGTTTAATTTTTTTCTCCTAATTTTATTGTAATTATTATTATGCAAATTTGATCGACACTCACTTGAAATTAATTCCATAGGATATTAAACAACGCATGGGGCAAAATTTGATGGGAGGGCCATGTTTTTCACTTAAAATGGTGGCATTTTGATTAAATTAATAATAATATATGTCCTTAAATATACATCACCTATTAATATTAAAGAATATTTAAAATTCATATTTCCATGAGTATTAAAAATATAAAAGTAACCTACATAAAACCAGAATACTATAATATATACTATATATAGCTATAATGTGATAATTGTTTAATTGTTGTCACACCAAATGCTTTTTAACGTTTTATTCGTGGTCTACTGAGTACTTAAAACCATTGTGTGCTTTTTAACTAATTTACTATAAGAACTATACGGGTTTTAACGATTATTTTTGAGTTGCGTAACTGATAACCATATTATGTTCGTATAGACTTGTAGGTCGCTATAACTATTATAATATACATTAATTGTGAGTACCTGACGAGATGGGTTGGTGGAGTGGCAAAATGTCCGTCCTAGGCAAACAAGGTGGTTGGAGAGTGCAGCGAACCGGGCAAGTTATAAGTATATAATAATAATAATACGTAATAATTCGATCAAAATAAAATGTATTACACGCCACCCGTTGACGTGATTTTATACTATGTTCGTGACAGGCACGTGGAACTGCGTACGTATGGAGACGGTTAAGGTAGGCTTTAATGTTATACGTATGTATATAAAGTGTGTGCGTATATAAAGTCTTAGGGAGGTATGTTTATCATTATTATTATTATTATTTGTATTCATAATGTCCGAAACATAAACGGCGTGTTCCCACCATATAAGTGTGCATAACTACAGTTATAATATTATATTATATAATATATGCTGTGTGTGTACTACACGGGGCGACTCGCTCGGGTTTATTCTTCTTATTTTTTTTCTAATAAAGAAACCGTGCGAGTGTTTTGAAAAATTATGTCTGATATGGATAAAAAAAAAAAAAAAAATAAAGAGAGAATAAATTAAATCGTACGCGCGCAGCACCACGCGAGGAAAAGCAAACGAGCCAGAGAGAGACGGACAGAGAGAAAGATAAAAATCGTAGATTTCTCCGTGACATTTTTCGGATGGTCGTGACTGTGCTCGTACATGTAATGGTGCGCGCACACGAATATTCCCGACTGAAAAACCGACTTCATGACAATTATTTATACGTATTGTTCTTATTTGTGTGCCCGGAGGTTAAGACCGCGTGTCTCAGATAAATCGTAAAGTCGTGTATAGTAGTTGTTGTGGTATAAAGCAGAGGATCTTATTTTTATTTTTCAACGAGATAACAGGGGGCATAGTAGGAGGAAAAATGGGATTCAAATGCACACACACGCGTATGAGGTCTCTACAGTCATCGTACATTCGGTTTGATTTAACGAGCAAAATTAACCATTTACTGGCTTTGTAGGATAAGCGCGAAATTCCACAATCATTATAATACACGTGCAGCGCATGATCATTACAAGACAAAATTATATAATGTTATTATAATAATATGTAAAACAACAAAGACACCGATGATGACTTTATCAGATGTGGAAACGTTTCCTCACGAATCATTCATATTATATATCATTTATATCTATACTGATTCAAGTCACTGGTTTTCCGTTTTAAATTTTTAGTTATTTTGTTATCTGCTCATCGGTTATTTATTTTATAATCAACACCGTTCATGTAAAATCCGTGCGAGTTACTTTAAGCATAATATTTTACGTTTTCAATCTTATAATTTGTTTATTCTCACTTCTAAAATGAATCAAATTTTTTTATAATAGATAGATAAAAATTTTTTTTTTGTGCAAATCAAAAATTCAAATTAATTTTTATCAAGTGTAAATATTAAATTACTAAGTATTTTTAATTATTTAAAATATTAAAGAATACAATATTAAATGTCTTGTTTTGAACATAGTATTATCAAATTATAGTGAACACTTAGAAATAACTAACTGAGCTAACCACTTTGTAAAAGGCAATAAAAATGATGTTGTGTTTAGTTTTTTACCCTAAGTGTTATGGTGAATTTGCTTTTACATTAAAGCTCTCGCAACATTAAGCTTTTAAGAAGGGGAAATACATTCCATAACATAAAAAAAAGGTGTTTGTAAACATTTAATATATTAGATTAAAAAAAAATCGAAATATTTCATTTTTTATTGTCTTCGACTTCACTTCTACATTTATATTAATGATAAATAGTAATATTGAAATTATAATATTTCAAAAACGTGCTAATAAAAATGTTGAAGTAAATAAATATACAATCATACTGTACCTATTTTTTTCTCTGCAATAGCTACTTATCTTACTACACTTATCTATTCTAAAATGTTCAATATACAGATAAATATATATCTTTATTATATAGCTGTTATATTTAGGAGCAACGGAATAAAAATAGTATACAGAAGCAATAGTGTTGTGGAATTATTGGTTGAGAGAATAATACATTCGGAAAAAAATGTTTAAGAATGCTATCTACTATTAAAAGTAGGTTATTTTTATAATTTAAAATATATTATTTTATTATATATTATTATTATATCCACAATAAGTTAGCAAGTTGTATATAAAGCAACCAAATTTCCATTTCAACAACATCTGTTCATTCTCTCATATTAGTTTTTATTCGGAAAATTAAAAGTTTGCATTTTCTAATTAATATACGTAAAATTCAATCCAACTCGTATAAGGCACAATAATAATATTAATTTATTTTTTAAACTCTATAAAGTAGAACACATCAAAAGTGTGTCCTCCCCGGAAACATCAATCTTTTTCAAATTTCATCCGATGACAAATTTTGATTTCAAATATTCGATTTTCCTTCTGTATTCATAATCAATCCAAATACCTACACTTTTATACTCGTTATTATAGTTTATACAATTTTAATAGTATTCTGTTTGTTACAAAATCATATAGGTAGGTAGGTACACTACATAAGAGTTCACCTGCAAAAAACAATTTAAAAACGGCTGTGTAAGAGTTTTTCTTGATACTTTTGATGTATAACATATACGTACTACACAATAATATACAAATAATAATAATATAAAATATTGTATGGACCCGAGTCAACATGACATTTTCGATAACCAGCTTCAAAGCGGCGGGCCATGATTGTTTACCGGAAATCAGTGTTGTACGAGAGGGTGGATTCGTGTAAAAATAGAAAAACACAATCGTCGTCGTCAGCGGTGGCGGCTGTAGTGCGTCGACGACTGAGGTGGGATACTGAGAAAAGAGCTGTATACAAGTCACCCTCGGCGGTGGTCCTGTAGTACGTGCGGTCGTGTGTGTTTCGGAAGACAAATGCGTTGCCGAAGTTGTGTCGCAAACCTAATTGTTACACCGCGCATAAAACTCAACGATTGTGGGGGACAGATAAGATACGAGAGGGGAAAAGGTCTTCTTCGTCTCCACCCACCGCGTTTCTATTATAATGCAACTGTCTTATAGTTGTAGCAGTCGGTCTGGTGGCCAGATGGCGACGTTTTGTACATATTATAAACACCGCTGGCCGCGTGGGCACCGTGTAAAAAAAAAAGGTTCCTCTGAAACAGGTTTCAGTCATATATATTACGCGAGTGTGTGTGTGTCCGAGAGAGATTCCTGCTCAGAGACTGGTCGTTAAAGTCGACACGTGATTTAGACCCATGCGTATATTTCTACGACTCGCGATGGGAAAACTCGATGCCTTTAAATAGGTGGAGTATAAGAGTGCGAAAATATTTCCGACAAATTTATGCACTCGTGTATTGTGTGAGCTGTTGCAGTGCGAGTTAGTTACGTTATAAAAAATAACGTTATACTCTACAAAGCAAGTAACGTGGGCGATGAAAATGTCTAATTACAACGTGTCCAACTATTGAATACTTCAACGCAATATTGATCTATACCTTATATAGATAATATGACTTTAATATTTACAAGAACGTTCTGAAAAGTTACCATAATAATATGTAGGTGGGTAAAATATTTTGTTAATATGAATTGTACCTACGTATTTATATTTTCTTTAAAGCTTATTCTGCATTCCTTTATATTCAATTCGCTAGTTGGTAGGTAGGTATACAAAAACAGTTATCGATCATCGCTTCAGAATTATTTTAATCTATATTATTAAGGGGGAAATGTATTAGTATTTAAAATAAGTGGCAATTTCAATTCATAGCCACAAGACGGCTGTCAGCAATAATAGTAATAATAATAATAATAATAATAGTAGTAGGATGATGGTTCCTCTATAATGAACTTCCAAAACCAATTCCAAATGTGCCCATTGTGCAGTGTATCCGATAATGATTAACAAACGACTAACCGTATTTGTGTTTGTCGAATACTCTCCTAGTTACCGTCTTGTAATATACAATATATTATAGTATTAAACAGTGAAACGATAGAAAACGATTTCAAATTTAAATGATTAATAGGCGTTGGGCCGTGCATACAAATGGAACTGTACGATAAACACAAACCGTTTACAACGTCACGATGTGTATGATAAAAAAAACTGCTCAAACCAAGATAACTACATAAAAAATAAATGCGTTGAATGTTATGGTAATACAGGAGGGAAAAAAGCTTTTCTTTTCTTATTCTTTTATTTTTGCTATTCTCGAGTTACCCAAATCGTTAGGGGTGGACGATTTAAAAACAGCTAATGTGTTAAGCGAAATCGTGAAACAACGTTGACAAATATATGTTTACTGTACTATGCACATGAAATACGTGAAACTTTGAATTCCATTATTGATTTATTAAAGACTGCGCGCTAAAGATATGCAAAACGTTGATAATATATTATAATTTATAGAGGGTAGGTACAGTACCAAAGCCGTTTGCATATAGAGAGATGGCTGTCCGAGTTTAATTGTGTACTTCTGCCGAGATATTGAAAGATATTATAATAATGTGCGCAAACTGGTTTTATTTTAAAAGAAAAGGAAATAACTAATGTTAGTATTTTGTGTTGGTGTTTAGCATAATATAATGGTTACAACTGACTACTTCGATAAGATAAAAAATATGATGAAGTATATTATTATATGGTTAATGAAGTTTTTATTAACCAACATACACGTTATAAATGACTATTATAAATACGTGTATTGCAATGTTTAAGGATGAGAATCTTTTTTTTAAATATTGTATCTTTTATGTTATTATTTGCTGCTTTCAATATATGGTTGTTTTCTGCGATCGTTAACATTTTTTGTGTAATAAAATATTAACGTTAACGTAAAGATAATAATACTCTATAAAAACAAAAAAATACGTAACCGCCAATCGACAAATTGTATTTGCGTAGGAGGTACGTGAAATATATAGCTGAATACCGTGTTTGTTTAACAATATCGATGACAAATATTTCTATATAAAAAAATGTTATTTTATGGATGAAATTTTAAGTTAAATAAATGAAGGTAAAATATGTCAATAGAATAATATTATGTACAACATGGACGGTACCTATCGGATCAATAATGCCACTGCATTACGACTTCGAAATCGATATAATAATTTTATAATAACGACGCATATGGATATCACTATACTAACTGCGCCTGAATAGAGTAGAGTGTTGGCAGACGAGGTAGGTAAACTATGCGTAGAATATAATAGAATTTTAGGTTATTATGACGGCGAGAACCGGAAATCCGATATCGGACAATATGTATCGTCGACGACGGACTTTCAAGTATCATATATGTATAGGTCGCAGCCGCCCATATTATATATTATTATAATATTGTTATTACGTAATATTCTAATATTATATCGACAGAAATTTACACTCGTTTAACTGTTTGCATAATACGGCGAATACCGAGTGCAGGCCGATAAGCTGGAACGATGTGCGTTATTATGCGCGCGCGTGTAAACGACCGATATTGTGTATTATTATTATTATTATGTACCTACCTATTACATATACGTATGATACAACGATGTATTATCCCGACGTCGGCCCTGGGAAAATTACGTTACGCGGCCGGCGGCCCGACCCTATTAATCGGTTTTCGATTTATGCGCTGGCGTTTAATTACTGCCACTTTCCTCGCTGCGTATATATTGGTAGGTGGGCAGGTAGGTAGGTACCTAAATGCCGGAATCACGAGACAAAGAGAAGAAGTTGTAATTGCTTCGGAGGTTGTGGCGGCAGTCACGTAGGGCGTGGCCGTTACGATCCGGCGCAACCCTTAAATACGAAAAATAATAATAATAGACAATCGGAAGAATATAATATAAAGTATCGCGTACACCCGTTAAACTACCGATCTCATTGTGTGTATTATACATAAACATATTAATGTTATTATACATATGTTTTCTGAAGTAACGTGATGCGTATTCGACGGGTTTTTTTTTTCACTTTTTAAATTAAACTCAAAAAACAAATTATTATACTTCCACCGGTGGGGGCGCGGCTGTACGTTTAGAAAATATTATACCGTAATGTAGCGGCACAATATATTTCTATATATATATATATACGATATACTATTTATAAGTTATAATATTATTATGATGCCTACTTATACAAAAGAAGAAACATAAAAATGGAATTAATAATATATCTGAAATAGTGCACTGACCATATTCAGTAAATATTGTATTATTACTGTACAATAATAATAATATTATATTATAATAGCAATACGCGTTTCAATCAGACCGTGGCGATTAGCTGAAGAATCAGCAAAATTATGATAATGATGAAATCCTGATCAAATTTAAGCACAACAATATTGCTAATGAAACCTAATCTATCACCAGACAGGCCTTTGTTTCCATTAAAAGTTAAATTAAAATCATTTTTATATTGTAAAAATGAATAAGAAATAATACAAAAATAATAATTAATAATACATTTTAATTTTATTTAATGAAGGTATATTGTATTTGTTAATTATATGTTAACACAATATGTTATTATATTGTTTTTTAATGTTTTGTTTTTATTTTAAATTATTGCATTTACCCGTTCAACATATTTTAATAGTATCGAAATTGTTTTGGTGGATACGGGAAAGGTACACTTTTGGTGGAAACTGGTGGTGCCTAACAGAATCATTACCAGAAATAACGGGTAAATCTAATATTAGCGATGTTAAGCAGATTATGAACGAGGACGCCTCATACCGCGTGTTTTCGGGGCATAAACAACAAAGAACCAACGGAAAACGAGTTACGAAAACGTCCTTAATGGCTGTTCTCAGAAGGTGTAAAATAATTTTTGGCGACCACCGCGATAAGCGATATATTGTAAGAATCGCCCGTAATGTTATCGACAGAAACCCGAATTTTAATATATCACAACCACCTGTACCTATGTGTTCATATATTATATGAAACGGCACGCGGTGGTTAATTGTTTTATATCGTGTCAATGGTATTGAGTTAGAAGGAAAATACTTTTTTTGGGGAAAACAAAATAAAGTATCAAATGATCCGACGGCAATAAAAACACGCGAACGGCGTGAGAGGCCGAAAAGACTTCGCAATGTTCGCGTATTATTATAATAAAAAGTCGAGATAGCTGCCGGGGTCGCAGCGTATAATCCTCCTACACGCTTGTCCCGACTTTGGCGTCGCAAAGAACAATAATAATAATATTATTTTAACTCGGTGAAATCGACTGATCGGTGTTTGTACAAGGCGGGGTGCCGTTAAAAGATTACCGAGATGCTGCAGCCACATGGCGGGCGGCGCGCACACAACGAGGCTGCGGTGTGTCGGGACGTCGGGCGCAGACTATAATATACATGCTACGTGTCCGAAAAAATATCTTTTTATGTTTTTCTATCAAGTCCCTCGATTGTTTACTCATGGCATACCCACTGTAAACATTACAGTTTTTTACTTATCATCGCCGGTTAAAGGCGTTTCGGTTTACGGCCGATAGATACGACTACCCCGCACCACTCACTCGGCAAAGTCATAACACATTTTGACCTTGGCATATCCGAACGCACCGCGACCTTGGACTTGAACCTTTCCTCTATGATATAATGCCAGCTATATACTAGGCTGCAGTACAGACACGATCGTTGACTGACTGGCTTGACTCCGTACATAGTGATTATCGCCGTTTACGTCGTTCGATACAGTTTCATGAACACGTTTCCGGTTTTTTTTTTGAAACATAAATCATACGACCGTGTATCGTATCGCGGAGCCTGGTGGGAGAGTCACAGATAAAATGTTCAATTGTAAAAAAAAAAAAATTTAATGATGTTGATAAATGAATATATGTTTATATCAATTAAACGTTTTTTTTAATTTATCGTAATGCGTTTTAAAATGATTCATAATTACTATTATTATGAAGTGTAATAATTATTATTGAGTAAGTATTATCCCGTCTTACTCGAATTTCGAACGGAAAATTATAATAGGATATATTATTAAAATATACATTTTGAGTAAACTAGGTACATTCTATAATAAATACACGTTTTTTAATTTAAATGCGATAATGTAAAATGTATAATAATTTACATACAACCAGGGTAATATATCAGTGGATATAATCGCTGTGGTGCTTGTCCAACCCGTTATTTGCGTAATCTATGACACGAATCTCTATAGCCATTACCTCATAAGCATAGATTTTTTTATTATTATACACAATATATAAAAGGCCTATGTATTCACTTGTTTATGTATTTATTAACACATGATTTAAATTCAAAAGTTAGAAAAATAAAAACCACCAGGCTTCTGCTGTAGGTTATTGCCAAAAATAAAAAAAAAAATAAATAAAACAAATTTATGATGTGTTAGATTCAACAGTGGGTAAAACTTGACATTATGTAAATTCTACGAATTTTCCCTAAATTCGTTTAATTAAAAGTTTAACTCGTAAATAATCAACTGGTTGAGTTAAAGGAACTTAAGTAAAATGCGTTTAATTTAATTAGCTGATTAAATTAAATAATTTCTAATTTGAAAATTATAAATTATTCAATGTAAGAGTTAATTGTCTCAGAATGTGACGATATTGTTATGAACACGATATAAATTAACACGAACAAACGGAAATAAAGCCTTTGTAACACTTGTACTACATTTCTTATAATTTGTTTATTAATAGAAAAAAAAACATTCCATGACAAGAATTATTGCAAACGAAGTTGTTTAAAATATAAATGTGTTTATACGTCTGTATATAATTGTTTGATGCATTATACACATAATACAGTTTATCTCGTATATACTTACAACTCATATGGCTATAGTGGCAACAATAATGAAATAACAGATTCTTCTTTCGTCTATAACACGTGTTTTATAAAATGGTTTCAGCTTGTGCAACAAAACGTTTTTGTTCATCAAAGAATTCTTTTTATTTCCTCGTCGTTATTGTCTTGGTTATATTATGTAAAAAGAAAAGTTATTTTTAAAGTGTTTAAACAGTTGCAGGTCTTTTCTGTTATTTCAAAATTAAAAGAGAATAGTTTAATTGATTCCTGATATCGTTTTGTTTTATATTATTATGATATAAGTTTTCTATAAACATTGCGCTCAGTGAACCAGACACCTTCATGAAAATTGAATTAATATTATTGTCATACAGTGACTGCTCCGAGATAATGGTCCAAATTGGCTCATTTGTTGACTTGTTTACGACCATTCTGTTCCCGTGTACGTCAATAAAATTATTGAAATCACAAATAATACGTGACACATAAATACATAGAGCGTACCTACTATAATAATATAATAATACAAACGTATTACTATTATATCAAAACTATTTGGACTATTACATTGGGACATGTACAAATCAATTAAATAATAAATAACGAATATAATTTTGATTTTTTTTTTTTATATATTATAAATTAAACAGTTTCGACGTTTATAGCATGCTATAAAATACAAAAAAAAAGTATAATTATTGTTCATATTATGTTAACATACTATAAATCCGCCATTTTTTGATGACCCAAAATGAGTTAAAATATTTTCATATTTTTATCAACTCTCGGGAAATCTGTAGTATGTATATATTACATTTTTATGGAATACTTCACGCTCACGTAATATCGTATTAACACATAAAAATTAATATGTTTAAAAGCCTTACCTATACGGCAATATCTTTATTTACATTTTAATATTATTTGTCTATTATATAATATTATTGGTAAATAATATAAAATTATATTAACTATCATTATTATGTTTGAAACAAATGTATCTAATAAAATATAAAAGAAACTATATACGAGAACATTGTGAAATTAGTTAAATTTGGTATAGTTAAAGTGTGTAACCATGAGTTGGTTGTTTGGCCCAAGTAAATCATCAATTAGAAACACTTGAGAGATTTGGAAATAAGTTAAAAATATAAACTTACTCGTTCCAGACAATTATACATGGAAAAAAAATAATTGGGACCTAAGGTACCGTTTTAAAAATTGAAATTTATATTTTTAAACCATTCTTCTCGGCGTTTTAACAACGTATATATGGTTATTAAAATTAAACTAAGTTGTATAGTACTTTTAAAAATGTTTGCCGAATAGCTTTTTATTTTGTTTTTGTATTATAAAACAAGCATATACTTGTTATTAGTATTGTGATATATTATGTTTTCAATATTGTATACGTACAAATACTGTTTAAAAGATATAAAATAGGATTAAATATTATAAAAAAAAAAAAAACAGGTAAATGACACGTAATGCGTTCTTTTTTCGAGCGAAAAAACTCGGCGCCTTTCCGTGTAACATTAGACGACAACGAATAACTCGAGACGGTGATAAATATATGATTTTGCTCGCCCTCTCCGAATCGTATAGCACATAATATACGACTCGACCTTTGACAGACGTCGTCGCTTTCGAGGGTGTCTTGTCGAGCAATAAAAGTCCGAACAGGCGTCAAACGCGCGCGCGCGTGTGTTTACAGTGCATTTGGATTTCTGGTGATCGGGTGTATACCCACGTCTTATACTGTAATATCATGTCTATTGTCGTCGTACACTATATTATAGATGCCATGGTGTTTTATACGTTTTAATTCGACAAAAAGCGTTTTAGGGGAACACAACGAAGCTAAATACAGATGTGCGCATACGCACACGTATATAACAGTAATAATAATAATAATAATAATAATAACGCTATATAACGTGGGCAACACTGTGCACGTTGAAAAATACGTCTCTCCGGTCGAATGACATCGCATCGTCTCGTAGTCGTCGTCGCACACACGTATACACATTATAAGCTAGCGTATTATTATTATCATTATCAATTGGCACGGGCACGACCGCCAAGACCACACGCATGAAAACGAATACAAAGCGTATATAAAATACACACGCTCTCGCCCAAACACGCAGACACACACGATCGAGCAGAGGGTGTTTATCCCCTCGGACACCTCAGAGAGTGCGTGTGGGTGCGTGTGGGTGCGTGCGAGCGTGTGAGTCGTCTTGTGTTTTGGAAACCCCGTATACATATTATATGTGTATACGCGCGCACACACACACACATATACATAATGCATTCCGTGAGCCACACAACCCCTTTGCCACTGCCGCCGTCACCGCAGCCGCTGTGATTTATCGTGCGGAGCGCGCGCAGTAAATAACCGCCGCCGCAGTGTCCCTATACCCCCTCTCGTAAACGCTCTCGCTCCTCCCGGCTAGTGTATATAATAATAATAATAATAATAGTAGTAGTATACTATTTTTCCACTGCTGCAGCGCCACCGCCGGCGACATTTAATTGCGGAAACAGAAATACCCAAAAATCGTTTCTACGCGACAATAATCATACGACGGTGGCGTGGCAACCCCGTTCTGTAGTAGTTGTTGTCGGTGGATGAAAAACGTGCGGGCGGGCGCTCGCCTGTGGGACGACAAAACGATAAAATAAATAAAACAAAATCGGAAAAAAAAAAAAACGCTCGTAAAATATTTGTGGGGGAGAAACTTTGCAGTCTAGGTCGGTGATAGTATAAAAGTCTATAATGATGTATATAGCTAGGTAGGTTATTATAGTCGGCACGACGCTGGTATTCCGATGGAGGTGTCAAATGATAATAATTTACTGTCATGCGGTCCTGTAGAAAAAAAAAACCAAAAACAACTTCATTGTCTATATTGTTTTGAGAACAGTAAAGATTTTCGACTCCTGTAGTAATTTTTTACTTAAATTTATTTGTTAATAAAAAAAGGAAAAAATAGTATTTGATATGAATATATTATTTTATTTTATTAGATTATCAGGATTTACGATCTTTGGTGGAATGCACACTATTGAATAAATTGAAATATAAAAACTATATACATAATCAAAAAACCCGTGTCTTATTTACCGCAATTTTATATAATATAAGTTCGTAATTTCGTTTTTAATTTATGTTTTTCTTAGACAACATAGTCTGATGTTAGTTTTCTGTTTACTGTTCGTATTTATATTTTCATAATTTAATTTCGATAAACTTATAGCGATATATTGTATTAAACTGATAAGCTGTAGCTGTATCCTAATAACATTGCATAGGTACCTAACATTATATTACTATACAGGTACATAAATGGTGGAATTCTTCGTTAACCACCCATGTTTAATGCGTGGCAATATAATATCCACTTTGACCGAGACGAGTTGATGCATATAACATATTTACACGAAAAACGCGTTGTCATTATTATTGCCTATCAATTATTATAATATTATTATCATCGTCAGGCACCGTCGGAGCATAACCCCGTCCTCGTCCGCGTCGCTGGGTATTCCAAGTCTGACCCTCTCACTCGGGGGAGTCATTTACATTATGCCGCCAAACAATGTTCGCAAACTGCAGTATATGGCACGAAAATTATACGTATACACAGAAGCAGTGTGTACATTATAAGATATTGTATATATAGCGGGGCACGTGGGTTCGTTTTGCCAGTGCAGCAGCGCTATGCTATTATAACAATATCAAACAGAGTACAAATTCGTTTGGTCGGAAAGTATATTATATTATGTACGCTATTATATTATTATATATATATATATGTGTGTGTGTGTGTGTGTAGACGTCGGGGGCAATATTTGCATACATCGCCGGGGTCGGGGGAGTGCAGGGGTAAAATATGATTCTCTCGTGCCGACCGGAAGACGGGCGCGGTTGCCAAAATGCCGTTCCGTATTGCGGCCTCCTCCCCACGACCACTCTCGCCCGTCCGCCGTCACCGTATGATTTGTCGCCGAGGAAGTCGCCGGCGTTTTCGCGTCGTCGCCACTGCCGCCACTGCCGCCGAAGCCGCAAATCCACCCCCGGGGGGGGGGGGGGAGGGAGATGCGCGCGCGTGCGAGGAGACTGCTGGCGAACTTAATTTATCGGCATCGTTCGGGTTTATTGCACGGCTTCTACCGCAGTGTGGCCCCTCCGTCGTATATTGCATTCCTCGAACCACCCCTGACTGACTTCTTGTAATATGCATATATACCGTCCGTATCTCATGCACCAGGTTTAGGTGCGGCGAAAACAATTTCGTAATTTTGTTTTCATTTTTTTTTTTTCTTTCGACGGAAACTGTTGCAGTATTATTTTTACGATAAATTCTCCGGTTGTTAAATATATCTGTACTTAGATAGGTTTTTGAAAAATATTATCCCAGACGTAAGTCGCTTTTTCGTAACTTTCTAGTAAAAAATGGCAATATTACACCATAAAGTTCACATTTTACTTAAAATAATCACAAAATGTTTTACTTTTTCTGAACATAGTTTATAATGGAATATTATTATTATGCTCAACTTTTGATTAAGTAAATTTATAATTTTTATAATAATATTATGATGTTTAATCTTTAATCTATTATGGAATTTAATTTTTAGTCGATTTAAAATGTCTGTTAGACGTAATACCTATCTATCTATACCTATAATTAAAAATAAGTAATTACCAAACAACGTATTTTTATTAATGTTTTATTTAAAGCAAGGATTGGTTGGATATATACAGTCAAAAGTAATTTTGTCCACTAGTTACGCACAGCTTGTTTTATTTATTTTTTTGCTTTTTAATTAGTGAGTGATAAATGTATAAAGGCGCAGTGTTTCTGGTAGCTGGTGCCAAAATATCATTTTTCAAAGACAAAATATCTTCAAATTATTCACGCCATGACTGCATAATGAGTTTGATACATTTTACAAACAAATGTTATTTTGACATTGACAGAATGTAATTTTTCAGACGTATTTGTTTCAGAGAATTGTATTAGGGCCGGAACCCGAATTAATCTGATATAATTAAAATCCCCAAAATAGTGTTAAAAATCCCGTTTCAAAATGTTAACATTGTAATTAAAAAAAAAAAAACAGTGAAATTAAACTTAACTGAAAATAATGGTTACACTTCACATATATTATAATCTATATAGTAGTGCGGGAAGGTAAACACTTTACGTATTGCAGTACGTCTGCAGATATCCTCATAACTTTCAATTCGTATAATAAATATATAATAATATGTAATATGAGTGGCACTCGTCAAATATAACTCCCTTCTCCACCCTATATAAAAACTATCCAGGTTCGTTTATTATTTTCGTTAAATGCGCGCAGTCATATATGAATCTTTAATTGCTCCAAAATCTGATAATAATAATAATAATGTATAATAACCGTTAATGACTGAAAAAGTTCCATTCGTCAAGAAATGTTCGGTACAACACACTAACATAATGTTAACGCCACATACATAATATAAATAAAATATGATAATATATTAATATTTATGGTGTTAGTCAGACAGTCAAACGGATGTTTCGTCATTAAATCGAGTTGTATTTTATTTCATGTTTTCAGTCCGTCATAACATTTTGTGATCCCACCACTAGCGGTCTGCATATGCACATCGCGAGTAAACAGTATCGTGTTATTATTATTTATAAACATAGTTTTCGCGCAGTTAATGTAGCAGTCAATTTGACGATCACTGCAAATAAATAAATTGTAATAATAATTAATACTTTACCGCAAAAGTGTTGTATAAATGTTGACATAATATAAAAAATATTAAAATAAGAACTACAAAATATTTTTGTTATTTATTTTGTAATAAAAAAAAAAAATAAATAAATAAATAAATAATTTAATAATAAATTAATAATATTTTGTTCAAATAAAATATCACAGTAGCTGAAACAATGTCAGTGCATTTTTTAAGAATACCTAATCTTTATCCCTTTAGTTATAAATGAAATAAAATATTTATAATAATTATATTCTGTCAGGAATCATAAAATTTATTAATACGTTGGTACTTTTACTTATTATATGGTACTATAAAATATTATGAAGAGACCTACCCCATATCTATCTCCTGAAGCTCCCCATTCAACATATCTAAACATATCTCAACAGAATGTAGAACGTACGAATAGGATAGATGTGAATTGGAAATCTTCGAATACCTTGTTGATGCTCTTAAGTGTAAATCCAGATCCAAAAATGTTCAAGCTCTTATCTAGAACAAAACTCATGAATCATGGATCAAATATAAAACAATAATATAATAATAATATGATGCATAAGTTTTATATTATTTAATTTTAATTTTCAAATTAAATTTATTATTATTCAATATTATTTAATTTTATAATTTATAGATTTTTGTCTCTTCTTTGAAAACAATATTAAATTAATAATAATTAATGTAACCATAGATGCCGCGTAGGTATAGCTTTTAATAATAATAATAAAAAAAATGTATATATTATGTATTATAAGTTACATTGTACACACACCGTGTAAGAATTTGAACACGAAAACGTGTGTGGTTCTCGTCGTGTTAATGTGTTGAATTAATGACGATTAACGATTATGCAGTGTGCGTAAACCGGACGAAAGGTCTAACTGGTATACAATACTTATAATGGCTAATACCTGTGTATACATCATAATATAGTATTATAATAAACGAAAATTCATCAGAGTCCAACCGATACGTTTTACGTTCTTTTAACGACTGACTTTTTTTATTAGGAGTTTTACGGGCGATGTAGTGGTATAATAATAATATACCTTTATTATTCATTAATTAATGCTATAAAGTTTAGGTTCCTGCTGAAACGCAACCACTGAAAGATTTTTATTTTGTCAATACAAATTATAGTAAATAAACGTATGAACGTTTACTACTCCGTTTTAGTATCTATACAATTGTAGGCACGTAAAACAGTATGGGTACGTTTGCAAGCGCAGTATGGCGTGACAATTGTTTAAATCTTTAAATACTTCTAGTTTCGATTACACAAACCACGGATTTGAAGTAACTGGAGGGGAAAATGCAATAAAAAACTTTTTGAGTACTTAAAAAAACAATAGACGGGATATACTAACAGAAATAGTACTGCTCAAAGCGTTCAAAATGCACAACGATATAAAATGAATGATATTTTTTAATAATACCATATATGAAATTTTTGAAAAATAATATTTTGTCCCGCAGTACACAGCTTATATAATAATATTACGACCACTTTATTAAATCGTATTATTCTAGAAATGATAAAAAGCGTTTTAGTTTAGGTTACGAAAGACGACTATCTGTCTGCCATTATATTATTTAAATGATGTTTGAGTCTTAGGTAAATGTGGAGGGGTGCCAGCACTGCAGTAATGCACGCGCACGCGGTCCCGACGTTATATAGGTTCTCGGAGAGCACACCTACTATACAATGTTATTATTGTTATTATTATAGTAATTATTATACGATATCCACCGCTTTTTTTTTAAATAATTTTTTATTTCCTTCACGCACAGGCAGACAGCACAACGCGCGCGCGATGGTATAATAACACCGCCGAGTTTTTTTTCCTCTTTTTTTTGTCGGATTACAAAGAGCTGTGTATAATTCGAACGACTATAGCAGGTCGTCGTATCGTGTACATAATATAAGCTTGTCGTTACTACAGTCTTGTCGTCGTCGTACCGTTAACAGTTCCTCCATACATAATATATAATAATATTGTACATCCATTAAACGTTCGTCGCTAATAACGCGTGGTATCTCGGCACCAATCTCAATGGCGTGCCGTCTGTTGCGGTTCCTTATAAACGTTGTGCACGAGCCGCCGGAGTTGTTGAACTCTCGTGAGGTGGATAGGTAGGTAGACAGGTAGGTATTACCTATATTTATATCTATATACCTGTGCCATGACGAATCTCATGAATTTTCCAACATATTGAGCAATGCGACTGTACTGTAGTTTTCAAAGGCTTTAGATTTGTCGACGTGTACTATATATGTCATATTATGACGACTATCCCGAGACCCGCAAGACATTACGCATTTAGTGGCTTTGGCCGTTTACGAGTCTACACACGATAATAAAGCAACAATACGTATTCATCACACTGCCCATTTCGTCCTTGTTCGATCGACCGTGTTCGATCTTGGGCGGAACGACAATATATTATGATAATAAATTGTCTATAACGCGTCACAACGACGCCGTTGCCAGTTGTAAACGCTATAAGCAATTTGCATGGCTGTACGATATAATATCTGAGGTTGTTTTTAAAGCCATCGTCATAATATATAATATAATATGTTTTACCGACTGAGTTACTGATAGCTATTACTATAAACAATCCGACGCGCTGAAATGCATGTAACTACGACCGACCAATTTTCACGACGTGCAAAATTGAATTGTGTTGCTCGAAATTTTAATGGAAATAATAATACATTCTCACAGGGCTCAAATTTATGACCTTGGAAAACACCACACATTTTTTACATACAATACCTTTACAAGTACTGTATGAGAGAAACAAATTCTTTTTATCAATATGATATAATATATCATATAGTTTTTTCCTATCGTTTGTGATGTTCATGGATGCGCTTAAAAGGTATAATACATCAGAGTAAAGTTTTTTTGGTGGTATAACGTTGCAGCAAACCTCCATATAAAAAACTATTGCCATTGGAAAGTAATAGATTTTTTTATTTATTGCCTCGATGTATCTTCGGATTGCTGTCTGTCTGAAAATAAATATATTTTGATAAAGATTTAAACAGTCTTCTGAATTTTTGGTCACATTTACTATTATAATTTTAAACTCACGCTATATAAATACATTTATCTGTAAGTTTTATATACTGTATAATTTATATACTACTATATATATATATATATAATATTTGATTAACAATTGACAAAAATGTGGGCTATGGTATATTTTAATATAACTAACAAGCTTAGGCGATCAGCTGTTTCGGTCACTGGAGCTGGATCAATATAAATAGTCTCTATAAACGGATGTCTCGGTACATTCGGAACAAATTGCATAATAAAAATAGAAAGAACCTCCCGAAATCGAAAAATAATCGAATATATAATATATATAACAGTATAGAAGCCGTAGGGAAAACGATTTATATTTGTAGCGGGTATCTCCTTTTTCCTTTCGCTTCTCCGTCACCACACCGTCGGACGATCGAAAGAAAAAACTTATTTCCTTTGGTTTGAAAGACGCGAACCAATAAATCTGCCGACAAATCTACTGTTTAGGTAGTTGCTATATACACACACGACACACATTTATATATAATATATATATATATAATATGTATATTTATACGCTTGCAGGATCTGCCGTGCGTTTATCTGCGAATTTTCATGTCACCGTGTTTCCGGTGTCGCTTTCTTGTTGATTCTACCCAGTTTTTTCATAAATACATCCATCATCAAGGAGAGTTCAAAAGGTTTATATAAGTACATACATCTTCTCTTTTATACTCTAGCTGATTTCAATATACCGAAAAGAGGTAGAATTTTATTTTTATTTCGCAAATCATTTTCATAGAATATAGTTGGGTATAGGTAGATTGTATACTCGCACAATATTATCAATTTCACGCTATAAATTTGAATTAAAAAAAAAAAAAAAAAAAAAATTATAAATTGGCCAGTGTGTTTCGTGAAAAAAATTATCTACAAGTCTATGGGAGTGGTTTAATTGATATTTTAGCTAATTAATTCTAACACGAATACGAAACATGAAACACCGACCACATTATTCTGACTGATTGTATTATGAAAAAGATTTATTTAAGAACCTGGTTTTCTCGAGTCTTCGAAAGTCCAAATCGGATTTATTAAAGACCCAAATCAAAGATTTGAGGTCAACTAAATTTTAGGAAATAATCTATTTATTTATATTTATCTTCGTTCCATTTCGATGTGACAATTTGAATAGTAACTTTTTTACGTTCCGCCCTGTCAAATGCTGACCGGTTAAAGTGGTCTAATGGAAATATTTTTAACTATCTCTCATTTACATTTTGACTTTTAAACGTCCATATGATAATCAGTGTGGCGTCAGGAAACGCTAATGTTTTGTTGTCAATTACCAACGGTGGTTTGAAAACCGGCCAACAATCTCAGCGTGTGTACGTTTACTTGGGTCTAAAATTAGCGCGTGTCGCTGACGCAAGGGATTTCTCCCTGAATTTTCAAAAACAATATTTTCATTCATAATTCATTTTTTTCATTTCCCCTCCGCCCACCACCCATCACAAATCTTGCCAGTTGGTCTCGACAACAACTGCGTGTGTAATGTATTTAATATACTACATTAACATGCATCGATGTATCTCTTATATCATACTTTTATTGTATGCCATTGTCTATCCCTAGCATGACAATATTTTATTTATTCTACCTACTACCCTAGAGAAATATAACGCACAAGCCGCATTCGTGATTGCATGTTGATATCCCATGAATTACGTGTTAATTGCGGCTGGTTGCACGTATGTACTTAACCGTAGTATAAGGTCTAATAAGAATTAACAAAAACATAAAATAATAAAAAAATAAATAGGTGTAGGAAATGAAAAATTTACATGGTAAAGCAATAAATATATGCAACTTATTTTAAATCGTATTAAATAAACAATTTGATACACAATACTCTATGAGTAAAAACGAATAGCAAGTACTATTTTATTATGCTGTTGAATAATATATGCATTTAATAATTATTAATTTTAATTATTTTCATTCAATAATTTATTTGGTCCATGACATTTTTAACTGTTTTTCTTTTATTTAAAAAATAAATATATACCTTTAAATATTATAGATACAGCAGTTTTGAAAAAATGTATTTTTTTCTGAAAATTAATTCCAATTTATTTCTTAATAAACTTTGATTTATAAATTACAATTACTTTTTGCATACCATTATACGAAAATTATATCAAAATGATTTTAATAATTATTAAGTATAGTAACAGAAATATGTAGTTATTTATTATGGAAGTATCAAATATTATATTCTTGGCCATTGATATGAGTTTTAAATTATCAAAACAACTCGCTGAAATGTTAATAAACACACGAATCTCAATTTATCGTTGTTAAGATTATTTTGAAATTATTAATAAATAATTTCAGAATATTTTCAAAGATTTGCATTTAAATTGTATTTTAAACTTTACCGGTGCTTTTTATAAATTATTCATACTACAATAATATTTATTTTATTAATATTTTACTCCAGGTAGGCATGATAAGGATTGATCACAAAATTGAACTTCCCTTGAGTATAACTAGATAGGTACTTGTTAAAATACTCATTAGTCAACATAGGTACATAAAATATATTATGGTACGTGTAATTTTACATTATGCATTATCTCAGTGCTTGGAAAGAACGCACGTTCGTTCATGTTCATATTTTGCAAATGACAGTTGATCATCACACTGGCTTACATCAAAAGGAACAAGAAAGTGAACAAAATTCATATTCAATAGAAAATCATCAACTTTTAAATAAAATTCCATTTTTTAAATTTATTTTTAATATTTTTATCATGTTGTTTCATCGAAATTTCATCAATATTATAGTGGTACTGAAAATTTAAATTACCATACAATATTTAAGATTATTATACTCAAAGTAAAATAATCAATATATGTATTGGTTTAACAATGATGAATGTTTTTTTGTATATATCTGATATTTCTGAGTGTGGTTTCTGATAGCAAATTGCAACTATTTGATTTTGAAAAGACAATTATGAAATAAAACAGTTTGAACTTAACATTTTAAATTTCAAACTTTAATCTGCACAACATTAGAAATTGTTTTAAACAAATATGATATCATATTTTATTATTTTGATTCGTCTTTGATTTTTAAAAAAAAAATGGTATCCCGCCATTTCTGTACTAATTATATTTAATTTAAGTAAAGATGTTTTATTTTATAATGCATTTTGTTATAATAAATAATCAAATTATATAATGCAACACATTATGTTATTACTGTTTACGATTTAATGGTTATGTATCTATATAATTTTTTTAAAATCATTTTATACTTTATTCAAAGTTTTATTTAAAGATTTATAAAATAATAATTATAATCAATGGCGCCACACGAATATGTTATTTATTTTTTAGAATGTGAAGATAAACTTATTTTTTTAAAACTATAGTTTACATTTGGTTAATTTTTGGACCAAAAAAACGTAGTTCTGAAGTGATACACTTCTTAATGATTTGCAAAAATTTAATATTCCGTCGGTCGATGGTATAATAATATATATTGAGATCTTCTCTATGGCAAAGCACATTATTTCAGGTTACAGTGGTTGGTAAAAAAACATCTCATCTGAATGATAATTTATGCGGTGGCAGCGTGACGGAGTGTACCTACTCCTCGCAATTGGGTGTTTTCGCGCGGTTCCGATTACCGGCATGATTGTCATTCGTGCAAAAGCAAAAGTTTTTCGGAAAAAAAATCAATGAGTTCTTTTCGTATTTTTGGAGCATAGTAATGGGAACGGGTACTGCAGTAGAAAGTGTACGCACGTTGACGATAATATTATTGTTAGCATGGGGCGCGCCACCGGAATTTCACCACTAAAACGTCTTTAAATTAAAAATCGGTTAAGCTCTCATCCGACGATAATCCGGCAGTGGCTCCTACAGGCGGAACCGGCGACATCAGCGTAGGAATGCATTAATCATCTTCTGGTATAAATGGCGGCTTTTCCGCTCGTCTCCTGGGCCACTGCACATACACGCTGATAACCATAACCATATATTACGTGTAGGCCATTTAAAAAATAAATAAACATTATACACCATTGGGAAATTATTATAATTATCGTACCGGCCTGTAAGAATATAATATAATACTAGTAACAAGTGAACAAACGCGGAATATATATGGCTCGAGGTGGAGAAATAATAACCGAAAAAATATTTCCTTCGTTGACAAAAATCTATAGTTTACACAGTCGTCATACCTGCCACTCGTATATATTATTATATTTTAACCGTTCCGCCTATATATTTATATAATATTTCTGGTCGATATTGTACACCACCGGAATCGTGTAGTTTTCCGATGCCGATGGCCAACGCGACAATAATAATTATTATTATTATTTCACGCATAGGTATAATATTATTAAATAACGCGAATGTGGAAATTAGAAAATGTAATGCTCGACTTTTTGATTATAATATTGTATGAAATATCTCGGCCCTGTTACTATATAGTTGTTATAATATGAGAAGTCCTTTCGACAGCGTTTAACGTCAGGCGTTATTTTATCGCGGGTCTGGGTAAAAATTAGAAAAAGTTGCCAACAAACACTCAAAAACCACATCAAATTGTTATATAATAATAAGTTTTATGAAAAATCGTATTGCGTAGTTGGATGTACACATCACAGGAAACTTGCCAAGCACAATACACTACTCGAAACGATTGAAACGGAGACTGTAAACAATGTATGGGAAGCGTCTGACATTAATTTGGTTCGTGTATTATTCTGATACACCAGGGCTTAAAAACCTCTGAAGATTCCACGTGAAAATCGAAAACAAAATAATTTTTTTTTTCAAAGCTATTATGCAAAAACTTTTATTTAACGGATTAAATGGCTGTATAAATATGGCGCAAACAACCATATCGCTGCATCGCATGCTATAATAACAAACGTAAAAAATTAAAGCGGTATATTATAATTATTTAAAAACCACTGCGTTGTATTTTACAATTCTTTATTTTTAATTGATATTTAAAATTTAATTTTTATAATTGCATATCCTACGCTCACATAATAATATACATTGTGCTAGGTATAATCGAGTCTTTTATCGTTAATTTTTCCAAAAGAGCCGCTCCAGTAAGACTGGGATTAATAAATACGAAATGAAATCGCTCGTATAATCCCTAAATAAAACAAGTGTCACTGACTCGATGTGGATCTGGTCGGATTCGATTTTGGGATTTTGAATTTCACGTCTCCGTCCAAAAACGTCTAGAGGTATTCCGTCTTGGCGATGTGCAGCGGGTATTCCACAGTATACGCGCAACGGACTTATGTCGCACTTAACAGCTCCAAACGCCCGTGGCGTATTATTATTATTATTACTCAAACCATTTTTTTTTTTTTTTTTTTGGCGTAAATCCCATTAAAGTGTGCGTCAAAAAGACACACCAGCTCGGGGATTTTGAGAAAGGAACGGGTCACGGACCAATTTGGACTGCATAAAAGCATATACGTTATACTCACTCGCATATATTATAGTAATAATATGTATATGCACATACACACGAGTATAATACATGGCGTTATCAAATTTGTCATATACGTGCGCACACGTCTATTTGGGACATTATGCAAAGTACGATAGAAAAAAAAGAAAGGTTGCTTGGCGCTTGTAATAATAACGGCACAAAAATAATGTACACACACACGCGCACGCGCACGCGTACCCACACACCCACATACACGCACGCTATATTCGAGGCCACGCATTACCGTAAATATTGAATTCGCAAGTGGACTCGGTGTGCGCATTCCGGGGCGCGTAAGGATTTTTTGCCTCTCTCGCCCCGAAAAAAAAAATGGTGATGGGGAGCGAGTAAAAATAAAATATAAATAAACAACCCGCACATTTTTTTTCTGCATAATGTAACGGCAGCAGCAGAGTCAGGGATAGTTTATTTGCTGGAATATATCGTCGGCAGTGGCGATTTATCGGATCAGTCGGTACCTTATATTATTATTATCATATATATATACACACACACACACACACATATATATATATATATGGCCTCGGCCCCAACGCATATGCGTCTATACGGTTATGGAGGTGGAATGATTATTTTTCTAGACGTATATTACATCTGTGTGCGTTTCTGTATGTACCACTGTAATGATCAACGTTCTGAAAATATAATATAAATACGTCTGCGAAATGCATCTGGACGACCCCGAGTTATAGTACGGTACTACTGGAAAATGTGCACTTGAACCGGTACCAAAAAAACGCATACATTATTATAAAGATGTCTTGACTAAACGAATTTCTTTCTGGTCTACGACCTCATATACGTTTATGGTTTTGAGCAAATAACAATAATAATAATAATAATAATGATTATATATTATTATATAAACGTGGTTTGAGTGCGATTCACGTAGACCGTTAATTCCGTATTGCACACACAAATATAATATTATTGTGTACGTTTTGCGATCGAATATAATATTTTAACTTTATCGCATATTAGTTAAAGATTCCATTTTTATTAAACGCCATTTTATAGAACATTTTTTTTTTTTGTGTTGAAACGGTTTGAGCAATTTTTATTTTATTTTATATTATCTAATTGCAGTATTTTATGGAAGAATAATACCTTCATTGGGCTTTTCAATTATTTATCAAAATTAATAATAAATTATGAAAGAAAATCCAGTAATTATGATACCTGCCTAATCGGATAGTAGGTAGGTACCTATTTACAGGAAACTAATACATAAATTATTACCAGTCAATATTTTAACATAATATGAACTTAACACTACCCTTATCCCGAGTGTAATTTTATTATATTATTCGACCACGAAATAAAAACAATTGATTCGGTTCAAAATAAAAAAGGAATTTGTTTTTTTTTTCAATTACTGTTGGCATAATGCTTAACTGTTAAATTGCTAACAAGATTAAGATTGCCATTATTTTGTAACGTTTCAATTTATATTTTACATATAGTAAATATTTTTATTTATAATTTATAATGAAATATTTATCAACAAAGGAAAACAAATTGAACATTGAAGCGTTCAAATGTCAATAATTAGCAATAATACACTGTTTCATATTACGCCGTACCTACGTATAACAATGTTATAATAGTGTATGCATTGTGATAATAATATTATTGACAAAACACTGATTTAACTTTATGTGTGATGTTATCCACGTAATGAGTGTTGTGTGACGATAAACAGCTATAGTGGAAATAACATCCAATATCAAAAATCTAACACAAAAAAGAAAAAAAACCATTTGCAGTATAGAAGAAATCGTAATCCTCGTCTTATCGTCAGACCCAAATACCTGTGGGCAGCAGCAGAGTTTGCTGATTTTTTTTTTTATTATTTCACTGAAATCTGATCACACCGGGGACAAAACCAAACGACCAGGAACTTCTAGCATAAAGGACATTGTCGTATATATATATATATATATTACATACAAATACACACAACACTCGGTCAGTATATATGTAAAAGTATAAAGAGGTTTTTTGGGATTTTACTCACAAATAAAAATTGAGTATATTTTTTTTAGTCTAAAAAATGCATCTTTGAGTAAAAGTTGTTTAAACTATATTCATGGTTCAAATCTTATTATAGTTATCTATAAAAATAATAATCAAAACAACTAAAAATCGTTTTTATTTTTGAGTATATAACGTTATTACTTTATTAGTAGAGCACGAATTTGTATACATTTGTATATTTATTCTGGTTGATCGTATGATATGCTAAGTGAGCACATAATTTGTTACATGACATACCGATTTAAATAATGAAATTTTTTTAGTGAATATCTTTGCATATTTTGACATTTATCCATTTTTTTTCTATTTTAAGGGCCTATTTTACAATTTTAATTGCATATTTTATCTTTTAGTGCATATTTTGATGTTTTTTTTAGACATTTTTGAAATGTATACTATTGTAATATAAGAAAAAATATTATATTATTATAATTTTGATTAATATCAAAATAAATTAAGTATAAACGGTTTTCTTAAATATGACCTTAGATCAATAATCGGTGAAATAAAATACGTATCTCAAGATAAGACAATATCGATAACGACCATTGACCATTAATTTAAATATATTGTATTAATTAAATGTTTTTTTTTGCTAATTTTTTGTGCATATTTAAGATTTTTAGCGCATATTTGGTTGGTTTTTAATGCACATAAATCTGCGGTTCATTTATTAGTAAAGTCCACAAAAAAAAGGGTAATTAATAGAATTGCATCCGTGAAGGAGTGTAACTAAGAGCAAAATACCATACCTCGATATTTACCAATAATATTAATTTGTGCGTACGCATTGCAGTCAATGATAACAATAACTCAACATCAACGTGTCAACGTCCATAGAAATAACACTAAAGGAAAATAAATAAAACGAAATACGAAACACAGAGAATAGTCGGTGAAGTGCACAATATACAGAATATGTCTGTTGCATATTAGATTTTTACGTCTCGTTGCGTGCTTTGGAAACAAAACTATATGGACGCAGTTATTACGAACTGATCGAATAGACCACTCGCTGTGGTATATTTAGAAAGCTTCACGATACATATCTCAAGTGCAAAACAAGAATGTTTTTTTAAATGCACATTAACCCAAACATATGGTCCCCAGGGGTGAACAAAATTGTCTTTTCATATACATACCGTGCATATTATATCTAATACACATTACGTATTTTATTACAATTGTAAATTTTGAAATATCACGTTTGCGGTGTTACTAATAATACATAATGTTGTTCAAGCAGCCGTACGTGTGTTTTTTAACACAATTTTTGGTGTACAACATAATTAAAAGATGATAAACTAGGCCATAAACAATGTATAACACATTATATTACTAACGTATTAATGCGTATCTACAAAATATATATGAATTCATAAGATTTTATACAAAAAAAAAAAATTAAAAAAAAGCTTAAAGATTCCTGAGTATTTAATACATATTTTTGCACTTAAAATAAAATACTTTCAACCGCTAATGATGCAACTAATGTTTTAATAATTATCCGTGTAATAGGTATTGATATTATCGTCATTAAATATTAATTACCTCAAGGGTAACAATTTTCGAATATTTTAATAATGGTAAAAAATATATAGGCTTGAACAAAATGAATGTAAAAAAATAATTCCTATACTGTTATTAAATAAATAATAGTAATAATATTGTTCATTGATTGGAAAAAATTAATAATTAATAATTATTATTGTACCATTTTTTTTTCGCTCAAGTTCGGGTTATAATGTGTAAACTATTTAGTCCATTGTCATCACGCTGAAAGCGATTGATGTTCGCTGTATTAATTTTCATCCATAACGAAAGTATGAGGCACAGAGTAAAATCAACATAGTCTTTGAAGGCATTGTCTTGCCATGCGCGTTCCCGGGTGTATGAGAGGGTTTTTTTTTATCCACATCCCCCGAAAAAGTCACGAACGTTGGTATCCGACATAATATCGCCGACTTTTACTTACAATTGTCATTATACGATCGGTCGTAAGCTGCAGTTGTGGCAACAATCACGTCGCTAGACCAATATAGCGGGTGTTTCATTAATACATCCCCTATATTTAGTATATTATTATGTCAGAAGCTATGTCACGTCACGTCGGACGCCGTGCCACGAAAGCTGTATATATTACTATTAATATGAAACTTGTAGTGTTTTGCATATAATTATATACCAGTGTTCATAAAAGTAATGCAAAACACTTTGCATACTATATACATAACAATATATTCTAAACCAAAACATCTCCACTCGTCTATGAAATGATTTAATTTTTAGCCAATTATTTTGTTTTTTGAAATCCCATAATATCGATGTGCTTTCTCACAGAACATTTAAGTTCAACATCGCGTGGTAATATCGTATAATGTCCACTGTGTATAATTGATTTGAATAGTTTAAATTTTTGAGCGCATCAGAAATTGGTAATCTAATATATAATATATTATATACCATAGGTAATTCCTAATTCCAACATCGTTATTTGAAAAATCTTAATCACAATTGGTTATGGTTTAAAGATAATGAACAAATTAGAAAATATTTGTTGCATGATAAACTATTAATTTTTAAAGAACATAATGTTGCAATTAATAAAATGTGGTTAACCTTATAGTTGAGAAAATCCCAACAGACATAGGTAAGCATTCTGGGCATGTTGTTGTTAAAAAGAAATTGATAACACGTTAGTTTGTGTAACTAAATAAACATTGGCTGACCAAAGGTTTAAATTACACTTGTCAACAAATCGAATTACGCTTTTAACACGTATTGATGGGCTACGGAAAAGTAAACTTCGAGACGAACATGAGCGTGGTAAATAAGTGGCCGTTGTGGCCGAGCAATTTCTCAGGAATAGAGTTCGCAGCGGGAGTTTTGCCGTGTTGTATAAAATAGCGTTAAGGGAAAAAGAGATAGGCAACGGACGGACGGGGCTCGTAAGATATGGCGAAGTGCATGGTGACGGGGCGGGGAGGGGAAAAATAATACACATTTATTGTGGAGTGTGCGGTGCACAGGCTGGAGGGGGCCTCGCGATGGCGAACAATTCTTCATAGTCAGCGGATATAAAGTGTTGGTTGTAATAAACCAATAGAGGAAAATAATAACCTTGCGGACTTTTTCTCTGGGTCCAGATTAAATCCCTCCACCCCGTCGAGCACCAGATCTCGCACGACCCCGAACAACGAGCGCACCCCTCCACGGATGACGCCTGCACCTCTGCGCACGCGTTTAGCCCCGGTACCCGGCGTGGTCTACGGAATTAGTTTCCCCATACAAACTCGACAGCTGGATACAGTGCTGCAATTTTTTACACCCCCCCCCCCCCACTCACCCCTTTACCCACCACTATCACTCGCACACGACCCTGACGAAAATAAACGCCATATTATTATATATAAGTATATTATAAACAAGACAAGTATTAACGGTATATTTTTTGTTTTGTTTTTTTTTTTATTTCAGGTAAGACACGACTGTTTTTTTCATTCGTTTTGTTTTTGACAGCAACGGCGGCGCTACTTCCACCGGAGTGAAGACAACTCCAGTAATATTTTAAACAACGATATAATTATTTTTCGTCGGCCCGCAACTCTCTGCCGCGGCGCACCGACCAGCTGTGCAAGGTATTAATACCGGTTAAGTTTCCCCTTATTAGTACGGCATTATTGTTATAGAGAACAACTGATAGTGTGTTTAAAATCGGGACTTAACTTTGGGTTTCAAGTGACATTTTCGATATCTTATATTATATTCTAGGTAATCCAAACGCCGAGTACGTTTATATAGAGACGCACGCACGCACGGATGTGTAGGTTATTCGTTGTGGACATAAAGATTATCTATACTTTTTATACATTTTATTTTTAATTAAAACTTTTGTGATCTCGTGGCCAACATATTATAATATGCATATAACTGGCCAACTGGGCCGATGACACATCTGCACATCTGATGATACCGCGTCCAATAATCGCGCGTAAAAATGGCGGAAATGCCATTCCCTCCACCCATTTTCCGACAGATGGAACTTATGCCGGTAATTCTCCAAATAGGATTTTTTTCCTCCCCGCTCCACAGCAACTACACGTCTGGGCACGTAATGATAATAATTTGGCTGTTATCCAAGACCGACCATAACGGGTCCGCAGGGCACTGCGTGTTATCACCGCTCCCGACACAATCTCCACTACCTATCTCTGTTGTGTGTGTGTGTGTGTGTACGGTTTTTAACGACCTCGCTAAGAATATCATACGCTTATATACACGGAGGGATTTTCATCGCGATTGCAGCGTACCAATTGCTTTCGAGTTGTGTGTGAGTGTACCTATATACCTACGGTATCGGGAAAATATTTTTATCTCGTTCACCCCGACTGCAAGTTATATATTATGCATGATGCATACACACGACAGACAATATTATATTTATTTACAAAAAGTCCCAAACCACGTTTCGTTGGTATATCGGAAGTTTAACTTAACCGTGACAATGATCCATTGGCACGGTATGCTGTTATTGTCTTTATGGTAAATTATTTTTATACTTCGATGTTGCTGTAGGTGGGTTTAAAATATAATATTATCTTTATAAATATTGTTAGAGGTATTTTTTATAACACTGAATGTACAAGTATAATACATAAATAAGTCTGTATAGAAATCGTACTACATTTGTGATTTAATACATAAAATATTCAACTTAGTTAAACGTTCGAAAGTTTGCAAATAATAAAAATAGATTTCTTTTTAAACGATTTGTGTGTGTTAACGCTAATTTTTATAACTGGACAAGCCTATGCTAAAATACCATTTTATAATAAAATAAATATCTAATTTATTAATGTTATCCTTTAACTGTAAAAATAAAAACTTGTTTTTAACAAATTGTTATTTTGCACAAAAAGGTATTTAAAAAAAAAAAAAAACTTTATTTTAAATTCGTAAGTGATACATTTTCATAACTATTATTGGACGGAGTCATACTGGTTGGAGACATACTCAATACCTATTAATCTTAAGCGTAAAACCAATAATTTCTTAGAGACTTTGTAGCAAAATCAAAACAGTTGTATTTTCAAATAACGTTTGTAGTCGTCGTCGTCATTGCCAAAATATCGGCACTCAGCATGTACTAGGTGCAGTGATAGAACAGTAGAATGCAAGCAGAATATTACAACCACTGAACCATCTACCAATTTTTAGCACCCTATTATTTTTGGTTGGGCGTAGACCGTTTACGTCTAAAGATTTATCGTTCTTTTATTCATACCGTTTGACTTATTCCTCAATTTTTAATCAAATGTTAATATTTAAGTATGTGTATTTGATTAAATCTACTTACTATGTTATGCATTTAAACAAATTTGGTTTTCTAAACTGTAACGTACGCTAAACAATTATAAACAGTTAGATTAATATCAGTTAACGGATTTACTAGTATTTACATATTTTTATAATATTCCAAGGAATTTAACAACGAGTTAGTCAGTTAGCCAACAAATTTGTATATAACAAAAAAATATTTGGTTTTGGATTTAATTAATATTTAAAAAATATTAAATAATTATCAAAAAAAATTGTTGTGCCTTACATTTTTAGAAATAAAAACTGTTAAGTGCTGATATATTATTTTCAATTGAATATCTTTATAAAAAATACCATTGCTTGATATTATATTCAGCTAAAATTTTAGAGTGCCGTGAAAAAATAACCATATATGATATTATATAAAATTAAAAAAAAAAAAATAGGCCAGTGAATCTAAAAATATTATTTTTATATATATATTTATAATATTGCCATTATAATACAAATTTATTATGATTAAAAATATTATTAATTTTTTTATTTTTTTACATTATTATTCTTATTTTATTCGAAAAAATTAAACTGTTTGTTTTAGACTGTTATTAAAATCTCGTAAATATATGTTAGGTACACATAATTTGTATTATAGGGTTATTTTTTCTGTGACTATATTTTCACAGGATTATTTCTTCAGTCTAAATTTTCGGGGTTATTTATTAAGGAATTTCATGTTAGACCACGTAGAATAATAATTTCATTAGATAATGAAGGAAAATAATAGAGACCTAAGTGCTTCCAGATAAACAAAGTACATTCTAATAATGTATTGTATGTCCTTTATTTGTCAGTCGATGATCAAAATAATAAATGTTACTATTAGTTATGTTCATAAATATTTATTATGGAATATAATATGAGATTTAAATATTTTAAATCTCGATTGGCTTTTTACGAAATTCCTAATCATATATAGCGTATTGTGTAATGTGAACCTTTATCTCATATAAACATATAATAAATATTGTTGTACATATATAATTAGATGTTAAATGAATATCTATTATTTTTTAACCTATACTGCTGATATTTTATTCATGAGTATATAGGTTCAACAGGAACATGGATTCTGATTCGATATATTCTAATATATTTTAATTCAACGATTATGCAGCTCTACGTGCGTATATATAATTTTTTTTTTTTATCACGACTTAACCCATTCGTTTTTTGGACACGGCAGAGCGCAAGTTCATTTTATTGTTCCGTATTCATTGCAGGTTACGTATATAGTTTGCAATTCCACATGCAACCCTAAAATCGTCGTTAGCCCCGGTTCTGAATAAATATATTCTACGCGACCCGTGAACTTGCGTAATTCTCGATTGTGAACAATACAATAGACGTGTTTAAGGTACCTATACCAACGTACCATACCAGCGTATTGCGTTATATAATATAATAATATGTTATGACGTTGTATTATGCGTGTATAACATGTATATACTTGCCCGTGACACGGCGGCGTAAAATGCGATCGTCGTGATCGTCGGCCGATACGGTACGAAATTGAAAAATCGGTAATTTCGGGATCACGGCCACAAAATTTTAATTCTATATAGTACCCACCTACTCTAATCAGCGATGATAATTATTGTTACTGCGGACGATGTTATTATATTTTAAGCAAACAATTGTCTCGCGTGCGAAAAAAAAGTTGTAGGTATCATCATAATAATATGCGCGTAGGCTGCGCCTATATTATGGTTATCAATAAACGAACAATAAACTATACAGAATAAACGGATGACTCATTATTTTCTCTTTACCGAACATAATATAATATATTATGACGTATACTTACCGTGTAATGCGAGGAGACGCGTCTAATAATTATTTAGATATGCACAGCCCATTTTCGCAGTGGATTTTTTTTTCCTTCCCCTCTTAACGACACAATAAACTGAGAAATAACGAACTATAACGGTGGAGCCCGGTAACGGACCATTTGTTCTAAAACTCATCCGGTGAGCTGTCGGGGGCAGGGGGGTTGTTAGGGGGGAGGGGGTTGTAGGTGGGGAATACGAGCGCGAAAACTTTTACCACCATGATTTCTGTCTGTGTAACGTGTCGTTCAAATTTTCAAAACCGAGAAATTTTCTTCCGACGTTGTAAAAATCATTAGCCGCCGCCGGAGTCTTTATTTCTCAATAAAACTATTATTTACAATATGTATTGTCATAAACTTTTCAAACAATAATAAAACCTTATGAAGTGAAAACAATTATTATTTACGGTGTCCAAACCACTAAGAAAAAGTAATCAAAGTTATACTGAAATTAATATGACATTATAACTTTATTCGATGACCAAAATAAAAAAAAAGAAATACAAAATATAATTAAAATGTTGTACGAGTTTCAACTATTGTTTTCATTTAGCTATTTAATCTAAATGTACGATATACCTATATATTATTTTATTGGTTCTAAGGTTTTATAGGCAAACAATTATGTAAGAACCTGTCTAATAATTATGAGGCCTATCGGAATTTCATCATGAATAACATTGTGATTCAAATTAGAATTCAAGAAGCAAGACTAATTGGTCGATAAATTCAAATTTCATGTATACATATTATTACAAATTGGTCATAAACTTCTTAATTTAATTGGAAGTAGTTTTAATTCAGGGTACCATGATGATGGGTTGGTTGATGAAACTTTGCAGGTCAAATTATTATTTGTGGAGTGTTAATAATATATTTTAAACTAATATTATTAAAAAATCACATTTATATATTGACATTTCAGTTGAACTAATTTATAAAAATTAAAAATATTTGAATATTTTAAGTTATAATAATATTAAACACATTTTTATAACAAGAATAATTATGAGAAATGTATTACCATAATATTGATAATACCATTACTGGAATATTAATTATTATTCAATGAAATATACATATTCGATTAGAACTAGTTTATCAGTCTTCGGTGTATGAATAATAAAGCTTAATTTACAATTACTATCGAGTAGGGTAGATTTGAATAATGTATAATATTATAAACTGCCGTATATCATATTCGTAATAACTCACCTCCAACCAAGGAGTACCCATATATTTTTAAGTCGAGTTTGATTACATTAAATATAATATTATATACATTATCATATTTAAAATTATGTATGTATAATATCGTGTTATTATTATATTATTAACAAAAAGATTTCATAAAAATAAAATATTAATGGAGTAGGTACTGAGAAACAATCAAAATTTTTAATATGTTTTTTTTACTGCAACAATTACAATATTTAGGTTAGGTATATTGATTTTCAAACTTGTTTCCATAGCTCATTGTATTTTCTTATATTTATTTTGAAACGTACTATGAGTGGTCACTATATACTTTATATTAAAACGAAAATATTTAATAATGAGTACTAAAATATGTTCTTGGTCGTTGTTTATAAGCAACAAAAAAGTTTGTATGGAAACGGTTTCACTATACATTGTAGTTTATATTATGCTGGCCGTTGAGATTAAAAATAAAAAGTTGTCTACTAACAAAAATAAGGGTAGAATGTGCTAACAAAGACCCTTAACCTTTAAGACCTAAAATGTTTGTTTAATTACATATTTGTTCTAGTTTTTATTTTTTTTTTTTTCATATCAAACGAACATTATAATTATTCAAAATTGACCCACTTGCAACGTTACATACAATGTAAATTGTTCACAGCTTAGTCATTGGCATTATTGTACGTTTCGTTCTATTCATTATTTAGGTATTCTTACTCCTATTCCGGTGGAATCACAGACGCCGCCTACAGAGAGATACAATGTATAATATAATAATTACGTAGTTGAAGAGGAACGCACGAAATTCGAATTGATTTAAAATGGTAAACATGTACCTATGTAGCGGAACGTTCAATTTTCTCCCTCTTTTTAGAATGTTTAATTGTTCAGTTTGTTTAAATGATTATTTAGGAAAATTCAACAAATGAAAAAATCAATAAAACTGACAACGTGCTCAAATTTGTAAAGCTTATATACACGAACAAAAAATATAGCCCAGACGTAATGAAATACAGTAGAGACGTTAACACATTGAACGTTACATATTGCATAACTACCTATTGTATAAGCAATCCACTATTAATAGGTATTGACTTAATATATGCTAGGTCTGATAAAGTAAAACAACATTGTTATAAAGATGAAACCCAGTGGAGGTATATGAGCGATAGTTATCATCTTTACAAAATAACCGGTACGAGAGATAAAAATATTTTGTTATTATTATTTTTATTATAAGATTTCATAATTGGAACATATTACTTTTTGATAAACGTTAAGCATTAAAATGTGTTCTCACTGTTCATTGTGAGAACATTTGCACAAGTCGATTTCATGATATATTTTTTTTTTAATTATCGAGGTGTCAATATATTATATCAAAATATTTTTTTATTATTATTCTTGTATTTTTTTTTTTTTTTGCGTCATTAAAAACACATCTGTGAGTGATCGATAGGTGCAGTTTAAGGAGGTCGTTTTCGTTTACAGAAATTTTAATAAGCACGAATGTGCGTGTCGTGTGAAGTATATACATAGTATATTCTATACCATGTTTTCATCGAAAGCATAATTTATTTTCCTCTCACGTGCTCGTTAAGAAAGGCAAAAATTCGCAAACGTCATAATAATAATATGATTGCACCGCTATAATAAAGAGCGCCGGGAATCGCGAATCCCGCCGAAATGAAAATCACAACAATGGTTGTGTGTTGGGGTTGTAGGGGGCCTATTATCGAGGAATCCCTAACAGACGTGTTAACAGTCACGATGATAATCACCAAGAATCATCGATTTGAAGCTCGTTATCGAGGGGTGTGTCTTCAACGAACGGAATCGACGTGACTTCGGACGCCTAGTCAGTAAAGGAGAAGGACACACGTCGTCGTCACTCTTGCATTCCGTTTCATTCATAAACGTCAACAGGCCGTCAGTGACTACTAATGTGTGAAATATGAATTATGTTCTACCTGCGTGTCCTGCAGTGTCTGTATGGCTGATTGACACGTATTATTACATACACACGACCACCCGCTTACAGGAAATCACTCGCGGCGGATTACTAATCATTTAATTATTAGGTACCTACTGTCTACCTAGTAGGGTCAAAAGATGTGCAAAAAACAACGTAATTTATTCTTCAGAGGTAGTAGTATTGTGCAAACATTCGTCCGGATGATTCATCGTTTGCACGTATTATTCAGTGTTCGTTGAAATAGTTTAAGGCGGCATTAAAAAATTACTCTAAGATCAACGTGATGTTAAGTTAACGTCGCCCTGAAATCGTGCAAACCGTCGAGCACAATTATTTAAATCAATGTCCGCCATTTCTTAAAAAGGTTTTTCATTTGAATGGTTTGTCTACGAACTATTTGAGTCGACCATTTACTAGCGTAACTTATCCGTAGTGATCAGTACTTGGATAACTGTTTTATTACAAAAGTACCAAATTCGAAAACGCGTTCTTGAATCAATGTGCCAAATAGTTTACGAACAAGTTAAACCATATTATTAAAACCAACAGAATAAATCCTCTAATAAATCGTCAAATAAGAAACTGCCGGTTTAGACACCCAGTGTGTAATTATTACGATTTATTACTGCGGTATATATATTTTTTAAAACAATAAAAATCTAAAATAAATGTGCAAAACAATAAAATAACTGCAACGCGGTGAAGTTAAACTAAACTGTATGTATAATACATAAAAAAAAAAAACGATATAAAACAAATTGGATTTTTAAATCAAATGAATTTATACATCCAAAGAAGATGAAGTTTTCTTTAAGACTGAATTATGTTCATGAGATTGTGATCGTAATGGTTTTTCTGAATAGAACATAATATGCAAAAAAAAACAGCTTGGATCATGTTTTGATTTTGAAAATTTAGTGCCCTAAATTATATTAGTATGTTATTCTCTGAATCCATTAAGGTTATTATTATTAAATTATATTACCAGTGGGACGAACAAAATTAAAATGCAGTGACAACGTATATAGAACAATTTAAATAGTTCCTGGATAATTCTCATGAATTCTTTGAAAAGTAATTACCTATTGCTATTATAACTATTATTATAAGATAATATAATTATTATAGGATTGTACTAAAAATTATTCCTGAAACAAATCTGACATATTTATTTGAACATATTTTTGTTATACATAATTAATTCATCACACGGCCTTGAGTAATACAATTAATGAATTTATTGTGATGTAAAAATAAATGCATCCTTTGCATATAAAATAACACAAGCAATTTACCATGAAGAACCCCCATTCAGACTGTTGGTACATTCTCAATTTCTGTTAAAAACAATTATCGTAAAGTTTAATAGTTGAAATATTTTTTAAAATATCTAATAATTTTGTCATTGTTTATATTAGCTTAATAATGGCAAACAATTAACGTACCAGTGATAGTGCTGTCTGAATGCCAAAGCTTGAACAAAGTGTTATTTTCTAGAAGTTATAGCATCCATAATATTTTTATAAATAACAAGATTAGTTTCGGAAAGGCTCGTATATGTAAAAATATAGAACCGATTATGATCGAAACCACAGACGAAACAAAGCAGACATCGAGTAGAATATTCTATAATAGCTATAGGAAAACCTTAAACCGAACATGTGTGTGTGTGTGTAGATTATCGATAAGTGTATTCAGTGAATCGTATGTCTATTATGTATATGTGTAATCGTTTAGATTCCAACTGATAGAGCATCGATTTGATGCAGGAAGAAAACCAAAAAAAATATACTATTTAACAATCGAGTGTACTGCGAGTGTAAACAGATTACAAACCATTACTTATATAATTACGTGTTTGCCTATACCATAAAATTAGTAAAAAAAAAAAATATAATAATATAATTTGCGGTATTTGTTTGCACCGTTACAATAGTTACGCATAACAGAAGGGGTCGGTGTCGTCAATTAACGGCTCAAGGCGTATTATACAATGTCTGATGTCCATCGGGCACCAATGTCACCGTTTTCAAACAAATCTGTCGTGCACTATAAATATAACGAATTATTCCGCATACAATAATATTAAACGAAAAAAAAAAAAACCACCAGAGCTGGTCTCCGTCCTTCGCCTTATTATATTTTTTACGCGAGCCTCTGCCGCAGAATTAGACGGCGGCGGCGACACCGGCAGCCGCACTATTGCTGCAAAAGGCGGCGTCGGCAGTCGTGGGTTCACACTCGAACGACTATGAAAATGTCTTCCAGTAGAACGACTCGGCGCGGCGCAGCGTCGGCGAAGGGTTTCTCTGCGGTTATCGTCGGCCCCGTTTGTATGCATGTATTCCCGTGCGTTTGCGTGTGTGCGTGTGTTAAAGCGACTCGGCGACGCCTGGCACGTCAACCGGCAATAGCGGGAGAAAAGTTTACGTTTAATAATAATAATAATAATAATACCAGAGGCCGGGTGTACTGGAGCGTTTTGCCGGGGTTTTATACGTCCTACGCGACGCGATTCAGGACACGTCGTCGTCGTACCCCGGAATAGCGTTTAAGGAAACCTGGAACGCCCGCGCTCACCTCTCCGCAACCGCCCCTCGACGGGCCCTCCTCAACACCGCCTCGTCCCGTCCGCTCGAATGTGTGAAAAACGAACAAAAAAAAAAAATTAAAAAGAAACGTAAACCACAAACCCGGTTTATTTTTGATTTTCCGCTATTAAGTCCGGTCGAAATCGGCGACATAATAATATGTTGGCCCGCACGATGACTTCGCGAGTTATAATAGAGGCGTCGGTTACCCCTGAAACGTATCGCTCGCAGATTCGTAAGATTATTGTGTGCATACAAAACGTAATCGTTTTTCCGGGTCATGCTCGGAACAGTTTTTGGTCTCCACAAATCTCTGTGATCTCAGTCTATTGACGATCGCACAAGATCGTTTGTACATAAACGAATTAATATATATATATATATTAAAATATTACGCTCAGATCGAACTTGATCGTTTAATGATTTCTTAACGAACGCGTTTACGCATATTAGGCGGTTAAGTCTAAAGAATAATTCGCTGCGTAGTGAGTACTGTTTAATATTTATAGCGACTATAATAGTGAGCAATGTAGTGCATTGTTACACGCGTGTAAAGGTGTGTTTAGGAAAATCCAATCTGCGAAAATATTAAAATAAAAGCCCTCGAGATTACCTAGAGCGTATAAATTATGTGAAAATCCGCATTGAAGAACTCGGCCCCAGATGTTACAACTCTGTTTCGACCAAATGAATAGCTACCTGTCAAGTATTAAATTATGTGAAAGCCGGTAGCTGAATATTAATAATTATTACTATAATAATACTATGTAGCTGAATCTTTTAATAATACGCTTGTTGGCTGTATATCGTCGTCGTAAAGTGAGTATAGTATTATAATTTCATACCTAAGTATATGAATTTCTAAAACTAAAGTCACGTAAATCTTCACTATTAACGTACAAAATACCACGCGGTGACAGTAATATTATACGCCGACTGTAAATTACTTTCGTTCAATAATAATATTATCCTTCCTAATCAAATTTCCATCCATAGTTACGTAATATTATTATTTCATTGTTGAACATTTATTTCCATGACGACTAGAAAAAGTTTTTACAGCCAGAGTCTTATTGACATATTTCTAAGAACTATAAAAGTCATTTTTGTTTATTTTGTGTATACGGATTGTATGAATTGAGTGTTCAAAACATTTCCAAACAATGCTGAAATATGTACCTACGTAGATTTATAGAAATATGTATCATACCATGAAAAAATAATCGAGGACATGCTTATTTCAAAATATTATTCCATTTTGTCCATAAAATATAATTCAAACGAATAATCAAAATCACCGTAAAAAATTAGGAAATTATAAAATAATGTTAATCACGTCCTAAATACTATCTAAATAACATTAAATCGTAAATCTGAGAATGCCACAATTCCGTGTATTGTCTCTGTTGAACAATATAAAACTTGCGTCAGTACCAATTAAAAAATTTAAAAATCCTACTATGAATTACTACAACTATTGTACTACTAAATATTTACAATGAGTACCTACGTAACATATGTAAAATATTACAATTTAAAGATCCTCATGACTTGTTAAAAAATTAAAACACTGTGAAAAACCTACTTAAAAACACGGATAATTTTCTTACATTTAACTTTTGTATTAGGTCAATTCAATTTAAAATTAAAGTTCAAAATATAAAATAAAATTGGTTCTGTTGAATGAAAATGATCTAAGTTCTATGTTTGAAGTGCCGGATTGAATTGTTCCGGCCCATCGAGATTTGTACAATTATGTATCCAAAATTACCTTAATCGACCCATTTATGTATTTAAATATAACTCATAAATTTAAATTTAAATGCTGTCAACTATTTTTTCACATTCTTAAAAATATTTACACATCTAATAAAACATATAGATAATTGGCGCTTGGAATGCTCAAACCGCCTATACCTACACGTCTATGGTACATTTACGAGACATAGACTATACATTTGAATGTTGCATTCTCTTTAAGTATTATTGTTTCAAAAATAATTATTTAACGAATTATTTTCAAACGCTTGAATAAGTCTGTCTCCTTTTGAGTTTCGTCTTAAAGGCTGGAAACTCGTTTTTCCACAAACACGGTTCTTAAATATATATATATATATTATACTAAACATTAACGGGCCAGCAACCTCGTAATTATTATACCTACAGTGATCAAAGTTTTGGCCCTTGCTATTTCTATGTTTCTTTTTCTCGCTCTCCCTCCCTTTTCCCTTCCGCAGTCTTTCCCCTCCCCCCGGGGACAAAGGGATGAGATGACCACATATATATATAAAAAAAAAATTAAAATTACAGCTTTCCAACAGACGCGTACACGTGCAGGCGGCAAAATTGCCATCGACCGTTATTACCGGACCGGAAAATCGCTTTATACGAAACAAAGAGAATATAGTTGTGGGTTCCAGCCTACGACGGTGGTGGTAAATTTAATTTCAAGTGACGGTCAAAGCACCGAGAGGCGATTTCACAATTAATATTAATAACAACTAATCTTTATGTATATTTTTGTTTCTCCTTTAATTGTCTCCTTCTCGTGATGATTTTGTAAAAATAATTTACTGGAGTTATCAGTTTTGTTTGGCGTCGGGTACCGGTAGTATTACCTATATTGTTGTTATATTCCAGGAACTTAAAACGGAACACGAGAGACAATAAAAAGTAAATTGAAATAGTTTTTTTCTCGATCTTGTGTATTGCACAGATGATATTATTGTCATTGTTTTTTTTTTTGTTATTATCGGAAAACTATTTTAAAAACGTTGTCGGTGTGTTTTACATTTCCGGCTGATATGGAATAAAAGTTACCACTGGCTGCAAACTAAAGGAAAAAAAATGTTTTATTATTATCAATATTTTCACATCATTGCTTTTTATTTTTGTAATACTTTTTTATAGTTTTAATCATTACGTAGGTATAGTATTATACCTGACTATACAACGAAAAAATGATGATGTAATGAAAAAAGAATAAGGCAAAGGCTGCAGTTAATAACGATAAACTATTAAAAAAAATAATAACTGTTTTGATAATAAACAGACTCAGAGAAAACGGTTTTTATATTTTATATTTACATTAATTACATACATTTTAAACGATATACATATTATACGGAGTGATTCACCAAGCATGCTCACTTTCATTTATTCCCTTAATAATGAAAATATGAAAAATTTTTATTTTTGAGTTTTTAAATATAATTAATGGCCATTATTTCAAATTCATAGATTTTTTATTCTGTTTATAAATTGTTTTACGTCGATACAAACTATTTTTCAAATGAAAATCGCCCTTTTCCTTATACAATTTTTAATCAGATGACTTTCCGACTATGTTAATGTATCTAAATCAATATTCTATTGAGTAGTTATTGAGTTGTTGAAACTTTGTGTATTAAGGATAATAGTTAATAAAAATGGGTTTGAATAATATAAGTCATAGGTATAGATGAACATTTTAGTCACTTATCTATTAACATTTTAAAATTTGTAAAAATTTTCTTAGTATAATATTAGGTCCGATAGGTATCACATACCTATTATATTTATATTTTTGTAAAACAATTTTTAAAGACAAATATGCGTAGCATATACCTACATTTTAATAATTAATAACTCAGAATCTATTAGTTCATATATTTTAATTTAGATAAGTACACACAATTTTTTAAAAAAATTATTAACTTAACAATTTACAAAACAAAAGTTGAAAAAAAATAAATTTGTATCGTATCTAAACACTTCTTGAATGGCATACAAAATCTAAATACTCAAGTTAAAAGGAAAAATGCGGGTAAGCATACTTGGTGAATAATCCAGTATAATGTATATTTATGATCATAATTAAATAATTATTTACAAGTGTAATTTTTTTTTAGATTCACTTTTATGTTATGGTTGTTACATGTTTTTCTGAATTATTACTATTATTTAGTGCGTATATTTTAATTATGCGATACCGTGTCAAATAAAATGATTAATGAACTCGATACAATAAAACAAGCCAGAATAAAATATTAATATTATTATAACGAACAATAATACAAAATCAATATGTATGGTCGCTACAATATATGTCATGTTTTGGACGTCTGACTAGTATTGCAGTGTGACGTGAGGTTACACTAAATGTATAAGATACCTACTTACTGTGTATGTACAACTGATATAGGTATTATACGCACCGGGGTAGATCGGTCGCAGATGCTTGCTTTCGGCATTCAGTCGAACGCGATGTGTTTTTATAAGTTTAAAAACCATTAAAAATGCATAAAAGCCGCTGTGGGGTTTACGTTATGTAAAGCCACTATATTATTATTATGCCATGTGAAATCTGCATTTAGAATTTGGACCGCCCACTGAAAACCACTGTGTCATCTACGATTTGAGTCCCGTGAAAACGAATTGGTTGCGGCGATTGAATTTGTCGAATGGACCTTTTCGAGTGGGTCGGAGAATGCGGTCGATAAGGTACAATGAAGAATAATGAGAAGAGAAAAAAATATTCACCATCCCATATTTCTGATTCGATGATCCGTCAACGCTGGTATTCAAGCCAAAACAAAAAATAAAAAAATAAATTATAATAATTATAAAAAAAATCAAAGTACCAACTACCTAAAGTTTTTCAAATATTTTACGAAATCCTTATACTACTAAACGCTCTTTTGTAGTAAGTTTCTCAAGTTTTCAACGGTTTTTTGGCGACCTAAACAAATATTCTAATATAAAGGAGTAATATATTACTATACACGCAGAGCCACCCCGAAAGCATTATAATATTATTACGTTGAACGCGATAAATCGTGAAAGAACTTTAATATAATTTTTTTAATACAGCGACGAGGCAGAAAATATTGATTAAAAACAAAACGAAACACTAAAGTAAACAAGCGATTGTATATTATTATGCTATACGAGAGATGAATACTTATTCCCAGTTGCTTTCTATTGGATTATCGTCCGTCAATAGGTGTTTCGATTATGTCTATTATATTATTTTACGTCGCTACCTTTATCGATTATTAATTATTATACGACATGGTAGTACATTACTATGATTAATTTCCATTGGTAGCCATAATATAGTTCAGCATTAGATTATAATAGTTACATGTGTGCAGCGTTATGTAGTTAGATGCTATCGAATTGACATTTGTATTTGTATTTGTATAATATTATGACGGCTGCAATAAACGTCATTCGTATCACGCATTTGATCGCTATTATAAGCGTGTGCGGCAATTATTGTAATAATTAATATTATCAAGTAGGTACGCAATATATGTACTTGCACACATCATCGTCGGTATACTTTTTAATTGTCTTCTCCGAGATAGATCACATCAAACGATTCAATTCGACCGACTAAACGTTCTGATTTATGAACAACTGACTAACTAATTTCAAAAACGGTCGGAAATACGATTATCACCGGTTACAAATGAACGTGCCCGCTAGGCCCGCGGCTGACTCGACAAACGGATATGCCGATCGTTCCATAAGATTAGTATTTTTTTTTCGTTTAATATTTATTTATATTTTTATCGTCCGACATTATATTATTACACATTTATACTTCTGTACGTACACACCGGTATGCAGTTACTGTTTTCATACACACAACCGTTTGTTACGACTAATTACGGTTTAATGACGATAGGTGTATCTACCTATATGGCATATACCTTATGATATATTATTATTAAATAGGGAATGGGGGGGAAAAAAAAACCAAAATGAAGATAGAGCTGTAATAACACGGGATACGTGCCGGTTGCGGTTCTACGAATGGTTTCCCCAAGATTGAACAAATGATTAAATTCGCGAGCGGTAAAAAGCCGGACACGTCTAGATGCATTAACATTATAAACAAGTGCGGTTAAGGAGGAGTGCTGTATAAATTAAAAAAAAATTAAATGTACATAACATTCTAGTCTTCTACTTAACATAATTTAACAATAATTTCATTGGATGACCGTGGCTGTGAATTTAGCAGTCGTGTCGTATTTTGACTTCTCGATCGATTTTATCATATCCCATTTGAAAATTTTTTGTTAGTCAGATTTGTTTTAACACACTGGTTTTCAACAGCATTGATCTACTACCACCAGGAGATCGTAAATAATTATAACAAAACTACGTGTATAGTCTTCTTTTAAAAAAATTATGAATTACCATATTATTGTCGTTTAATTTTCGTTTTTAATCATACTTCGAGCGTATACTCTAATATAATATTTTAGTATGTACCTATTTAGTTCGAATAACCGTTTTTTTCTTAACAATTTATTACTCCGAAAGTCTGATTGGAATGTATAATAACATATTATTTCAGTTTGCTATAATTTTCAAAATTAACTATTTCAAAATATCGTATTTTTGATTCGACTTGACCAGAGGTTGTTTCAATTTCAACCAGTGAGTTATAATAAGTTAAAGTAGGTACGCAACAGTATTTTTATTTTTATTTTTTTTGATTTATTAAGATTAAAATACAGTTTAGATTTACATTGGACAAAGTCACAAAGGGATGTACCGCGTTAACTAGTGTTATTAAATCAAAACGCCCAAACTGGTTAATCTTGTTTGAACAAAATAAAGCATACGGACACTGCCGGCACGTACTTACATATTCGTTTAGAAAAACCTACACGATCTATGAATATAATAATATCTTAATCCAATTACCCATACGCGAAAAAAATTATGTCGTTATAATTTTAAATTATATTAACAGTTTTGAGAGCAGAGAACTGCGTGCCATCGACGACGCCGGTGGCGCGCAACTATCGAATATTATTGTAACCGTATTTATTATATAATAAGGGTAAAAACGATTGTCGACAATGAGAAATATTATTGTCTCGGATCGAAATGCTGGCTTGACCTCGCGTAGACGTCCCCATCCGTTCACAGGCCCACGCTATACGCTCACTACAATCGTTTTATTATTATTATTATTATTACAATCATATAAACGCTAACAGTTATAATTATTTACATGCGTTCCGTAATAATTGACCATTGCCTCGTACTCAATTAACATAAATCAAAACCAATAAACTGCAGTTCCTACGACAATATCGATGATACATTTTCTACCGGTGTCGGCAGCGCAACGTCGGCCGGCCATCTGTGGAATCAGTGCAGTACAGAACTATACGCGTTGTTGATATATTGAACGTATTAAAAAATCGAAGGGAAAATAACAATGACGATATAAATGGCCGGCCGTCGAGCGTGTACATTATAATATCGTATACGCGTATTGGTCCGCCGCCGTCGTCATGATAGTATTACACTAATAACATATTATACGCGCCGCGTGTCTGGAGGCGACAACGACGAAATATTGCGCGAGCTCGGTGTATTCTATATTATTATTATTACTACATATGCACGAGCACGAGAAAGAATAACCGGAGCACCGACCACGCGTGTAGGTGTTTATGGTTTCCACGATCACGACAATGGTTTATCATTTGGACATCATCACTGTACGGAATATATTACAATGCGTCCAGCACTGCAATTACAATAAACCCACTGTGCGCGAGGTTTGGGGTGGCGCGTGCGTGTGTGCAGTGTGTATTTTCCGCCACAATGGATACGATTTTCGCCCGTACGAACCATAGATTTTTTTTTGTTGGAAATCATATATATATATATATATACACGCAAATAATTAAACTCCCAAAAAAACAATTTTGTAACATTTGGATGACGCATTGTCGAGACTGCAGGCAGAGCGGGCCTCAGAGATATTTGTCAATCTGTTCAAATTATAAAACCGTTACCTACAATGACACATTATAGATCTTCGAGTTCTGCGACAGAGTTAAACAATATCCATAAAATAAGATATAAACTAGTGTGAACCATTTGTTTTGATCTAAAAACAATTATATCAATAATAAAAAATAATTATCAAACATATAAAACAAAAAACTATAAATATCTGTATGGCGAATACCATAACAGCATTGATAGAACACTGCACGGTTGCACAGCTGTAATTACTATAGTGTTAATACTTTTAAACTTTTCATATTACTGATTATGTTTTTATTAAATGATCGAATGATATTCATAATTCATATGGAATAACAAATGCGATATAATTATACAAAAAGATAAAATTAACGATACAAATAAATAAAAATAAAGCAGTCAACACATTTTTGTACAAGTGCATTTATTTGTATGTTCGTTTACAATAGATCATCCCAAGAAATACTATCATATACATTGTAATAGTCTGTACATTCGAGTTGTAATTTACGTTAAATTATCCTTGGCTGAAACTCTGAAACAGTACCTAGTGACACCACAATCACGATAATTTAATAATGATATTTTAACGGCGTCAATTTTTGGTACTAAAACCATATCCCCGAGGATATGTCTGGAACAATTACTCTTATCGCAACTGAATGATTTAATTTCAAAATTCTTCAACTCGCCGCTATAATATATTATATGCCGCATATTATACGACCTCCGTCGCGTGTAATCCTTTGGCGTTTATAATGTGTGTCGGCATATATTGGGATCGTCGGTCACCGCAGAAATTCCTCAGGCGCCGAGTGAACCTCTATAAATATAATTTTGATTATCAGACATACATAAAAATGTTAATGCCTCCAAACGGAAGATATGTAGCATTCGGGAAAATTCCAATATCGTGTTTTAGTTTAAAATATTCTTGCCATCAATGGTATGCTGCGAAAAAAAAAACCCTGAAGAGTAAATCAAATACTTTTAATGGTTAATTGAATGAAGAGTTATTTTAGTTTTATTTTTTTTTTATGCATATAATACACACACACACACACATATATATATATATATATATATATATAGTCGTATAAATAAAAATAAAACAAAATGTCGCCTATAAACGCTATCATCAGTTCATATTTTTAATCCGTTTAGTTTCAGCAGTCTGTCTTCAGTGACCTATAAAAATGTATTCAGAAATCATCGCGAGCCGAGTTCATTAAGCGAGATGTACGATATAAACTTATTTAATTCAACCTTTTGAACAGAAACATAGTTATATATTTTCCACGGTATAAATCTCCGTTGCATTTTTCGTTTTACGAAAATAGTAACGAATCATTATTTAGAAAAATTAAATTTATCTACTCGTCCAATTAGTGTAATTATAATGTAATCATATGAACAAGTATTACTCTGTTACACGCGTGGGATTAATTCTCACACACATACACACACACACACACACACGCAAATAAATAATAACAATAAATAACGCATTACTTTAATATCATATAAATATAAATAGGTAGGTAATAATACGTGTCACAAGCGGGCGTTCTCCGTTGGGATTTTTTACGAGGTTGGTTCGCCAAATTATGTTACTGACTGCAATATACCTATATTATATATTATAATCTGATATAATATTATGGCACGCTTAATTTTGATTTTCCTACAACCTACGCCATAAGACAATAGTATTGTTTTTCGTATCTTTATGTAATAATGACGTACATGCGCGTAACTGTATTTTTAGACGTCAGTAAAGCGAACCGATATTGAATTATGCTCTGGCTAAACTATAAAATTGGAAAAATCACTCAGCGTAATTGTATTACGAGTACAATAATTCAGTTAGAAACGTCACATGCATCCTTTTCATGCACTGAAAAGGTTTAATTTAAAAATATATCAAAAGGGTATATGACTGTGTCCCTATATGCGCGATTTTTTCCCTCTCCAACGCACTTGTTACATATGATATACTCCTCGTATAATGAATTTCAATTAAACAATACTATTCGGTTGTATCTATATAATACATAATACATAGATTATATACCTCCTACTCGTTTACAAACCTACATTATAATATTATTATTATATAAATGTAAAAACTGATGTTCGCATCATTTTTCGATTTCATTAATTTTGATGTATCGAAACGATAATCGCAAAGTAATTTAATTTTTTTAGTCTTAAATCATGCAGTACAATATATGTATATTGTATGCTCTTATTGCACCAAGTTCGTTTCCATAAATTCAATTTGAATCAATTTCGAGAATAATAAATAATAAATATTTTTTTATTTTAATACCAATTTCAAATGTAAAACGTGAAACCCAAAGACGATATTTTAAATTTGTTTCCCGCTAGAAAATAATTGTGTTTTTAGTACACTAAATCTACTATTATTAAATTTATTAAAACTAATTAAATACGATATATAAAAAAATCTTTAATAACAATTGTGTAACAGTGTATACTTACAACGCAACTTATGAATATCCTTAACGACCTAAACTCCTAAATATTGTTTAAAATATTTATGATTATGTTCAAAAAACTTAATCCACTGCGTTGTGTTTTTTTTTCAAAAAAAGCACATAAAATCTACTCACTTCCTACTTCATCCATTTCGTACATTATTCATATGCCCATAATAAATTAAAAAAATGAAAAGATTATTTAAAAAACAAAAGATATTATCGATATCAATTTACCAAAAGGTATAATATGAATATTTTTTCGATCAAATTACTGGTCTCAATACACTATATGGCCATTTTACGTCGATCGAATTCGATATACGGTAAATATCTCGATTGAAATCCTGAACCATGGGTATAGAAAATGTACATAAATGCACGACATAATGCTGTCGTGGAAAACTTTAAAATAATAACATTATCCATTAACTGAAGTACGCGAGGTGGAATAGAGGGAAAAAATATTGTTTCAGACGAACAGAGCCTATCCGCACAGCTACTAAAAAACCAACGAATAAAAAAAAATATATATTATGTTTATATATAACAGAATGGGTTACGTAAAATGAGAGAGAAAAGAATACCATTATTATGGCGGTATATCGTATATGTAGTTGCTCGACGGCACCCTCTTCTCGTATAATAATATTGCAAATTCAGGCGAGCGAGTTCAATTTAAAAATCGCGTTTACGTTTACGACTGCTGCTGCTGCTGCTGCTGCTGCTCTAGTGTCGGTGACGGGGCGGAGGTGTTTGGAAGGGATGAGGGCGACGAGGTCTTTAAATCATTTCAGAACCGAAGTCATCGGAAAACACCCGGCCGAGGGATGGGGTAATGCAGGAAATGCAATAGGCCGTGCCTCCGAATGCAAGTGCAACATCTGTGTCAACACTGACGAATGTGCTCAGAACGCAAGGTCAAGGATTACGTCGACGCGACCGCGTGGGGAAAACGATCGAAGATACGATATGAAGAACAAATAAAAATAATAATAATACGTACATGTATATGTATATGGGTATTATATACATATGATCAAAATTAATTTATGACTATCCCGGGCCCGATTCCTATGGCGAAATTAAATGAATAATGCAGCCCCCGCCGACCCGCCCACTCCGCCAGTCCCGTTTGCGCAGACAGTAGTGGAGTAGGTGTACCCCTCGGGATTATTAGAGAGGAAACGCCGTTATGGTTCCCAAGGGCTCTTTGTCTCTGGGATTAAATTTTTTTCCACTACCTCTTGATTTTTCTCCTTTTTTTCGTACTCGGAATCCAATCTACTTGCGCACGGGCTACAAGATATAATAACGTCGCCGATATAATTAAATAATCCCTTAACGCGATTCTGGGAGCCCCTTTAATAACCTACTTTGCTTGGGGGACGTATCAACTTACGTGAACGTTTACACGACTGAAGCTAGCTATTTTACATTTTTATAGTAGTCTTGTTTTTTTAATCATAACCAATTTCCCGTGTGCCCACTCTCTTTCGTTCCATTTCCACCGACGACCGCCATGGCGACGACTATACTTGTGTATAGTCCATATCATTATTTGAAATGGAAAAATATTTAGTTATTTTGTAGCACAATATTCAAATAGCGTTTCGGGTAATAGTAAATGCAAAATATAAAGCATTTGTAAAGTCAAACATAACTATAAACCCCAATTCCGGAAAATATATCATATATCTTATCGCATTAGAGTAAACTCGTTGTGCATAGAACTAATCGTAATTCTTTACGCAGCGGTATTTCGATATCAAAATGAATACATCAACTTTTAGAATATTATAGAACGTCATGAAACAACAATGGCATTGAAATACGTTTAATAAAACAAAAAAAAAAAAACAAAACATTTACTATTACTTTTTAAAGTGTTTGTTCGCCGTATTGTGTATATCAGATAAATACAAACCCATAACTATTTACTAAAAATTGTTAAACCAATACATATTTTTAAGAAATGTTAAAATTTGAATGATTAAATAACATTTGACACTTCAATAAATGTATAAAAAAAAACAATAGACAACTACGACGTTATCAGATTTTTCTATAAAAGTAAATACAAAACATGTACTTTTAACCGTTAAGTGATTTGTATTTACTGGTATTGTACTATAGAACTAATAAGAGATAAAATACAACATCACAATAATCAGCAAATCAACGGATTTAGTTACTGGATTATTTTATAAATTATAACTCATAAGTATAGCTGAAATATTTCCGGATAAATTAAGACGGATATGGGAATAGAACAGAACATATTGTTTGTAAATCGGCTAACTTAAAAATGTGGGCTCAAAATATTCTCTACTCATATACTGGGAACAATATTCGGTTTGCCTTGGGGACTAATTATTATTCGGAGCAGAGGGTTTGGAGAATCGTATAAATGGTGGCGCTTGCTGTACCTACACACGTGTCGAGTTAGGCTGCGGCTCGTGATTATCAAAATAATAATAATATAAACAAATGATTTTCCCCCGACTTTGCAAAGCGATTATCTTATCTACAGAAACTCGAAACTTTGGTTAAAAGTAATAACAAAATCGTCCGTTTATAATAAGTTGTAACATAAAAAGTTCTAAAGTCGTGCAAAATCTCGTGTGTAACCAAACCGTTTTTTTCTCAACTTACTCTCTTTTGCATGTGTTCTAATATATTAACTTATAATGTTCACCAACCGTTTAGATACTAGACAGCCATCTAAACTAGGATCTAAACTATTATGAATTTGATAACTCATTTCATACCCATCATTAACTTAGTCATCATCTACAATGGAACTACACTACACCGTGATTTTAAAATGGATTTAGAGATTTTTTTTAAATAATTGTGATTGAATATTGGTGTTTGTTAAATGGGCGTGACCGTTTGGTGTAGAACAAAAATTAATAACAAATAAAGTCAAATTAGTTAATTGAGTACTATTTCGTACAACATAATATTATACCTATCTAATTAAAGCAAAACATTCCTGAGTATCTATAATGTCCTATTATTAAATTATATTTTAATACGTGTTACAACTTTCAGTACAAAATTATATTATTAACGTACCAATTGATGCTTTTTGCCATGTCGTTGTTATATAGTATAATATAAATGTTTAGAATTATAATCGTTGCTTGTCCTATAAATTAATTTGTGCTTAAATAAAAATATTACTATTTACATTTTTTCTTACCTAATTAAATACAATGGAAAGTTAGGTACTATATAATTATAATACAATTTAAGCGTCGTGCGGAAATCAGAAAATCGCATATAGGTATAATATATACGCCGTGCATAGTTTAAATGAAATAGTATTTTTCTTAAAAACAGCGTATATGTAGTTAAGGAAATTGGTTTCACTCAGATAATGTTAAAAACGTTAGGTTAATATGACTCGACGGCCGCAAATATATTAAAGGCCAATCGAATTGAATTCGAATATTTTATTAGATATCAGGTGCATGTTCTCATTCCTAAGAGCTTTACATGTTAATGTTTCGTAGAAAGGCACATTGGTAATCTGAATACCGTTTCGATACGTTCCCACTGAATCCCGAGGTTAATAAGTCGATGAGGTTTTAAATTTACAAGGGATTATTTCAAATAATTGTTTTTTTTTTTTTTTTTTGATATCAGCCGAATACAGGAACACAGCAACTACACAAACGATCAGAGATTATTGATTTCCCAATCAATACCAATAAAATATAATATGAACTTAAAAATTGATTTTGCAAATTATTCTGTGGATCATCGTAGTAAAAATAATGTGTTAATGCAAGATTATCATAAATTACGTTGGTCTTTGTTAATCGGCTCATGTACTGACATTACATATTTTAATATAAAAACTAAAATGTTGTTATTATCACGCTACAAAAATATGAGCAACTACTTAGAGGAATATTTTGGACTAGCTACTAAAAATAAAAGCTATAATAACTAAATAATAATAATAGCTTATAATAGCTACTATAAGCCAACCAAAAGCGGTAGAATAGTTAAAGTGTACACTATTAAATAATTATGCACCAGGCTTGTAAAGGAATATTGTTAAGTGATAGATCACGTATTATAGATGTGCAAATTGTACCTACGCATTACTACAAAACGATGAAATTAGTATCTATATAATATTATACAATAAATAATAATAATAATAATAATATATTATCTTGTATGGTAAATGTTTATTACGATTAAACCACATTTCTGTGTAGTGGTCAGTTTCACACGATACTCAGACGCGTGATAATAAAATGTAACTACAAAATATGTTGAAAATAGTGTTTTAATAATAATTATAATACTGACACAGTCCAACATAATATAATAATTTAATTTATGTTAATAATTGATATGCCATTTACGTTTCAGACAGTCTTATATTATTGTTGCGTGGGATAGGAATTTAAACGTTTTTTTTTGGTTTGTTTATTTTTTCAGCTAGTCATAAAATCATGTTTATTTTATGTACATTGAAAACTACAAATGGATTGACCGTCTACCTATTATAATTTATGAAATAGTAATATCGTCTATCATATGTGTTTTGTACATTTAATCTCAGCTTACACGCTTTTAAAAATTTAAATATTTTTTATCAGTTACATAATATTATTTTAACGTTATTAAATAATTACTATCATTTATCGCGTTATATTCATATGTGTTGCTGAATTCATGATATTGGCAATCAATTAATAAACCGGAAACTATATGGAAACTCTTATTATTTTATTCATATCAAAAATAATTTACATGGGAAATAGATCAACTGTTGCAATATACATAATTTATACATAATTATGTACTAAACAAACGATTTTAAAAATAGCGTGTCGACGACATTTTTATTTAGACCTTGAAAACTATTTGTCTTTTGCTCAAATAATGTCGTTTAAAAAAAATATATAATTTAATTATGCTTTATGAGAACCTAATTTATTTATTATAGATGTTTAATTTATAAAAAATACACTTATGTTCCACAGGAATATTAATATTAAATTGGTTACGTATATTATACTGGTATCATAGTCGCGTGTAAATATTAAACAAAGCGTAGTTTTAAATAACTGAATGATATATGATTTATGGTAACATTTAATATATTATACAATTATACACATATGTGTATAAGTATATCTAAACGTACAAAACACAAAAGTATTCAGTTGTTTTTTTAATTATTTTTATTAGTATCACTATTTGATTATGTTAAATTTGTTTCGTGTAGACTCGAAGGAAAGCGTTAAAAATCGTAACTCAAAGGTAAAAGTTATACAAAATCTAAATCAGAGTTATAGGAATTATTGTTGATATTAATTTTTTTTTTTATTAGTTAAAAACATTTTGATCTTATAGAATTACTCTGTTGGGATGTTTGAAAAATACAGAAAAAATATTGGTTTTAAATTGAATTTTTAAAAATTTGGGTTTTTATTAACATTCAATTTAACTGCCCTGTATATTGCTGAATCACTCACTACCTAATTATAAAATATCTAGTTTTTTTTCTTTGACAGCGTTACAATTAATGATTATTATCTATACAGTATTTTGAATCATATTTCCCCTATATATTATATTTTACGTGGTACATTGAATATTCATATATTTATAATTTCTGACCATTTAGGTTTCTATATTATTTATTCAACTCTTATTTAGATTAATTTATAATGCAATCCAGTTTTGTCGGCTTCAATAGAATAATATAACGTGGTATAATTATCCTATAATTAATGTAAGCACAACAAAAAACCACCTATAGATATAAAATATTTAATTTGTAAAAAATATTTTATTTTATATTCATATACTTCAAATATTTAAGTGATTGAGAACACAATTAATGTTTCCGTACGTTTGAATACTAAAAATGATATTTTTCAAGACCTTGAGGGTTTTTATTGCTATAAGAAACGTTTTATTATAGAAAATTACTGTAATGTTATCCTCTTTAAGCTGTTGGTACCTATATCATATTGAAAAATACCGACGATATTGATTGAATCATTTTTGTTAAGTACATAAGTCAAGATATAATCTTCTTTTTCTCCCACGCCCTCGTCTTATTTACTCTGGTTTTACCTATCAAATAAATTTAAAATGTAATATAAGTTTCATACATAAAATTGATTACTGCATTGACGGTTTATTAAGCACGTTTGGGTTTTGTTCAAATGCAATCAATTTATTTTAGAACAATGCTTATAAAAAAAAAAAAAGTCTCATGATCCGCATATACATATATAATACATTCGAATACAAGGTATAGTAGATTTTATGCACCAAATTTAAACGTACTTTTTTAAATCGTATATAAAAATAATGTAACATAATAGCATTTTCTGTCACGGAAAAAAAAACACCACAAGAATACCACACAAACATTTTTCAGCGCAACAGAAAAAATAAATATAATACACCTCAATTCTAAAACCGAACAATCGCGGTTCTTATGTAACTTTACAAATTAAAATATTATTTTTATTTCTTGGCTTTAAAGGCGTGTTATAATAATATTGTTTTTGTACGATGACGAAGTCAGATTATTATCAATAGATTCGTATACAATAGGAAACGATAATCATCGAATAATTATTGTCTTCAAATATGTTTGGTATACATAAGCTGCTTTTTAGGTGTAATATAATGTTATTATTATTATTATTATTATCATCTTATTCGAAATTCCCCCGTGGTTATGAGATCCGTGCGGCTAGTGCCCCAAGCGACTTCTCGTTTGATAAAAAAATATATATTGCGTTTGACACACGTTCTTTTCGTCGTCGTTAACGTTGTTTTTCTCAAACATTTTCGTCTATAATAATAACTGTGGTCGAAAAACAGCCCATTCACTGCGTACGCATTATGCGTTTTATCGGTACTGCATTCCATATCGATACGATAGCGAGCGCGCAGCATCACGTCGCCCGTACCCTGCAATAATAATTATATTGCTTTTGTCCGAGCGCGTCCCGTCCTGCCATGCTCGAGCACTGTGTGTGTGTGTGTGTGTGTGTGCAGCGTTTGTCTCAAATTGTATTTATCGCTGTTGTCGGAATAATAAAACAAACAATTTTAAAATGTCCAGCCTCCTCCCTGTGGCGGGCGAGGAGCTCCAGGTCTGCGGGGACTGCACCGCCGCCGCCGCACCCTTGTTTGCGATAAAAGGAGTGGCGATGGAGTAAGCAATAGACTCGTAAAGGACGAAGGAAGGAAGAAAATAAATAAATATATATATATATATATATATATACGTATGCAAGAACAATGCGCCGCGGTTGTCGTGTCTGGAACCCCTTACAGTGCCCTGTACGCCGCTCAGTGACAACGAGCCTTGAATACGTAATCCTTATAATATACGAATGCGTCCGCGTCAACCACGCGACTCTATTATAAACACATCAATCGTACATTGTATTCAAATGCGACATTTTTTTTTTTTTTGTATTATTATTATTATTATTATTACTATTCTCGTGTCCTACGCGCGCTGCTCGCTTCCACGTGGTGTTTTCATGTAAAAATAATCGGAATAAAAAAAAAAAAAAAAACACTTAATCGCGTGGTCTGGTTGCCGGATGTCCACAGAAAGATGTTTTTCATAATGCGCTAGTCGTCGCCGACATAATATTATAATTGTGACACGCACACACGTACACATGCACACCCCGACGCCGTCACCGGTTGATGAAGACATAAATATTATCAATTGTTTAAAGGGTTGTTGCTTGTGTAAAAATGACTTTGTCATTGTGATGGAGTATGAATATAATAAAAAAAAAAAAAAAACCCGAGGTGACACGTGATAAATTTGAGCGTTCTCTCGAAACTAGATTATAAACATTTTTATTCAGATATTCATCGTTGTGCCCCGAGGTACAATGCGATTATTTTAATATTTATGCTATTTAAATATAATATACCTATCCAACCAAAATTCTAAGAAACAAAAAAATCAATGTTTATAATATTGTTTTAAATATAATATGGTAGACGTCAATGAATAATATTTTAAAAAAATATACCCATAATAGAAATAATTGTGATATTTAATAATTCCATGTTTACAAATTACTATTTAAATTAGGTATTAATTTAAGTGTAATCATTACAGTAAGCAATAATGTACATTATCCATATTATAAAATAATTATAATAATATTTTATATAATATTACTAGCTGTTATTAACTTATACGTCAATTACGACATACCGTAAAGCAGTCTGAATAGGGTCGTTGGTATAAATGACTTAAAAATAATAATCTAAATATTTTGAAAATTTAATTGTGTATAATAAATAATAATATACGGGATGACAAAAAGTTTGAAATCCCTACGAATAATATTTACTTAATTACAACAATATACCTAACTAAAATCAATAATTTTCGTTTAAATAACGATTTTTGTAGAAATCTTAACTTGAAATGTCTATAAAAAACAATTTAGCATAATATGTATTTTTGGTATTTTTATTTTTTGTAAGAGCAAGTTATTAAAGAAACCTTGCATTAAATGTTCGAGCTTTTTTTATTTACAAACAAAAATGTCATCATACATAAATCGAAAAAAAAAAATTAAAATAGATGAGCATTTCAAATGTTTATAAACAGCATAAAAACAGACAAAATATTTTGAAACTTATATCATATCAAAAATTATTGATATAATAATATTTAGTGAATAATTCAAGTCTTTACAGTTGTTTTTTTTTTAATTACAACAAAAAAAACATAATATGGTTTTGCGTAAAAATGTTGTTATTTTTTTTTTGTTTTTTCTAGACTATCATTATTATTTTTGGGAATTTACTCATTATCATCCAAATAACCTACTAGATCCGATTTTCTATCAGAAACCACCATCAAAGTTAAGATCGAAGCATATTCACTGCCCCATAAGGTGGTGACAGGCACAAAAAAAAAACATAATTGTAAAATCAATACATTCATTATTCCGCTTAAAATCTAATATAACTCGTACCTTTATGTCGTTACTTTTTATAGTAGGTAGCGATATTTTATTTATGGATTACGTGTTATCCGTTGGAATAAAAAAATTATAATGTATACCTGAATTAGGCAGGTAGGTGTATACATTTTACATTTAGTGGACTGTACTTTTCTCACGATATTTTCCCTCCTTTAGCATATGTATGCATGTTAAAACATTACAACACCGATAAATTGGTTTTAATCATGCCACTCAAACTTATAATGTAAATTTCTTGTTATAAAACGAATTACACGTATAGCTATATTATTTTTTGCCCGAGGACCATAAAAAGTATATTACTTTATACACGTATATAACACGTATCATATTCAATTGGGAGTTTGCTAACACGTTGCATTTGTATTGATGCGTTTTATTATAATTCGCAGATATTCCAAAAATTCGTATATATTATGATTTGTAATTACGATAAACAATCAGTGACACAATGTTATATTACTTATATCCATACGTAGCCGTGAAATGTAAATCGTGCCTGCGTCGGGCAGGACGATGCTGTCGCGGACGACGTGTGGTATCATCGACGAAACATTATATTATTGATGGTTGTACTACGAGATTGTACGTCCTCGAAGTTTAGGTTGAACTTGAGCCGTGGTCTAATATGGAGTCGTATAGGTTATGTTTCGGGTAGCTGATCCATGGACACTGGCAAATTGACGGGATGACTGATTAATGATTCGTTTATGAGTACTAAACGCCTCGACGTCCACCGGGCCACGACTTATTTGATTGATGACGGGGGAAAAAAAATAATTAACAAACGCGTATATATAGATACCGTCAATAATATAATATTATTATTATTATTATTATTTATATGGGAGCACGTCTACAAATTGAAATACAAAACGAAAACAAGTGCATTACCATAAACGCGTCGTCGTCGTGGCCAACAAGACGTATGTAACAATACGATTTCCGGTCGTACGACAAGACAAAATTACGTCGGTCGCTGCAGCATATATTATTACGTTTTAGAATATTCGGCTGTTAATGTAACTCAATAATTGAATTGCACATCGCGTGTGGCGTGTGCATTGTGTGCTGTGTTGACTGTCTGGTGCTGCTTCGGCTGAAATTAGCGATAACCCGTAGTCCAAATCTAATTGATTTCAAACCGATTTGCGTAAAATATTATTCAAACCAATAATAGTTGACGTTTTTCAAATGGTTTATGTGAGTTAAATGAAGTGATATGATATTTTCTTCGAACAATAATAAAAAAAAATCGTTTAAACAATGAACTGATGAAAATATATTTATTAAATTAAATTAAATTAAAATCGAGTTCTATTGTTAAATTTATTTTTGATTAACTTTTGAAAATACAATAAATGCGATACTATACATTGCTACATACAAGTTTGTCGAAGTGTTCTGTGATTGTCTTTAAATAAAAATGTACCTATAAATTCAAAGTATAATAAAACCATTGATGGGTTATGATACGCTTCAGCGGATAATGAGTAGATTTTTACGAAACAATATTCAATATTAACGTTTGCTAATGTTATTGTTTTTTTTTTCTTTAAGTCGCGCCTCTAGTTCTGCACGAATATTAAATAGCCGACTATACACGTTTTTTAATCCAACTCAATCACACTCATTCTACTTACTTAAGTCCATTCGAAAAGTTCCTATACGTTTAATTTGTATCTCACCACGGCGGAGACATAAGGCTGCCAGCTGCTAAAAACAAGGAACAAAGATAGTTTTCCGATATCTTCTTTCGGTGTAATATACGTATGGTATACAATTAATAATAAACTCGCCAGTGAAACTATTTTTTCGTATGAGTGAATAATGTACACATATATTTCATGGTACGTTTAAGACGAACACGTTCGCTCCGGGGGCCGCTGACACCGACGACCAGTTAATAATAATGCGCACGGGAGCAGCTATTAATTATCATGAAAATAATAATAATAATAATAATCACAAAAAATAATACATATCCGGGCACCTAAGCGACACTCTCGCGTCGTCGTCATAAATCACTGGCTTATAATAACATATTAACATATAAATTATAATATGATAGGCTGCAGCAACGATTGATTTCGGCAGCCAGTAAAATCGTCAGCGTATATTTGGATTTAAAATGCGAAATATAATAATATTGTAAACGACAATCGTTATCTGAGTAAAAGAGTCAACTGATCGCATAAAAAAGCTTAGGGAGTCCTGAGGTTTTTTTTTTTTTATCATATTTCTCTATTATCGGAGAGCTCCCGTTATTGGTCGCCCGGGATTTCGTGCTAAAAGGCAGGAATCGACCGTTCGCGATTTTATGGTCCATTAAACAAGGCCCAGGATGAGTATGTGTATATATATATATATATATATATGATGTTGATATTACATAACGCGTTCGTATACATGTTTTTCATTTTTTTTTTTTATTTTTACGATCGTTATTACACAAGCAAAGTGCTCGGGTCTTACGACGTATTAATCGTTTTTATTCCGTGCGCCGCTACTCTGTGCAGCTAGCTATATATTCCTTCGAAACATTTTCATACTCGCGAGCATTTTTTACCGAGTCATTTATTCGAGAGCGTTTTGCGGTCTGTTCTTTTCATCCGCGTATACAAAGGCGACGGTATTTTTTCTCCAGTTTATTTTTTTTTTTATTATTATTTAAGAAAAAGTACCTCGGCATTTCATACGAGAACAAGCGCCACCGCCACATCCGCATCAACGCCAATATACTGAAGGTGAAACGTTTTTACATATATAGTACCTATATAACGGTAGGTAACGCACTGCATTGTATCGAACCATCTCAAAGGAACTCTCCCGGTCGAACGTGCGCAATCTACAACTGCTGAACTGCATATAGCTGCCTACAGTATATAATATAATACTTGTATTGTGTAGGTACAACACAACTGAAATACATTTTTTTGAATTATAATAACAAAATTAATGATTTCATAATTCACGCGCAAACGTCGTTGCATGCGTTACGGAATATTATTGTGACTTTCGTCGGCCAGGCCGTGTAAAATTAAATGTAAAATGATATACGTACATATTCCGAGTTGATTGTATTGTACTATTGTACAGCCGTTTAATTTGTATGGCAATTTAGACGATTTCAATTACAACCGTATTATGATGTGCCTTATAGTTATAAGTTAAAGTATTATATACAGCAGGGCAGTGTAGGCACTATGACTGTAGGCGATAAAATTGTCTTGAAACTTTTAACACATTTCAATGTTGAACAAATTCGTGTATACGTTTGTGTTTAAGTGATAAAAACAAGTTGTCTTGATAAAATCATCACCAACTTATTTTCTTAGCAAAGAAAAGCGTCGGAAAGTTTGTCTTGAGTTAGAGCCGCGTTCACTGTATAAGAGTATAATACATGCACGCACTCTCACAAGTACGCATCCACAACATACATAAACAATAAACATATTGCCACATACGTATAACATAGGTACACTATTCCAAGCATATGTTTAAAAGACACGAGTATTTTGAGTGGATACTCGTATAACTAAAATAGTTGTGTGTTTTTTTTTTTTTTTTAATTGAATAGAATTCAAAATAATTGAATGAAGTTTATTTAAATTCGGACAATAATATGATATAACAGTGTTCTTGATTTGTTACCTATTCTTTCGAAAATTTATGTTAATTCGACGAAATGAATTTCAATTGGCAATTGTGTTTTTATTTACATTTTCAATGATCCGCCGCTAGTAGAGACCGACGGAATAATATACGTACACGAACTCTCTTGTCTGACACCTTTGAATTCGCATACAAATCGTTGCGTTCATATTATTATTTAAAACGTTAAAAATAAATAAATAAATAACCAGTTTTTTTTTTCGAAGATTTTAAATTATACAATATTGTCCGGACCAGGCGATATTATATTACTGTTTTGTGAACGGTCTACTGCAGTGTGAGCAAGGCCGTCGCCGTCGTCGCGTCCAGACAACCACCTACGCTGCGGGGCCGTTTCGTCGTCGTTGTTTGGAATATTACCGCGTTCATCTCGCTTGGTACTTCTTATAGTTGCTATGCACTGTACATGTAATAATATATATCGTCTGACAAGAACATTATCGTAGATCGCGCTTTCGTACTACCAATTTTGAGTCGCTATTATATACCTATATATATATATATTTATTAATATACAGCAATTTTATATTATACATATTATATTATATTACATTTATATACACATATACACACGCTCTTTGTGTATAGCGGCGGCGAAGGCAGTGGCTGTCCGGCCCACTAGCCTGCCGGTTGTCTCATTTATTTGATGTATTGCCATCAGACGAAACCGCTCCTAAACGCTCTTAACAGCTCATTAGCAGAGACCGTGCTGTAACAGCATCAGCACCGGCCTATTTGCCGTCGAGTTATTATTATTATTATTATTATTATTATTGTTATTACTATTTCATTATTTAAAAAGCCACACGGATGCCTCTCACCGCCCCTCCACTCCTCACCTCAATCATAACCATATACCTATAGATCTACCTCGGGCCATTGTGAGATGAAAAATAAAGATTACTATTAAATCGGACGAGAAAAACGTGAGTGACGCGACAACGAAACGCCGGCATATAGCATGGAGCTGCGAGCAGAATGATTTTTTTTCTTAATATTAATTTTTTTCGGTGAGCCTAGTTCAGGTGCTTGAATATTCCTATTGTGGGCGACGAATATCACGGAGTTGTCTCTGCCACCGCAAATGAATGCCACAAAAAAAAACCCACGTCCTAATGGTCATGTCATTTGTAAAAAATTGTTCACATTCCTTAAATGTGTTAAACTCGTTATTATTATTCAGCTTTTGTCAATCGGATTTGTTTGATTTCTGTACATGTAATAACCGGGCCTATTACTTCTTAGACGAAACATTATGCCTACGTGTGTAAGTTCATTGCTCGCTAAGTCGCACAATATTTTTATTGATAAAATCATTATTATATGTGTCCCAATTCGTTTGATTTTAACGTATTGAGGTCAAACATGCATAAGCATTTATCATAGCGATAATAAGGCTATGTTTGAGATAAAGTCATTGCTAACGCCTTCCCGCCCTTGTTATCATCTGACTTATAGTATATACTATATATTTCTAATTTTACTGTATTACTCGTGAATAATATTATTATATCTTACACTGAACTAGTTTGTGTTGAACTATGACAGTTATCCGAAATAATTAAAATAATCAATGTATTTAAAATTTGCATGGCTTTGTATTGCGTTGTTACATGAAAACTATTTGTAATTTTAATTAATTCAGTACAATATTCTAAAAGAAATTTATATATGTATTCCATTGTTGTAAATTTTCGCTTTATCTTCTAGCAACTTTATGTGATTCAAATTGGTTTACAATATGCTGGCCGAGGTAAACATGTTCTAGGAAAATAGGTTTGGGTAAAAAAGTCAGAAACACAAAAAGTCCGGAGTTCTAAATACTTTTCAAAATAATTCGAATATATATATATACAAAAAAAAGTTTTTATAGTTTTTAATAAAATAATTATAATTAAATATAAATGGTTACCAAATAATTATTTAAATATTAATATAAGTTAGATCCAATTTTCTACCAGAAACCTCTTTAGAAGTTGAATATCGGAGCATTTTTTATAATAGAAAAATTTTCTTTTAGACACACATTATTGAAAAATCTATACCTGTATTATATTATTATTCATCGCTCCACTCAACTTTTTCACCCGTGTTGTTGACAACTAACCTAGCTATATAATATGTTGATATTTTGTGTCTAATTTTCTGGACGAGTGTCTATACAGTTGGATGACTGTGGCCAACTCAATGATTAAACCTATTGTTTCAAAGATCACATATATCTTTTGATCGTTGATGCATCAATATTGTGATTTGATTAACATTATATGTGGTGTTTGGGAGAACAGTAGACCATTAATGTTATTATTTTTATTATTTATTATTGACAAGTATCTCCAAAATTGATACATACCAAGTTAATTTTTTAAAATAAATTATTTTATTAAAGTGTATACTAATACTAATTAAGACATTAATATTGTTCAACAAATCAGTATTATACCATGTTTTATTTGTTAAATTACTTTGAGTAAATACGTTATTTTTTACTTCATCATACAAATGTATGGAATTCTCACTAAGACATTTTTACCTTGGACATTTTGGTAGTCTATCTAAATAAACAACACAATTCTAATTTGAACTTCGTAATTTATTTTGATTTCTACTCTAACTAGTTTTTTCATAAGTAAAAAAGTTAACGTCTCATTTCAATAGAAATAATCATAAAATAAATGTTAATATTCTATAATTATATTACATGCTTAACGTAGGTATTTGAGCAGTTATTAGCTACGCCCAAAAAGAGTTACCCGTCAGTACCTATACAATAGTATTCAACTATAATGTTATTACAACTTTTTTTAGATTCAATATTAAAAATGTTCTCAATTTTCGACTGGAGTTGACGTACATCGTTTAACATTTTATTGGTTCGCCGCCTCGGGCACGAGCATGTTGTATACTATATTAATACAGGTACACTATATAATGATATAGATAATGTGGTCTAGTAAAAAAATAAATACGTTTAATGGTTAACCAGTGGACACAATTATAATGCAAACACAGCGAGACGGTCTCATTACAGATTGAAAATTGTTTTGCGGTAATCGTACGTAACACTAGCTTTGCATAACATTGGGCTGCGGTCGGCGTTAATCCTGAACTCGATGCGCACCAGTGAAGAGTTAAGAGTAGTCAGATAATAATATATCAGTAGACATAATATTGTAACAATAATATATACTGTGCGATGGATGAACCTGTCGTATGGTTCACTGCGGGTATTCGGTTGTATATCACAAGTCCCTCTAGACAACTTGCCCGCCTATAAATAATACGCATAATACGCGTAACGAGTATTGCCGGTGTCAAACATCCGATATAGGTTGTGGTGCCTTTCGCAGAAAACGATACACCGGCGATAATGCTGTTATGACCGCAACCGAGGAGACGGCGACGATTCCGTTGGAATGTTTACGCATTATAATACGCTGGTCATTTATATATTATCATTAAAATACGTACGAAATAATAATATACATTATTGTGTGTGTGTGTGTGTGTGTGTGTGACGGGGACGACGCGCGAAGTCGCTGAGCGCAAACCGATCTCGGACGGTGGAAAAAAAAGTGGCCTATTCGTTGGTAAACGTAAAATAAACATTTATAATATTATTATAATGATAATATGTGCACCTACCGTACGCTAATTCGCCAACCCTAGCTATGTTGGTGGAACGGTTTGACATGAATGTTTCAGTCTGTAATGGTCGGACTATTATAATATTATATTGATTATATCGAGCACCGCCAATGTGTTCTTCATAATAGTATTATAAAACATTGACATCGCGCGGATCGAAACTATGAGTCATATGGTAATTTTAGTATTTTACCGTTTCTATAATATTTTACTAGTATTACTGTGATTACGATATTGTGCTAAGTCGTTATAATATATATTTTAAACTGCCTTCTGAAGTTCTAAACCGTGCAGTTTAATAGTTTCGTGATTAGCTTGTGCAAATAAATAGGAAAAAAAAACGGTCAACGGGTTACATTTATGCCGTGTTCGTGTTCGACCGTAACACAAAACCTTACTGTAAAGTTGTTGTATATTTACAGTTAATTAAAAGTAATTGCTATTCGACCGGCTTTTCTGCATAAACCTTTTGAGAACGGTTTTATGTCCGAGTAAATTTCCTAAATGTTCAACCGATTTAAAAAATATACAATGTACATGCTATGCACCTACCGTTTAGAATATACTATATTACCGTTGTCGTTCAAATTCCGGCGGCAATAGTAATAATAATATTCGCGATCGTGTTAAAATCACGCGGTTTGCCCAAAATAACCGTGTCACGTGTATATATGGGCGGCCATAGATATATTTTAGGAGGGTAAGTGGGTTTACAATTTACAACTTACCTTTTTCGACGAACCGGTGATAATAGAACTTTACCTACTGCTTCTTATCGTGCTCTGCCCGTAGCAGCGTTCGCAGCAGCATCAGCATCAGCAGCATCAGCAGCAGCAGCAGCAGCAGTAGTAGTAGTAGTAGTAGTAGTAGTAGTTTACAATCGGCTTTCGTTATATTATTACACGGCTCCGTCGCGGTCGGGTGGACGGGGGTCTCGAGCATAATGTATATAGTAAACAGACGGGAGGTGCTGTTTTTCGTGAAGAGTGAGGAGGTGCGGGGACAAGCGAGGAAACACGAGGTTTTTGGGCGGCGATAGTAGTGGCGTGGAATGGAGACGAGGTGAGGTTCAAAGCGCATTTCCTGGCCCCACCGAGTCCGACCGCGTATACTGTATATCTATTATATATATATATACCTATGTATAATAAATAAGAAGGGACGGGCGTTAACACCGGGCGAGTCGTCCCGAACAAAAGCCGGCAGACAAAGTTCACGTGCTACCCCGGCCACCGCATTCGGTCCGGGATACTTCCTACCGTAATAATTATTATTATCGAGTTTAGGGAGACTATTATATTGTATAGGTATATAATATATAGGTATCTCTGCTGCAAAACACCATCGTGTCGTAAGTTGCTTCTTGAACAGATTTCTAAAACACGTATTATATATTAAATATACGTGCAATCGTCGCTGAGTTACTGATACATATTTTGGTATCCGAATTCGGTGAGTGATTTCGGTTGAAAATCAATTTAAAACATTTTGTTTTTAAGTAATTCTGTATGCGTTTATTTTCGACGAAAATCGTATCAAGTAATATTAGTAATTAAATTATAACGTTTGAAATAATAATATAGTCAATCGTAATCTATTATAGAGACGATCGAAAAATAATTGTATCCAATTCAATGCGTACATTATAATAGTGGCGCTGAAAAGGATTTTATTATTTTAATCGTACATATTAATAAACAGTACAAATTAAAATTTTAACAGAGGTCTTTCCCTCCCATTCAATGAATTTCATAACTATTATCACGTTTTATTAACACGTTTTAATAAAAAAATAAATAAAAAGCAAGCGAAGTTACACATTTCATTTATGCCGAATCGTTTAAACGTATACATCGCATATTATACATGACGCATTTACTCGTTAACCAACTAATATAAAGTTTATAGTTTTATTATACCATCTATTTTTATTTAAATTACCAAACGTACATTAGCTATTAGTATTAGTATTAATTTTCGTTCTCGGTTTCTTGCAGCTGCTCGTACACATATTATACAAGCTTTGCGTGCAGGAATAACTGTAATATATTGCCCAAATAAACTTTGAAGATGTGCACATTATATACATTCGGATATGCCATTTAAGGTATTTATTGTTCACCCTCCCATCCGTGATCCAACTGAAGTATAATATGTACAGATGTAATAAAAAATGAAAAATGAAAAAAAAAACTACCTAAGTTTTAAAAACATTAACTATTACAATACCCGGTGGAACATAATATATAATATAATAATATACTATAATAATGTCATTAAATCTAATTATAGATAAAAATCTAATTAAGAATGTTTGTAGTTTTTATATATATTATATTATGTTGACTATACGCGCATAGTAAAACTTTTCGGAACAACCGAGCAGACACTATGTTTTTATAGTGTTATAGAGTTGGTATAAACGCGCGATCGCTATATATTATAAATTCGATTAAAGATGAAATTCGTGTTGCCGGAACCACCCAATTGGTTATTGTCTGAAAAAATGTTCCGACATCCTGGGCGATATCAATTAATTTACCGCGCTATGCCACCGACATACAACAACAACAATAATATTATATCATGTTATTATTATATTATATTATACTACACTGTATTATATATTATCCACCATATCCACGTGATATTTGTTCAAGACGCATCCGACTATAATCGGCACGCCCATGTGAACGGCCCCGACCTATTCGTGGCAGTGGTATTCATGACGGGCAATGAAAATTGTGTTTCTTCCCTTTCCTCCGGACGACTATTACAATGCAATATTATCGTTCACGTTGCCGGGGAACGCCAACAACGACGGTGCAGACACCAAGCACCGTCTCCCATCGTGGCCCATCGTGAACCGCGGCAGCGCCGGGTCACCGGGTCGGCCGTGTGTGTGTAGAGATGGGCAGATATTGTTAATTGTCCGATATTAATTACAATACTATACAAGCGTGTGCGAGCACGTCCCCGTGATAAATAATGCATTCCTAGTAGACGTACCTATGCTCGCTAGCTGCGGCGCACATGGCTCGACAATAATTATTATTAGCCGAGGTGGACCTTCTCCCGACCGAATTGATTTAGTGGTTATGGGCGTAGTTCCATTTCACGACAACGTACAGTACCAGCCCACCCCTCCCGAACCTTTTATCTTATTTTTCGTACTGTTATTTTATTATTATTAAAAAAATAAATAAAATAACACTCCTTCGAAACGATTATTACGTATAAATATGCTGTGTAACATTAAAATATACACAATCGGAAACGTTCTGAGCGTCACTAATCAACGAACAATAGCAAATAATAGTGAATGTCGCACGAGTCAGTTATTAGGGCGTCTGGCGGTCTGGGTGTGCTCACGAGCCCGTGGAATATTTTACCACTACAGTACCTACCTATGTGACTATGTATAATATAAAACGTCGCCGAGGAAAAATGAAAATCCACCGCGACCTATATAGTGTATATTGCTATAAAGTCGCATACCGTCATTTTCAAATAACCTTTGGTTCCGTGTCGTTTAATCTCCTAATGGCTAATAGTGCATTTGTTGTTGGCGAAAATAAATAGGGCACTGGGAAACAAATCTGACTGAATTATTCAAAATGCTGTGCACGAGCTTCTGGAATGACAACAAGTTTTCATAAAATGAAAAGGAATAAAGAAAATATACACATTCTTATAACATATATTATATCCCAGACACAATATTGATCTGAGTTTGTTGTAGATACCATAAATAATATGTAAATTATAATATTTGAAGTTAAATAAAAATATTTAGTACAGAATTGTTAGTTTATAGCAGTGCAATATGCTATATAACCTTATAATGCATCTATAAAATACTTAAATATGTTTGTAAAAAGACTTGTATTCAAAAATTTGAGAAGATTATTTTCGAGCAAAAAAATAATCTATAACGAATTATCAAAGTTTCATAAAATATTATATTATTATTTTGTATGTGCATTTTATATATTAATTTATAGTATCTGTCAGTGAAAGATAATACGTTATTGAAAATATAAGTTGTATAGAAATTTATTCTGTGTATATATAAGTATGAATTAAGTTCCAATAATATGATAACAACGTTACCAGACCCGTCACTTTCTTTACGCCCTAAAAATATTTTCATTCTAAGAGCGTGGGTATGTTAGATGCGAGCAAGAGTACGCGGAGGAGGCCTGACAACTCTAAGACCAACAATAATGCGACATGAATATATAAAATAAAAAATACCCAACATCTAATGTATTTGAATTGGGTATGCATCATCATCATTATCATCATATATTCAGATTAAATAATATAATATTGGTTGTTCGGCCCCTTGTGGAGCTAAAACATTCAGTAATTTAACAGTATTAACGTGGATCGTTCCCTGTATTCAGAAATTATCGAGCTGCAGCCTCTTCCAACCATAGTATTTCTTTCATGCATCAGAACACGCAAATTGCAATGTAAGACCGGACGTCGCGGATACCGACTACCAAGATTTTGGTTTTGATTTTCTCCGGGAGATTGCCAACTGAACGGTTGAAAGTATTCGGAAAAGTGTTGAGTATAATACAATGAGCGATTCTCGTAATATACAGGGTAAATTTTACATAATTTAACCAGAAAATTTAAATGATCAATTGTTAAATCTAATCGTTTAGACATACTTTATGTCTTTATGTATATATTAAAGTTTAAAGGTAGTCATAAATCACTAAATCCTAATATTACAATTATCTGCAGTCTACATAAGCGATTTAAAATCATATTATAATAATATAGTTCGAACGTAGAATGTATAGCACCAAATTAACTAGTTTTATTCTTCGTGGTACACAATACAAATGCGAGATAACGCTTTAAATATACGGTTTGGTATTGAGCATACATTTCAAACGATGCCAAAAATGTAAATTACAATAACATTATCAAAATATCCAAATAAAATAAATAGTGACTAGTGGCCGCCAGTGGGTATATTATAATAAACATTTTTGTGTGTGTAAATAATGTAATAAAAACACTCATTTATTGTGAATTTTGATGACTAACAAATATATTATGTAAATTAAACATTATCTTTATCTTATTATTTTTGTATTTTTACCATAATTTATATGAAGGGTTTGGAAAAATTTGTGCCTGCGCTGTAACATATAATACAATATAATATGTAATGTAACACTCATAATGGTATGATTTCGCGAACATTTTACCATGCCAAAAAATGAAGAGGAAAAAACCACATCATGATAAATCGTGAACCCAAGAACTCCCTCTCTCGATCCGTTTATAGTCGTTACATCGTTATTGATATGTGCGGTAGTCGTAAAAAATATAATAACACAAATTACGACGTCTTAAAAAGATCAAATAATATGAATGTTTTCAGAGCAATGACAGTCGATAATGGAGAGTTGAGTAATTCGCGCGATATAAGCACGTGTGGGGAAGGGGGGAGGGGGGAGAGGGAGAGATTTGAATGTCGCAGATGAATTTTCTACATGTCGTCCTCGTTCATATATACGCATATTATAATATAATATAATTTATATGGCGGGCTGATTCACCGCGCCGGAAACGCGCGACAGAGGGTCCGGATTACTTCTGTGAAGCACCTACGACGACGACGCATCAATTCCCCCGTTATTCCCATTGCGTTTGCGCTGAAATTATATTATTTGGACCGCGGCGCTGCAAGTCTGCTGCCGCCGTCTGATTTATGCCTAATAATACGGCACTCGGCGAAACGCGTTTCCAATGCCGCCAAATGTTCCGGAGCCGCAGTCGACGCCTTTTTATAATGGGGCTGTGTATTATTATTATTATTATTATATTTATATAGTCGTATTATAACGAAATGTGCAAATGCGAAAACTAATAAAACTCGTATATCCCTTGCCCTCGTCCGCCGCGGACCGTATAGTCGTCTCGCCTGACTCACACTACAACTGCAATGTGCGATGATATTAGTCTTCGGTCGTAAACAAATCTCCAGTATCGGGGACGGTTTAAAACGGCAACTGCATCATACACCCCGATTATGGTGTAGCCACCCCCTCGCGAAAGAGAAGAGTAAGTATAGAAAGACGTTTTCCGGGGGTGGGGAGGGGGTTAGTAGTAGCGTCTGCGATGGCTAATTAAAAGCGATTAATCAAAGCCACGTAAAAGCCGTAAAATACCTGTGACATTATAAACCGACGGAACGTAGGCATAATGATGCGATTGTTTTTTTTATCATTATCATCGTAAAACCAACCCGTTTTAACGACGGCAGAATAGATTTTTTCTTAATTTATTATCACACTCTGGTTTTTCGTCGATGAAATTAAATCTGTACGGTACATTTTTTTGTCATCGCGTTTGAATACGTCATATTATTATATTTTATATCTTAATGCAAATTTTTTTTATATTGATTTGAATACGCGAAATATCGTTCTTTTAAAGTCATAGATTGTGTATGTGTGTTAGCATATGCATACATACTAATGCACGTAATAATATTCGTTTAATACTTTTGATTACTGCTGTCGTACATATACATAATATATGGATAGGTACAACAGCCTCAGGCTGTATACATCATACTAATAATATAATATACGGTTGAGTGGAAACTTTTTAACATGTGTTGTTTATGTCTGTGCATCCTATTAATAGCTGTTATTGAAAATTATTATGATGAAACTTTTGACTAGAATTATTTAATTACAGTATTGTGATGAGTTCCCTGTAATTTATCCGTGGATCGGATAATATTTTATAGCCTTATAGGTATCGCGTATTATAGTCGTATCGAGAAGAGTGTTTATGAAAAACATAAAACACGTAGCGTCGTAGTGGTACCGGGTGCAAGTCCCGTATGATATCCAATACATTACATAAACACGGGGTTATTTTTGTATCTATAAATTACAATATTATAATATAACCCAGAGATAAAATTTTTTTAGAAGACCAATTATATTATACATTTTGCTATATAGTGCACGTGGATCTATATAGCGATTACCAATGTATACACACACACCGATCCAGCCGGCATTTAATACAATATTATAATCTAATTTCACGTTTTATTTGCCTCCTCCCAAATTTCGTTTTTAGGACAAATAACACTAATTTCACCGCACCGGGCCCCGAAAAATATTTACTGCTGCCGCTATTAAGTATACCTACACCGTGGGCAATCATTACTATAAACATGTACCGCGTATATAATACGAAGACCGTAGGTCGTTGGAGGAGTTTATCGTGTCTTTAGTGTCCTAAATATACAGGTAGAAAGGGGTGTAAAATACAAAGAAGAAGAAAAAAATAAAAACGGACGAAATAGCTGCTGCAGATGTGGCCCCCTAACTATCATTCGTGCCCGCCTATCGTTTTGGAGCACCGGTATCGATTACCCGGTAATTTTAAAGAGACTCGACTACTACTACTACTACTACCAATTCGGAAGAAAAACGAAACAAACTCACGGTACACGAGTATATATATATATATATATATATAAGTATAATATTCCGGCAGCGTATAATGGGTGTTAGCCGTGGGTCATTCCAGAACCGAATCCGCACGCCCACACGCACACTCACACTATTACTACGCATATTATATGTATAGTAAATATAATATTATTGTGTAATATTTTGTATACGTATATGTACGCATGTTGTCATTATCTCGGCGGCCAACGACGGTTTATTGAATACTTAAGTGGACTTAACCCGAATCCTGGCGTTATTATGTACACGCGTATGCACCTATACATAATATGTATTATATTATGTTATTATATATATATATATGTGCACAGTGTTTTAGAGTACCGTCTGCCAGAACCGCCTTTACTCGTTTCGTTATTATTTTCATTTTTTTTCATCCTTTCATATTCTACTATGTTGTACACACACACACACACACACATTACTCATATATTACTATATATACGCGCGGTATGTATTTTTTCTACGGTCCCGCGGGGCCTTTTGAAACGTGTCGTTTTTATTTCATAATCATTTCAGTCGTTCTGTGAGCGTTCCCAGTGTCGATAGTCCTTGCAGGCGATATGATCATGACGACCGCTATATTATGAACGTAATTATTTGAATATAATACACGTGGTAGCTCCGATTCGAGTGATTCGACTGCTATACGAGTTTTATAATAAAGCGTTTCGAACCTTCGGGCCAAGTGGTCTAATTTCACACGATTTTTTTTTCACCGAATCGTAGGAAACGATAGAACACTGCAATGTATAAATAATATGTTTATCGCAGGCTGCAAATCGATCCGACGGACACGTAATTCGATGTGTTTGTAGTGTTGTGTCTGCATAAAACACCTATATTGTTTCAACAATCATTGGAGTTCATAATATAATTCAATATTTATCGATAGGGAGTCGGAATATACCCAATGTATACAATATGATTGTATCGTTATTCGTGTAGGGCAGAATGCACAGTTGTCCATAAAACTTGACGAATATCTTACGACAATCTCAATATTTAGGTATGTCTGAATTGAAACGACTGCAATTAGTTACTGCGTGTGCTGGATGTTAGGTACTACCTACTGAAATTTATATTGGCCGCAGGCTAACATATTTAAAATAATATAGTTAAATCGACAAAATGAATGACACAAGAGAACATTCCACGGTCGTGGTTTAGTAATAGTCAAGACGCAAGTCGCAAACAATGCGATATTATCGTTAGAAATATCTGTGATGCAGATGGACATATTTTGATAAAACCTAGTCATGTATACTACAAATAGGTATACAAAATATTTTATTAAGAAACGATTGTGTTTTATTGTTTAAATATATAACTTAATTTTATTAGCTACGATTTGTCTACGAAATACAATATTGCTATAATCAAATATATTACAATCTTTGGTATACCCCAAAGGATTTAGCTACTAAATTATGCAGTATAATATTATGTACATATCGAATTGTCAAGTGCTTACTTCATTATATTCGTGTCATTTGTAACGACAATTATTCGAAACGCAGGTACTCGTCTATGTTAATGTTTATTTTATCCCCAGCAATCGTCTGTTGGGACGCACTACAATATATACAGCGACGTCAATGTATTTTATATAATAAAGAATGGAGACTTTGTGATGCCGCCATTAAAAATATCGTCGATTCACGGTCGTTCATTGTGTACGTATTCTGCATGTTATTTATATTATACAAGTGAATAATATCGTAATCGCCTAAAGTGTATGTTTATAATAATATAATAATATGCATACCATGCGCATTGCGCCTTTTTCACCGCGTTCGGCCATCATGCGGTGGACGACGGACTAATGACTACCGAGGACTCGGTTCTGCCGCTGGAGATCCGATTCAGAACTGACCGGACGTACAATATCATTGTTACGTCAACGCTGTAGCAGCGCAAACCGGACGTCCGGGGCCTTATAAACTCCACATATTATTATGAACGGACGATGGCGACCCACACTGTAGTGCTAGGATATCTGAATCATCCTAGTGCCTTCGCTGGTACCTCCACCTCCACACCACCTCTACCTTCACACCGCCTCATCAGCCCGAGATGTCGAAAGGTGATGGGTAATCGCGGTCGTTTGTACGTAAAACTTCGTGGGGCGCGAGCGTACGCGAGTTCCAACCAAGAGAAAAACGTCATCCTGCAAAGCGTAAGAGAGAGACGTCGACAGAAAGACAGAGAGAGATTGTAGAAAATCTTGCGATCTGGGTGTAAAAAAATAAAACAAGAAAATAAAAACGTGTTCGGTTAGCAGCAGCGACTTTGCACTCAACAACGTCGTCGTACAATATTATTACAATATAAATATATATATATATATATACAGAGATAGTAACGCCTTGGTATTTGTTTGTTTTTCTTCATTATTATTATTTATTTACCTAGCAGAGAAAATGTCACGCAGCCACTTGGTTTCCTGCGAATATTGTTCATCACCAACGGGTTAGGGGGTAGAAAATCAAACAGAAAGTGTTCATATTTTATCACCACCAGCGCCCACCTTTTTAATTAAATTAATTTTCATTCTGACGATTCTCCGAACTGCCCTCTAATGTATTCAAATTTCTAGTTAAACAATTGCACTTGGCAAAAAGCGCCACATACAACGAATGGCATACGCTATATGCGTATATATATATGTATACTCGTATACGTTAATTTCTGTATGCTGTTAAAACAAATATAACATTTACATAATAATATTATTACAAATTTACGTCAGCCGTAATAAAAATCCGAAAATTAAGCGCACGCCGTTCTAAATGTTTAACAACGCGCTTGTTCTAATTTTTATAAAAGTATAACGCATATACGTAGTTACACGTGTTAGCAGTTTTCATATGCCACCCCACTTACAAACTCCGAAATTCCCGTGCAACATCTATATATTTATCTTTGAGATTATAGTTTCAAAACGAAAATCAACGGCTACGTAGAATGGCCCGCCGTTAAACTTAACTATCTCAATTTAATAATACTTATGTTTTCCGTGTAATATTTTGACTTAACTTTAAAGTCATACATACAAATAAATTTATAAAAATGTCATGTTTAAAACGTAAATAAGTATAAAATGTAATCATCTATAATGATTCCAAAAGTAATAGATAATACAGTAACTTATCACTTTGTTTGTTTATACTAAAAATCTATGTTTCTATATTCGAATTTCAATTATAATATATTGGATTGGTAGAATGACGCTTGTAACGATATATTAAAATTACTCACTGAGATAATTAAAAAAATTATTTTATTAAACGTAAGAAGGTACACATACGTATTTTAAAGAATATTTTTCTTTTTGATTATTTAAAAGACTAGTATTTTATTTTTTAATGAATGTACTCAGGTCACGGAAATAATAATATAATATTTTTAATTTAAATTAATGTTTTTACACAAACAATTATTGCACACGTATATAATAAGCGACGCGGTTATAATATGCAAAACACTTCTATTTGTTACACCGACGCATATATTACGAGGGCATGTAAAATTAAGTTTTATATAAACTTCACGTGCTCAGAAAAAAAAAACAAAGCTTGACTATAGCAACTCGTTCTTTTTCAAATATAATTTTTAAGTCTTTGTTGGAAGACGTACCTGCCTAATATCCACTGATGACAGATAAACAGATTCTTTGTAAATGCATTAAACCGTTAAAACGAGTATAACACAACCACGGCGCACGTGGTAACAAATTAGATAAAAAATAATAATAATAATGATAAAAGATGTTTGTAAACTGTTTTGTCCGTCTACGCTATTGTTGGCGTTTGTATTATTTTCTCGATATTTTATTATAATATACGTTCGGCGTGCTGTGAAGACGGATAACGTAGGAACACTATGTAATTATTACTTGTAGTACGTGTTCACAGTGATTAAAACAACTACGATTACACACACAATTTTATTATACCTTTATGCATTGCATACTGAACCTACTATTATTATTGTATTTTGTTATATCTCGTAAAAACAGCGTTTTCCGTTTTTTTATAACCAATAGTAATAATAACATTGGATATTTGCACTCGGTCGCGCATTTTTCCGACAACAGCAGAATTGTCACGCTGGTTGAAATGTTTTCAAATGTTTGTGTTTAAAGCCGAATATTCGTGAGGATACTATTGAATAAACATTGCGTATTGTCTCATTCGCATTTTTGTGGTCAAATGTACATAATAGCATTATACCAAACTCTCCGGCAGCCGGTCGACTGTATTATTCTCCATACTCTCCTTCCCTCGCTCTTACTCATTCTCTCTCTCTCTCTCTCTCTCTCTCTCTCTCTCTCTCTTTTTCTCTTGATCACACACTCTCCAAAACACTCGCTCTCATACTAGTTTTTATTTCGTAGTCGCTGCTGCTACACTGCTGGCATATATTACACTCAAACACAATTGCGGATCTATAATACAATAATAATAATAATAATAATAATAATATCCATACAGGTTTCGGCTCCCTAATAATATCGGTTACAAACGATATGTTTTCATCCGAGTTGGCACAGCCATGCATACGCGTGTACAATGTGCATAATATTCAAAAAAAAGGGAGAAAAAAATGTTTTTTTTTTCGATCCTCGACGAGGGTGCGTCGTTCTCGCATACGGCACATACATTGTGTATATATATATAATATATGAAAACTGTATAGTCCTGGTGTACGAGTGAGCGGATAGCGAGTGGTGGGAGGGTTACCCGGATAGGGGTATATATCGCAGCGATTACGGATTTGTCGTCACCCCCGGGGTACATGATGGATCGATGACATGCGGATGATGAGTGAGCTCACACACACGCGCGTCCCGACCTGCAGAGGCTCTTTCCCGGTTGCACTTCGCCGGCCATCCGATGCTAATATCCCGACAAACATCCATCATCGGTTTTCCATTTAAGATTATATACCATTTTTATTTTTTTCCCTCCTCGTCTCCTTTCCCGCGGGGTTTTTTTCTTTTCTTCGAGATATTGCCTTCGCGATGGGATACACGCAGGCCGAAGGATGGACCGGCGACGGAGAGGGTATTTTTCTCGTGGCCCCGTCCGATTGAATTCAATGATGCTGGCGGTCTTTTCTACGGGTCATTTATTTCATGACCCGTCCAACAATATTCGACCTCCCCTACCCGCATTCATTCCTACCTACCATGACGTGAGCCCGATTTTATTCGTGTCATCCGACCAGACCGTTTTTCGCGGCCGTGGTGACAGTGGTGAGATGGAAGTAGGGGTCTTCGAGAAATTCCGTCACATCCGTAAATAATACGCACAGGATCAACGTATAGAGATTGGAAATCTAATTTATCGACGGATCTGTTCTGCTGGACGCGATTACTAAGTTTATGTTATGTACTATAAAAAATATATATGCGTGGGTATTGAGCAAAAAAATAATACATCGCATAATATAGTTAAAATTTTATTTTTCTCTTATTATTTTTTTATAAGTTAAATTATATGTTTGTTTTAGACATTTATCAATAATCACGATTTTTGATATCCAAACATCAGTAATATAATAAAAACATAAGTTTAATAATAATTAGAGTTATAATTATATTTACCTATTACTAAAAATAAAAATATAATGAAAAAAAAATAATAATAATTATTTTTATTACTTATGTACTCGTATTATATTTTGTTTATTTTAATAATGACCAGGTTGTTAATTGCTAATTAGATTTTAAACACTGATATATATATATATATATATATATTATATATTTTTAATACTTATACATAGAGTTTGAATTTCAAATTATTAAATGTATGATCTATCATACTTCTATTTTAATCTAATAAATATTATATCATTGACCGAAATAAAAATCCTCATGTTTCAATAGAAGTAGATAATAATTCGTTTTAAAAATAATGATATGGGTATTTGTTGTAGAATGCGATATTAGTAAAAGTGTCTATTAAAGTCTGGGAGTTAATTTTTTTTTTTTTGCAATTTAAGTTCTCAATTCACTCAACTATAATAATTAATAATAATAAAGAGCATAGAAAAACTAATATATAAAATATAAATAGTTTACCTACGCCGAGGTATTTCATTTATTCGGATCAAACTATATACCCTTTGAGCCGATGTTTGTCTGGAGTCAAACAGTTTCTTTTTGTTTCGTATTTCTTTTATTTTTTCAGTAGTCAGCGAAATTGCTCAAGTATCCGTTTTATTGTCATCTTACAGTTCTACGCTTTAAGTGGTCTCCAGGTATCCGGCGGGTTTTGTTTCTTCCAACGGATCGTCTAAATATTAAAGCGATCTTCTACCAGAGGTATTTCAAAACTAAATTCACGACAACCTTAAAGTTTACTGGACTCGTATATATTATAATATACACACACACACATATATATATATATATATATATATATATATATATATATATATATATTATATATTATTATTATTCATATTTACTCAATCTGTACAACAGAATATTCAATAAATTTATGTGCATTGTAATTATTTTGAAGTTAAGAGTGGTAAAGATTAGTAGATACTGTTTTTTCAACAGCATGCACGTGCAAAATAAATGGGAGTGCAGAATTTGGCTTTAACATAGTAATGACAGCGTTAGTAATAAGACGAAGATTTTTAGAATCGTATACATAATACTAACGCAGTAGTGACTGAACGTTCGAACCCTAATGTATGTCGAAAACACATCGCCATACAACGCCTAGTACATTATTATTATTATTATTATATTACAATAACACGAAGATGGTCTAGAGTATCGGTTTGTGAACCTCGCGCATGCAGACGTTTTTTTTTATTATTCAACTCCACCGTGAACGCATAATAATAGCAATAATAATAATAATAATAATATCATACAAATATAATATATATATATATAAGCATATGCGTCTGCCGTACAATCTCGGTGACATACGACCTATTATTATGGTAAAGATGTCGGATAAAAATAAAATAAAAAATGTAAAGACGATAGCGGTCCATATGTCGAAGTGCAAAAAATATCGGATTCGCAAACGCTCAGACACTGCGCGATTGCTCGCGTACTGCAGATGATATCACCGCGTGGCAACGCGTTTTATACAACGCACACTGCAGACCGTTATATACGATAAAATATTGATGTCTCCATTATATTATCGGCCGTGTGTCGAATCCATTGTCCGGTGTCAGGGATTAAAGGCCTTATACTTTTCTCTTTATTTATATATATGCGTCTATAATAAAGAAAACGTATAATATATATATATTGCTTTTTTTTTTTTTTACACAGATACGGTCTTCCTTTTTTTCACGGTATACGTGTACACGCGCTATAGCAAGAGGCGCATGACTGTGTCCTTTCTAGATCGGCCACAGATATCCTTGTGTCCTCCTCCCCTTGACAGTTCAGGTAATAATAAACGCTCGTGGATCGCTATCGAAGACTAATCTGATCCTAAGGGTGTTTTTAGTCGCCAGCAAATGCACTCCAAACACACAATAATGTGCGTCAGCAACATTTTCCATAGTTCTTGAGCGACCATAAAACTCCTATCTAAAAAAAAATATTATTGAATATAAGTACAAAATTGAAAAATCGGTATTATTATTTGTGAATGTTTATAACTGAAACGGGTGATATTGGAATTTAAGAATAACTGAAATATACTATTAGTATATTTGCATATTATACTAATATACTCTTAATCTATTCATAAAATACATCAAATAGGCGCCTATATTGTATCAATAGAAATTTTCTGTATAGCATTTCAATTTCGTACATTTCAGAGGGAATTCGACAACAGCTATTTATTTTACTAACAACAAAAATATGCACTTTAATGGATTAAAAATGAATAGTAAAAGCCCTTTTGTAAAATATTATTTTAAAATAATCAATTACTGATATTGTGTTTTAATATACATTTGTTTGTTCATCTGTTTATTCTGCATTCTTTGTGGTCTATGGTAATGGATATTTAGTTGTTCAATTGTATTTCAATTATATATTTAATATTGTCGTTTATTATTGTAATTAAATTACTATTATTAACGTTTTAAAATATCTTGTCTTTTTCCAATTTAACCATAAATAAACATTTCAATCATTGTTAACATTATAAGGATTTTGTTAAACGATAATTGGAACAAACAAATATCTTAATTGGTTTTATATATATGTGTGAGTGTCTAACATTTATAGTACATTTATTAAAACATATTTTAAAATGTTGTTGTACAATAAAACCATAATACATACTAATATAGTAAGTATAATATAATAATATGGTGTATGCATCGAAACACCAAACGAATACTGAATTATATTTTAGAAAATTATCATCTCATCGTAGCAAAAAAATTATTATTACAAATCAATATTAACAATTATGGAGAATGCCTGGTTTCATATTGTTCGTCGGATCCAAAAGTTGAAATAATAATAACAATAAATTAATGTAATAAACGTAACCAAGTTTTTTTTTTGTTTTTATATATGTGTATACATTTTTTTTGCTGGATTCCTGTATTTTTACAAACGTTTTCAAAATCGCATTTGTTGGTATTTTTTTTTTTTTTTCACTGTCCTTTTGAATGAATACCTCTTAATGCCGCAGGTCAAATGTTTTCCGTGTAACCCCCTCCCCCAGACCAAAGCGCATTGCCCAGACGCGCACTCAGGATTTGATTTTTGATTTTCCCGTCTTACCGCGGTAAAACATTGTCAGCATTGGCCATTGTTGCCACTGCCCCTCACCATCCCGCCGACCATTCCCTTCCCACCGGTATCAGACCGAGCCGCATGCCGAACCAGGCCGCCCTGCCCTGTGCCGTTTCACTTGTCTTCGCCCTTCTGCCGGTACGGGTGCAAAACGGGAGACGGTTTTTACGAGAGGCTACAACAGAGGGACCCGCGCGCACTCTCGCGCACCGCTCAGTCCTCGTATTATTATTACTAACGTTCTCACCGCCGAAACCAGTGCCGCCGCCGCCGCCGCCGCCGCCGCCGTTCGTTGTCCCGGCGCGTATCCAGTCAGTTAGTTTAACGTCGTCTTGCCGCACGCACCGTCTGTCCGAGACCGTCGTGGTTTTCGCGTCCGAAATCATTTCGTACCGTTTCGTATCGGGTTTCGGGTTTCGTGTTTTTTTTTTTTTTTTTTTTTAATTTGTTTTTCTCGAATAATATTATTGCATTATATTCTCGAACAATCGCCGTTTGTGTTTCGTTCTAGTTAAAACGTCGTCACGTGCTATGTTCACTGTTACTATTGATTTAAACCCCCGTGATTGATGAAAAGCATGATACTTGGATATCCACCGTATGGTAAGCGATAGACACCTTTGGTTGTTGTTTTTGTTTTTAAAAAAATCGTTGACGTTTCTACTTTTTTTATTGATTTCTTAACGATCTTTTGTCATAAATCCGTTTTACTGTTATCGACCGGCGTGTGAATATTAAAGTTTCGTTGAAATGCATGCAGGTATACTTTATGCGGGTGATACGGTTGAGCTTTGCAAGCTGAGAATTAGGGTAAATATTTATATGTTACCTTTTTTTTTTTGGTATAAGACATCAATAGGAAACTCGGAGGAATAAAATATCATGTTTTATAGATGTGTGAGATTTATGCCAATTTTGAATGTAGGTACAGTTTTATACATGCATGTATTTCTATCGACGGTTGCCCAACGGGATGTAAAATCGAGTTATAGACAAAATCGATCTCTGGGGATTTAAATCCCTAGCTTCATTAAATCAGTAAGGGGAGAAAAAGTCGTAAGTTGGAAAATCTAATTCATATAATATTTCAATTGAAATTGCAATTTAAATATTTCATACCACATTCCTATCATAATTCAAAATATATATTATAATAAGTTGAATAAAATATTTTTTAAAAATGGCTGACACTTTAGACTTGTGCATTTGTAATATAATAAAACAATATTTTTAAATGAGGTATTTTTTTTTATTTGTTTAGACTTTGTGACATTAGTCATTATTGATAGATTAGGAATAATACGTCTTGTCTGTGCACACATCACATCTATAATAATAAAAAATAACAATAATACATATTAACTTAATAATCGCCTGGTTTTTAGTTCAAGTTTCGTTATTCAACGTGAAAAACATTATAGTATACCTATGTATATTGACACAAGCGTATAGGTAGTGTATAAAAAATGGGAATCAAAGAATAAACACTGAATGCGTGTACTGTGTAGTATGTATGTGGAGTCGTGCGTTTCGAGGTAGACCTAAACGGGAAGAGCCATTAATTGACCGCATTGTATGGTTGACTGTAAATCATCTAACAATAAAAAACAAAATAAAAAAACATTACGCTTAGGAGGGTAAAAAAAAAACAACACATCGTAATATTATTATTTTCTAAATCAGAAGTTAGGTATAGGTACCGATAATACCTATACAAGCTAAAGCCATCGTCGACGATTACGATCGCCGCATGTCTCCGTGCAGGAGTAGGATTTTACCGGAGATTGACGGCTCCGATCAAAGGATTTGTTATTTATTTTAGTTTATTTTTTTATGATTGAAACACCCTGTATGTAAAAAAATAATATAAAGCTATGTGTATATTAAGAAGAATGTGGTTTTCGGCAGGGTGCAGGCGGGGGAGTATTTAATAATATTTTCGACCTGACAATGGGTGCCCCGGAGCTTCGGATGATACTGATATTTTTGTATTCTTTTGTTTTACAGGTAAGTGTTCAGATTAACAAGCGCATTGTCTGTGCTATAATGTTATATACAAACACGTCGCAATACAATGGTGACCGATAAGATGAGACGGCGGCGACACTGGTCGAAGACCGAGTGTCAGGCCGTCAAACATTGTTACGTCCGTCACTGCTGTAAAATACGACGACGATGGTCACAGCTGATCAGACGACTCCTGGGCGAAAACTTATAGAAGACAATGGACCGTGTGCATAATAATAATCATGATAGTAATAATAATAATAATAATAATAATAATTATTATTATTATTTTTATTATTATTGTCGGTATCATTGCTAACAGGGACGTGAGGGTACCGTGGGAAATTTGTGAACGGACAATGGTCGGCTGTCAATTAAAAAAAAAACAACGAAATTTCTCGCAAAGCACAGTAGTAGTATTAGTATCGTATCGTAGGAATAGTAGTATAGAATTAGTAGAAGTAGTAGTAGTTGGATTTAAATTTTCGTGCAAGGTCGAATTCTATATTCAGAGATATTTATAAAGTGCCGATGGCCAATCCGGTTTTGAACTTTGTGCTATACAACCATATGGTTTGCATCAAGACATCGTGAGATTTCGCTTAATGTGCGTTTCTCGCTAAATTGTACGATTTATCGTAGGTAAGAATTAATATATAAACACAATTTCTGTGTTAAAATATTCGGATTTATATCTGTAGGTATAGAGTTTTATTTCTCCACAAACTAGTTCGTTGAAGATAAATAATATAGGTTCATAATATAGAATTACATAGTGTACTTTTTTAAGTTATTGTATTGGCTAAGCTTTTTATAAATTATAAATTTTTTGAAAAATTTGTATATTTTATTTTGATTTTCATAAGTGATAATGATAAACATTATACCAAAATTAATAATTATAAAAAATAGTATAACAAATGTGAAATTTCAATACTGTAGGTTAAAAAATAAATATTAATATTAATTAAAGAATTTTCTGAAAACTTATTTTATTACGGCTGCAAACGGGTAACATAATATTGCTTTATTCCTTTATTGTATTGGTAACGAAACTAACATTTCCATTTGTAATAATTCAAGCGAAAATATTACAATGATTTTCAATTATTTTTGGAATTCATAAGAAAGATAATAGGTATAGAAAAAGGACAACCGTTTAAAAAGTGATAACGGTTGATCGAATATCATTAGATTTTAAATCCGATTAGAAATGACTATGGCAAAATGTGTTGAACGAGGGTTGTAATCCTACTCAAACTATTCTTACACGACAGAAGTTTTTGTCGCGAGTAAGCCCAAAATATATTTTAAAAAAATCCAGGTAGGTAGGCGTTTGATCTTTTATTTCCACACGAACCTTATTAAATTGTAAATATCCGTAGAAATGTCCATGTCAATGGTGCACACTGTCAAATCCAACGAATCGTAAAAGTATTTACATAATATTATCATTCGAACATGTTGTGTGTCATTTTTATCATTTTGCATGTTATGATTGAAATATGGGCAAAATTAATTATGGAGGTAACGCGGTCTCCTGGGATATACTAAATATCAAAACCAAGCGTATAATTCAATTAGTCAAATTTTGTACTTTATCAATAATGTTCGTATTATTCATAAAGCAATTATAGTTCATTCGGAATACGGTATGCTATATAAATATAATACTTAGGTTATAAACATTACTGCCAAGTATTTCTCTTGAAAAAGACTCAAAATATAATATATACAATATTGTACAATTTGCACAAATCATCTTTAGCCGTTCAAATATATTTTTTTTCGATTTGATAGTAATTAATGGTCTTAGGAAAATACACATTAAAATACTTTTATCCTAGTGTGTAATATTTTTCGTTTTAATTTCTTTCGCTTGTGCAAGCAATACAACAATACAAGTACCGCGGATATTTTTACGATCTCGACATTAAAAACAATACATAATATTTTCCCTACGTACGTGCCCGTTCGGTTCCACCACGATTTATGGTCGTTTACTATATAATAATATTATAGCGTAGTATTCCGTTTTAAACACCCGGCCGCCTGCCAATCGTTTCAGTTCAATTGCCTCGGAATGCTGCTCATCCGCATATGCAGCTCGAGGGCAAACGGCGTGTATCGTATAGGTTGATTTTTTTTCCGTATCTCCCCCCTTTCTGCAAACCCCCGCCTCGCCATCCACCCTCGAAAAAGGGTTTACATCTGCATACGGATTTTTTTCCGTTTCGTTTTGTTTTGGCAAATTATACCTTCGGGGTGGTACGTATAATACGTGGATGGCATATATGGTGTTTTTATTTTTATCTGTCCACGGTAATTACACGCTGTCTGCTTGAAACCAGACATCCAGATACGGTTGGCCGCGGAAACAAAGCTAATTCGTTAGGAATCCCTTCAGCGGCGCGTTGTGTATTAAAATCATTATTATTATTATTTATAGCACTAAATGCATGGGGTAAACATTACCGGGATTAGTGAGTACGTGCGTGGAAAGAGGGGATATTGTTACACCACTCCGGCAGAAAGAAAAGTAAAACCGACTTGTATTTAATGGCACTTAATGTCGTGCAGCTGTAGTTCCGATTAAACGAGAGAATATATTCTTATACAGCTACGCACGCGAGCGTGTATCTGTTACGTATAGTTGATTGATTGATATTCGAAACGGTGACTACCGGTGTCCGACACATGGCTGTCGTATGTGTGTGTGTGTGTGTTTTTCCTCTTACCGGTAGTAAAAACAATAACGTCTGTTATACCACGCTGTTGTTGTGTATTATATTTTAAATCATCAAAGCCACCGATTTGTATCAAGATGATTGAGATCCAAGGTCGCTCGACAACGAATGATTTCTCTTCGGCCGAAAACATGATATTTTAATTATTTTATTCATACGCGGTTTTATTTATATCAAACACAATATAAGGAACAGAATATAACAATATTGTAGTAGAAAGGCCGCGGCTTACTGATAATCAACAACGAAAGTATTATTTACAATAGACCTTAGACGGTAAACATTTAAATATTACGCGAGTTGTTTTAACATGCTACAAAAAAAATTTCCTACACTTGGTTTTAGTAACTTTTCGTCGACAGCCAGTGTAATATATTATCCCAACATGGTTAGCTTATTGTATACTTAGGTCGTTTGGTTAATATTAATGCGTACAAGTTTTAAAAATTAATTTTGTTCCATAACTACGTAATCGTGTAAAATGACATAATAATATTAATAACTCATGTCAGATATATCTCTATATAAATACCTGCAAAGCAATCTTTTTTAAATTTAAAATTTTTATTTTATTTAAGCCGCGAGATAAGTTATTGTATATTTCATCGAATTCGACAATAACATTGAACGATCATATTTGTATTATAATGTTCAAGTAAATATTTTTTACACTCTGTGGAGTAAAATTACTGAGGTTGAAAAACTCGTTAGTTGTTACCAAAAGGTTTGTACGTGTTCATTAGCAACGGAGGTTGTAAATGACTCATTTCATGTCACTCCTCCTCCAACCACCACGATCTTTGAGAGTACACGAAACCATCCACAAAATAATACGTTCCGCGTTTCAGATAAATTTGCAGTATATATTTTAACAACATAATGAATACTATTGCAGTCACATACAATATTATTATAAGAATGAATGAATTAAAATAAGTGTGGCGAATTAAACATTAACCCAACTAATACCTAACCTATACCGCAACCATGCACTTAGGCACTTAACTATTATTGTATTCCTTTCAAGTTAATTATTTTTCATTAAATTCTATTGCCATCAAAGTACAGAAACCGATAGAATTTTTCAAGCTACAGTTTACGAGTGTATAATATTATATAAATCAGGTTTACACAAAACGACCATATGGTCTCTTGGCTCATACGAATTCTTCCGTCTATTAAATTCTTTATTGTCGTATCTCGGACATCGATACATGCTAGTTTCACATAGCGTAGATACATGATTTTTTTTTTTGTTATAGAAAAATAATATATCTCTCATATCACCCTTTTTTTCTTCTATAAGGTTAAACAAACAATGTAGATTTGAAAAAAAAAATGTTTCACATTGTTACCTTAGGTATTATTAATTTTTCATCGTGTTGTTTTTTTCACTGCCCGCGTATACGTTATTGTTGTTCCAGTTTTGTAATTCGAGAATTATCTCAACGGGACGCCCGGGCCAATTCCCCTTTCGAATCTGCATTGTGCCCATTGTTCCACATTCAGCAACATCAACAAAACAATATAACCGGCTCCATCTGGAAGCCTTTGCACTGGCTAATAATAAAATATTAAGGGGCCGTGTATTATGCATGAGCGTTTGAGGAATTCGATTTATACAGTTTTCTCGGTGGTGGTTTTAAAAGGCACGCGTGATTGCGAATTATAATAATTTTCATTTTACTGTATAGTAACCGCGAACGGAATGGGAGGCACTTCAGACGTGATTCCGACGGTCGTAAAAGAGGCGTGACCCATTGTAGAACTAACCATATTATAGTGTATGCACACACACCAGACGTTAGTTTCTCTATATCGCGACCGAATATAACAGAGACTTTATCGATTATTCGCGACCAGCGAGACGAATCGTAATGAGACACCTGGAAAATTAGCCATAAAGACCGAGGCGGGTGCGTGAATGAATATCGAGAAGTGCTCTGGACGGTGACCGCGGAACAAGCGTGTGCACAGTCAGTTTTGTACGTATATTTATTATTATTTTTCGCGGAGATGGGCTGTTCAGGTACATAATATAATATAACTGGCTATTATTATATAATGGGCGTCGTGTATGTATACCCACCGGGTAATTAATTTTATTTTAAACTCTCGGCCATTGTTCGGGCGCACTTGACTCGCAGGTCGAGTTTTGAGAACCCTCGTTGGTATGTACAGTATGGGGGGATAACGCGGCGGCAACAGCTGTTAGAGATGTCGAGTGATCTTGCGAGGACAATGTGCGATTGTCGATGCGATTAAACGCCGCCTCTTTAGAGGTTCTTATTCGTCTCGTCTCATTTTTTTTTTGTTTATTTAGCTGCACACATATTTATCCGTTCGTGTGGAATATAATAATAATAATAATAATAATATCCTCCAGTCCCTTTCGTTTTTATCCGCGTGTTATTTCAACGCCTCCGTCGCCAACTGCTGCTGTCGCGTCGTACCGCTCACATATCCAATATATACCATGTATATATATATATATCATAATACATACGTATATAATATATACATACGTTTATGCGTGGTGCGAATTGCTATCGATTATATAATGGTTAGTATACATATACACCTAATATCCGTTCCGGTTTGACGGACCACAGCTGACAACGGATACTGACAGCATCCGGTTGACGCGTGATAACAGTGCCGGAGTTTACACGCCTACGAGTTATTACGATATCATATTATTATTATGTACTGCGCCGTTCCATAAACGCAATATCCATTTCAAAACTAAGGGTACGGCACCTGGCCCGCCGTATTGTCCCCCGTTTCTCTTTACACGTTTAATCCCAGTTTAAAGAAAAATCAAACGTGATGCAGGCATTATATACGTCTTGTAATACGCTAATAATATGTTGTACGCGCCGTATAATACATCAGCTGCCTCGGGTGTGTATATATAGGTTCATCTCGTCGTACGAATGTATCGGATTTCAGAGAGATGTCGACGTTTAAGGTTTTTTTCGTACTTATATAATAATATAATTGTACAAAGTATATACGTGCGTACAAAAATATAAAAAAAAAAATCTTTTTAGACAAATTGTTACGAACATTACGACGTGTTTTTTTAAGAGGACCATAATATATATTACACACGATTGGCGCGTTTGGAGGGAACGACTCGCGTCGTATCTCGGGATGAGCGAGGGTGTATAATAATATATATTATACATACACGACGTATACTATATTAATACCCACCATCGATTGGAGATAAAAACTTGGCAGTCGAAAACGGTCCTAGATATAACGTGCGACGTATCGACGCGGAAGTCGCGACTGTATCGAAAACGAGTTTCTAGTGTATCTAACTCACGCTGCAAAAATAATATAAGCCATCCCGGGAAAACGCTTTCTATAACAAAATACACAATATAGAGAAGGATCTTATTCTGTTATTTTTCCCTTTCCGAGCTGGCGTGAAAAATATCCTAAGCAAAACTAATGGATGCACGTTTTCGATAAATTGTCCCATTGAGCGCTTACAGCAGATGTTTATCCGGTCGGCGGGCGACGGTGGACTTTCGCAACACCCTGCGATGTATCTTTACATTTTTACTGAGGGAAAACCGTCATAATATTCTATTCCAAAAACTTATTTTCATCTCTACTTGTAAAGGTTCGGAACAGTCGAAGTAATAATAATGCCTACTCTAACCTCACGGGCCGTCCGTAATAATAAGATCACAATAAAAAAAATATAGTGACCGACGTCCGTATTTAATTATATTCTTGATATGGAAATATACTTAGAATACACATACTGAAGTACAGCTAATAAATAATAATTTAATATAATTTAAATTAAAGAGTTTTAAATTCGTGTTAATAATAAACGATAAAAGTATTGTATACAAACCACAGAACATTACGTTTTTGCAGGATAAACGGGTTATTATTAATTTACAACGATACGGCGATATTAGACATTCTGATAAACAACACAAAAAAAAAAAAAAAAATTATGAATAGGGAAAGACGCGGTATTTATTCTGTAAAGATACCAAAAATTGACAAAAAAATATGGTGGCACACTCAGTATAATATAAAATAAAATATTATATATAGGTACTTAATATTGATACGAATACAAAACGTACTCTGGTATTAGTGTTATAAAGTTGTTGTTAATATTATATTTTTTTTAGTGTGTAAATGATAAACGGTTAATTGTGTAGTGTTCAATATCTTACCTTAATGTATTTTTTTTCTTTTACCTGCTCCAAAACAAATGAAAACCCATTACTTTTATAAGAGTGGGAATAAAAAATAATTTATAATAAAATACGTACGCGCACAAGGCGAGAGAAAACAACCAAACAAAAAGAGTTTTTTTAAAATAACATACTAGGTATATAAAATAATAATGTAGTTTTGTAATATTGTTCCTCGGTAACCATATGTCGCCGCATGCACAGGTACCTGTGGTCCGCCAGGATCGTTAACTCGTTCCACACCCTTTCCGACCTGGCAAGATTAAAACCCTCGTGTAAGTGTATGTAACAGATTGGAAATTCGTCTTTAGAAACCCTTTTTCACACTTTTTCTTACCCGCACCCATATGTCTTACCGATATTACGCCGGGCAACAGATGACGGCGAGACTTAGCTGGCACTCGATCATGGACTGTTAATCGATGTCCCCCTTCAGCACACCTGTTTGGTCATACGTTAAAAATATATAGAAACAATTTTACATTGTATACCTATACATTTAAAAATAATACAATTCAATCTTCAGTGTTTACTTCGTTTCAGCGACAAATTGTTCTCAAAAATTGTATTTATAAGTGTGAATACTCAGTAATTTTTTCTGTGAATAAAAAAATTAAATTAATCATTTAAAAAATATTTATTGTATCAATAATTGATTTAAAAAATAAACATTAAAAATATTTAGTTACTCCATTTAATAATAATATATATATATATAACACATGGTCAATGATAGCAAATAAAAATGTGTACATCTGATTTTTATACTATTTGTCTGAAAATTTGTATTCAACATTTGTAATGTTGATATTACAAAGTGAAAAAAATAACATTATCAACTATGATAAAATAGTTAATGACTTTTGTCCTATTTCGTAACGATAAGAAAATAATGTTATGAAATGTCAAATACTGATATCACATCAAGGCTAACCCAAAAATAATTTAAATTTGATAATAAAATATTATACAGCAATAATTTTCTCGGTTAGTTTTTAGTTTAAAATAACATTCAAAGTTTGTTATCTATAATTGTAAATTGCAGGATGTTATACAATTTAAATATCACACATTTGCAAGTTCCATTTATATTTTCAAGACCTCGCTATAACACAAATAAAATGTATATTCTGGTTGTTTTTGGCGAGTATCACGACTAATTGGATACTGTCTCTACTGCTTGCCTCAACAGTGTGCGCAATTAATTATCTCAATTATAAGAGATAAATACGACGTTTCTGTGCCGGGAACAATTAGGAGTTTTCGGGGATGAAGGTGGCAGGTAAGAAACTGAAACAAGGCTGCAAGTTCGTTTAATCATTACCAAAACGCCCGTGAGAAAGTTTTCGAGCTTTCCCTGCCCGTATTCCATGTATTTCGTTGCCGTGTGAACTTTTTGATAAATAGCTTTACGTCCGAACGATATTCGAATCGTTTAAGTCTTTTTAAACCGACTTACTTTCCACCCTCCCTACACTAACTCCGGAGATGATAGTCCGATATTATAATAAAATTGCAATTAAAGTTTCGCGCCGGTGGTGGATATATAGTCGTACTCGCGGTGTGTGACGTGTGCGTTTTCTCTCACAATTAGTTGTGCGCACCGGTGGCACGCTTCAGTGTGTGAGGCTGGGTAAGGACACTGCAAAAGTTCTGCCGCCGTTATATACCTTCCGTGCACCATGCCGGCGAGGAGAGTTCGCAGAGTTGACAGAAAACCACCGCCTCCTTTGAGTTTATCCGGACCCGGGGATTTTCCGACCAATTAAAGTTGCAACCTAATTACTACTATACCCTTTAAGGCGGATGCACGTGTGTATGTGCACAAGTTTATACTTACACACACACACATATATATATACTATACAGCTGAGTCGTAAGCGGAGAAAGTGTGTGACGGCAGGCAGGGTAGTATGTACGATGTTGTTGGCGGGGTCTTTTGGAAATGATTTATCAGCACAGACGCCGAGAATATTATGAATCCGACCGGAAACGCGCTTAGACCGGCGAAACATCCGGTCCGATGAATTAAGTATAAGAGCTCTCTAGTATGGTCTGCGTATTATAATTCACTCCGTGGGGGTGATATCAAACCGAGCTCTAATGAATATTGGATTGTATTTATTTTCGATCGCGTCGCGTCGCTGTAGGTTTTGCGAGTTTCCGTGTTGGCACGCACCGATCGCAATCGGTGTTAAACATATTATTTCACGGCTAATTAAATTCTCAAACGACCACGTTTTATCATTATCATCGTCATCATCGTCATCTCATTAATTCTTTAACGAAACTGCAGGGTAATGCTATTATTGTTGTCGTATAATATAATACTCCTGCCGTGTGTTGGCGCTAAAGTGCTAAAGTGTGTATTGGTCGTAAACCTACTATGAGCTTTAAAGCGTCTGTTGTTAACTTTTTTGTTGCGCATGTTATCAGACATGTTAATTTTGTGATTTTGTTTTTTCGAAAATATAGTGCTATATTTGCCTGCACGTCTCATTTTGTTTCGTCAAACGTTGATAAACGAGATCAATATTATTTTGCATATTGTACTGAATAATCGTACACAATCGTCTAATTAAATCCACAGACCTCTGGTCCACCCCCGGGGATGTGAATATTCTCGGCGGACACACAGAGTTGGTGTAAGATTTATAACGTCCCGCGGTATCTGCTTGAGCGATAAGCCGGCCATGCGCGACGGGCACGTTGTGTGCCGGCGGGTTGGCGAGGAGCGCCGGGAAAAACCATTGTCGTTGGGCATACACAAAAATGTAATTTGGAAAAGCCGTTAATGTCAAACGCCCGAGCAACGGCACATAAATATCACTTCTTACGGCAAGTAGTGTGCAGGGGAATGGAACTCTGCGGCATGTTGAGCGGGGTCATTTTTCGGCGCGCTTGAAATAAAGATGATGCCAAAATATGAATTACGAGTTTTCATTAAACGCCATTTGGACGGTGGTCATAAAACTGGCCAATTGACTGTGCTCCAACAACGATCTGGAGGCGTTATAAATACCTGAACACAAGGCCACTTGTGAAATATTATTCAAGTGTGTTCAATGACGCGTTCGGTGTGCCCGTTTGCATATGTTATTTTGTTTCAAAAATTCAATACTTTTAATTAAAACATCGTCAATAGTAATAACCGTATTACATTACCAAAATAATCGTGTATAAGTACTACTTATATCAGCTATATCAATACTCTCAACACCGTTAAACAATGTGTTATTTTTGTTCTTACGTAATTCCTGTATTCTCACGGGTTAATGTTTCGATATTGAAAATTATATGATTTAGGTAATAATAAAAAAATTAAGATCGTACATTTTGATTTGAGAATATAGTCTGATTAAAATTAAAAACTACTAAAAAGTCACTAGTTTCGGTAGAATTCAATTATTACGAAGAATCATAATAAATAATGCCATATATTATTATAAACTATATGATACCTATGCAATAAATATCTGTTCTTTAGATAAATTAAATATAATTTAATAATGACTTATAAATTATGTTTTCATTCAGATAACAGTTATCCTAAACTACACAATCTATACCTAGTTACTGTATATATATTATTTATATACATTGATTAATGGATTTACTGGATTATCGCATCTTGTATTACAAACATTTCTGTTACCTATAATTAATATAACAATACAAATATGTATTTAATTCTATAAAACTGAACAATATGCAAGCATTTATCTATAACTCAATCATATGGTGTAGATAAAACGTGATCAAGTAGCATAATTATACATCGAATTGCAAGCAATTTATTGTACAACTAATAAGATACTATATAGTTATGTGTTATGTGGTAGAGTTTTAAATAGTTCAAAAATATTCGATTCAGAGATATATGTGCTCCTTTATTTTGTACTATGAAACTACTTCAATTGTATTATATCCCCTTTGTTGACCAAGTCAATAAACATACGAAAGCTTCCCGATTTGTGTCAATTTGTTCCGAACCTTGGACCCTCATGGGACACATTCGCCCATAAATCTAGAAGAATCTGACTTTTCTGTGTGTCTAAGATTATATTTTAACAAATTGATTTCAATGGGACCCAGAAGTTTTCGAAATATGGTCGGAGTAAACATCTGGCATGTTTTGTAAGCTAATACTGACTTCAGAACACTAAAAAGACAGATAGGTAAAGTATGAAAAAAAAATCGGCATAATTATATTGTTCGTGCGGAGTATTAAATTTAACATACTATAGTGCACAAATAAGTTTGTAAGGCCGGATTTGCCTCCCGTTTTAACATCCCTGCCACCGTAGTCGTGTTTCATAAATGTCACAGTAACAAACTTTTTTCGCATCCTGGGAACAAAACTTCCAGAGAACACGTTGTTCGTTGCGTGCAATGCTACTATATACCCGTTGTACACTATATAGTATATAAGCTATCGAGAAGCTGCGAAATCCGTTTAGCGAACGTTAAGCTGACAAGCCGACGTAGGGCGTATTCGGTTACTAATGAAATTCTAGCAAAATAAAATAAATACAAAAAAAAGAGAAAAAATAAAAAGTCCATCCCAGGGGCTCCACCGACTATTTACACACACACACACACACACACATATATATATATATATGCACGGAATCGAATGTCCCGCAGACCTAATTGTGTGCTGAGCAAGTGGTAGAAGAGACGAGGGACGGGAGGGGTTTAACGAACCGCCCGGACCACGATGTTCCGTAACATTACAATCCAGAGGGAGACCGTGTCGTAATTAAAGGCTTCGATGGCCAGGTCGAGGTGGTGGGAAGGGGTGGGTGGCGAATTCAATGCGACTTTGTTCGCCCTGTAATTGTAGTTAGCTGAAGTTCCAGGGAACGACCCCGCTGCAGCAGCACCCTCTGCACGTTCGTCGTGTACATCCGATACAACCCCACCGTGCTCGTCCACCGTGGCCATAATATTTCAACAAACCTATGTACGCAGGTTGTACAAATACACGTGAAAGGCAATAATTGGGTCCATTCATCACCGAATGATTTCACACCACTTTCCGCCCGCCCGAAAAACCGGACACGGACGGACGTTTCCCGTCCTAATCTGCATCGACTACCCACACTCGGCATTCCGCCAACACCATTTAACCACTTTACGCACTTGTGCGATCGGCGTGCATAGCTGTATACCGTATTGTATATAATTATTATAGGCTTCGGCTTACTGCGGGTCATTTCACTTGTAGTAAACCGACTGGAATTTCAGTTCACCCCCGCCCACGTGATGCAGACGTGCTGTTGTAGTGCTTAAAAACCATATTGCCCAATCACCATTAACGAATGTTGAGTTTTTAATGTTTTATTTTATTTTTTTTTTTTTTGTTCTTTTCAGAATATTAAACAGTGTCGTTCTGAAAACATATCTTTCGGTAAAACAATCGTAACGTTAGGTTGAACAATGATAAATGATTATAATATTAATTACCAGCTTAGATATGCGTACCGTGGTTTACCACTATTGTACGCAATTCAATTTATAACATGACTATTCACGTGGATTTTACTCTCTATTTTGATACGATATGATTTCAAATGAAATATTTTAAACTTAAATCACTATCTAGGCCAGTGGTTCTTAAACTTTTTTTTCGCGTACCACTCATGTGTATTATTAATTAGTCGCGTACCACCACTTATGACTAAAATAGAACTATCCAAAATTGCGATATATTTCTTTCAAATAATGAGGTAGTAAAATACTACATACAGTACAATTATTTCTTATTTATTATAAAAAATCGACATAATAGATCGACATCAAGTTTATTTCGAAATTTGTTTTTTACTACGCGCATTGAAGAGAAACCAATTTCACAAAGATAAGTAGTTGTAAATATTATTAAAAATAATAATGCTTTTGGATATTTGTTTTTAATTTTTATCCAAAACATTCTAATTTAGTGAAATTAATTTTCAAATTTTCATCGCACGATAATTCTATCAAAGTTTCATTTTCGTTTTTAGTTGAGGATGTAGCAATTGTACGTCGTACGCATTGTAAAGAACAATATTATTATAAGTAATATAATTTTTAATTTATTTGTATTTATCCCTTAACTTTTTCAAACAAATACAATAAAAAATATCTATTTATTTACTCTTCGTTCTACCACTATGTGTGAAATTTCGTGTACCACCATTTAGTCTTCCACGTACCACTGGTGGTACGCGTACCATAATTTTAGAACCGCTGATCTAGGCACGTAAAATGTAAATAATCAAAATATGTTTTCTACCAAACCAATAAACAAAAATAAACATTTAATGAGGTGTTTTTACATTTTTATCATACTTCGTTAAGCACATCATTTATCTATTATTCTTTATACCATTTCCAAAATATGATTATGTATGTATTTTAAGACTTATCAATCTAACTCCATTTTAATAATCTTTTTAATCCGTGTGCAATCCACTTCCATCACGCGTAACTTGGTCGAGTAAAACGATTTTCAGTATAAATTGCTAGCGAATGTAATATATAGGATATGAAATACGAGCGAGCACTTTTTCACTTTATTCCCGATAATTTTCTTCTTGGAAATTACACTATATAGTGTTTTCTCCAAAGGTTTAATACACTATAGTTATAGTATTATGAAGCGAGCAATAAATGTAAATTTTTAACTGCACTTCAAAGATTCTTATAAAAATCCATGTGCTGGTGGAACAGTATTATATAACATTCTGCTAATAACGTTCCTCGATTATTTTTCCCGTGAACCGGAAAAATATTCCCCTCCTCTTCACACCAGCCCACAAGACTGCCACTAAAATTGTGAATATACTATTAAGAAAAATTCGTTGTCGTTTCCCATGTAAACGATTATTAGAACTAGTGGAAGTTTAATAGCGTCAGCTATGCTATGGAGCGCGCCACGGTTAATATGTAGTTTAATAAAAGGTCTCTCCAACTCTCTCTCTCTCTCTCTCTCTCTCTCTTTCTCTCTATCTATGTATCTGTCTTTCTCATTCTCTCTCACCATCCATGTCGCTCACATACACTCGTTTCCTATCCCTTAATAGCCGCCATAATATTATCTGAGTTTGACATAAATGCTATTCAGCCTGGCTGTCGTCCAAAAGTCCTCGTGGGTCTCTGGTTGCCGAGAAAGAGGAAAACGAATTATTCGAGGGGTGAGGTGGTGTGTTTATATTAAGCTATATATATATATGTATGTATTATTATATCGTAGGAATTGCCAAAAAACAAACAAAAACAAAACCAAAACCTATCCTCTAAAATCACGTATTCTGAAAATACTGTTAGGCACTAACGTGTTCCATCTTTAAATATAATATACCATTGTATTACTTTTGGTTTTTTTTAATTCAACAATCAGAATTTTACTCAAAGTGTATTTTAATATTCTATTGTCTACTATTATAATATAATTTCTGTCATATAAAATATAACAAAAACAGAATTACCGATAACTGTATTAAAATATTGGTTTACCATAGTTTTTTTATTTAATTTAAACTCATATATATCAAATTACTTAGTCCATTTATTCATTATAATTTAGATTTGTCAGTTTTAATTTTGAATAAACTATTTTCAACAGTTTTCATTTATTTGCATAACGATCACAATTTTTTTATGATTTCATTAAGTTTTTCACTCAAAACGTAATGTCAACTTTAATTTTAATGCGATCATAATAGGAACTCTTTCGCAGGAATTCAGTATGCGTTGAATAATGAATATATTATTACATGATATACTATATATATATGTATATTGCATACATATATGTACATAATATTTGGTAATGTCGGCCGTATATTTGACACGCTTGTGGCCTAACCATGGCCGGCGAGGTTTTTAATTACTTCAAATGCTCTCAGTGCCCCTCGGTGCTCGTTTAACCGACACGAAATAACTGTTTTCGTTAATTGCGTGCTTGCTGCCGGAGCACAGTAGTATATAATATAATAATATATACCGTCCCTAGGTTAGATTCTCCCTCGCCCCCCTACCCCCCCTCCCCCCACAAACAAAGAAGAGCCACCGTTTGTCGCGATTACGTGTTAAACAAGTTCTGAACGAAAAACGTATTTATAGCGTTGGCGTGTTAATATTAACGATTGTTTGCCGAAGATCGTAATGATAATGATAATAATATGTAGGTAAATGGCAGGCTAGGGTGAAGTAGTATAAAGGACTTTTAAAAACAATTTCAAACACGACAACCGAGAACCTGGTACGATCGGATAGCGTGTAATTCGACCCGGGGATTGAGTATTATCGAACTAACGAGGTGTTTATTTGTTTCAATTTTCTGCTTTTATCCATGATGACGGCGCGCCGCAATTCGGAAAAAACAAGAATTAAACTAAAAAAAAACTTTTTCAATATTGAGTTAATAACATACTATTGCATATAAATACTCTAATTAGACGTATAATTATTGTAATATCGTATGGAATACCGTAGCACTCACAAGTACGGTGTCTGGCACTGGACTGAAAAATCATCCGCTCACGTGATTACATGTATCTAAATTCTAGTATTGCAATGAAATGAAAAAGGCATAAATTAAACGTTAAAAAACGCTCGTCCTACGGTCGTAGTCCGTGGAGGATGACATAATTTTTAAATTAAAATTAATAAAATTATCGTAGAACTGTTTTGGTGTGACGTGGAATTCGATTAAAATGTACGCGCCTAATCCGATTTCCATCATTGCGCGTGGTGCGACCTTTCGCGGTCCGGCCCGCTGCAGAGGTTTTGCGGAAAACGAGTGAAACATTTTCAGAGGTGAAATGATTAATACCCCTTGTCCAGCGGCGACTATTATTACACATAATTCGGTACGCCGTACAGCTGTGGCGGTGATGGCAGTGACATAATTAACAGGTCCGGCACGGAATGGCCGTCAGACAGACTCTCTCTCTCTCTCTCTCTTTCACTATATAATATATTATTATGTACGGTGTATGTATGTGTATAGTACACGCCACGCAGACGTATCCCGACAAATGTGTAACTCTCCGCCCCCGCCGGCCGTTTGACTTCACCCTTAAGGGTGGTGGTGGTGGTGGTGGTCGAGGCGATTTGAGCGTGTGTGCGTGTGTAGTGATGAGGGGGGGGGGTGGCGGCAGCCGTTTAATCCGGCATTAATCTGCGTGGTGAGACGGCCCTGTGGTCGAGAAAATCGTCAGACGCCCGGGTCCGGAATGTCGCCGAATTAATCTTGTGGCAGTGTGAATTGGTCTGGGATAGCGGTGAGACCACCCGAAACGTGCAGTTTTAGGTTCAGGACTTTGAGATAACGTCGTGTTTAATTTATCGTATCTAATAATGTTATTATAGGTGGTGGAAAATTTGAACTTGTGACTGGCGTATAAAATACAAGATACGTGACACTAACGCAGCCACTTAATTATAATATTTATACAATATTACAGTTTCATCTTATATTGACTAAATGAGCACGAAAAAACTCATGATATCCACGAATTAATAAATTGTTTTATTTAATTGGGGAAATATGCAATAATATAAACAAACCTTGTTATTTTAAATTTCTTTAACATATTCTATTACTTTTTTCTTTCGAAAAGTATCAAGTAAACCTTAAATATAGGGATAACTGAAAAAGTACTTACATTTTTTAAAACAGTTTTGTTATCCGAGTAGTGGTGTATTTTAGAGGGGAGGGCTGTCGGGGGGGGGAGGATATGATACCCCTTTAGTACGTGTAATATATAAATTATTTTGTAATTAAGTATGCAAATATTAATATTATTATTTTTTCCATACATTTTACGCGTGTATATAATATACGAATACGACTTCATAGACCAATTATTTTCGTTGGATTATTTTTTTTAATCTTAACTATATTTTAGTTTATGTTAAGAAATATAATATATATTTATATATAAATTGGCGTTACCTCCATTAAAAAATCATAGATATGCTACTGTGTCCAATGTGTTTACAGAGAAATACAAAATATCAATGTTGAACCAACATATTTCTTGTTTCGCTTAAAATCCAAATATTTACGAGAAAATGAAACTAATTATTAAATTTAAATGTATTATTCTGTGTCAATATTATGAAGTATAAATTTATTATTATTACACTGTTTAAAGTTAGCGGTCAACACAATACGTTTCGGACGATTCTATACAAAAAACAATTGACAATTAAGATGCATATTATATTCAAGTTTAAACTTTTAATTTCATAAATAAAAAGTATTTTTCTACGTTTTTTTTAAATTCTAACCCTCTCGTCGTCGAGGACATATCTGGGTAGGTACATATGGAAAATGTCGCTCTATCATATATCAAACCAACCTTCGGTGCTCCTAAATGTAAAAATATATCAATAATAACGCAGAGGTAATGTTAAATTTACAAATGTATCCAGAAATGTGTAAGACGTGCAAAAATGACAAAATGTAACCTTTATCTGGAAATCATTAGCAAAAAATCATAATTTTTATGGTCATGATATTGTGATAAAAATGTATGTCTCAGTTAGCCATGTAGAATTAAAAAAAAAACACGCAAATCCCATATTTTCTACGTCCCGACAATAATAATACACTCGTTTTACGCGCATCGCGTTCAAACGATATACTGTTCTATATTATAGTCACAAAGAAACACGCCATCACGTGTCCGGGTTTCGTGGTGTGCTCGTTTTGACGTTATAGGTACACGTGTAAAATTGTCTTCGTACCTGTGTATTTTAATATCGAACAACACTGTCTGACTGAATAAATAATTATTGTTGACTCGTGTTACAGCATATTGTTTTAATATACGTTCTATAATTATCGGGTTACAAATACAGTTTTAATTGACGAGGAAAAAAAAATTGGCAATTTAAATATAGGTTCCATAAAGGTCCGTCTAATACAATATCTACCACCCGGTCGTCGTCACATACTACCATAATAATAACGTCATTTTTTTCTTCATACGAGACATATAATATTACCTGCATTATTAATTTTTTTTCATAATTTTCCTCGATTTCAATAAATTACATAACTCTAAGCAAAAAAAGGTACCTAGTGAATTGTTTTAAATAACCGTTGGTCATGTAGCTACATTACAAAAATGATTTTTGTGCCAATAACATTTCGTGATAATATATAAACACGTATTCTTCTCAGATCTCTTCTTCTTATTAAATCACTCCGACGGATACTCGACCAGGAGTATTAGTTGTATCCTTTTCATGTTTTGTCGCCACGATATTAAAGACGGCATACCTTAGTCGGGCGCCACTGCTCCATTTATCGCACGTCATCTGTACTCAGAAAATGACAAACCTATACCTACCTCTCCACGGGTCACAGGCGCCGAAAGGACAAACTCATGTCGTCGCTGCTTTTCGTCGGTTCTATTGTTCCCCAAAAAGGGACTAAATTTTATTGTAAGCCCCTTGTTATTTTTTTCTCCTATATTATAACAGTGGCGTATAGGCGCCGACGCCACAGTCTGTGTTTATCGACTACGAATCGTCATTTTTTTTTCTTTCATATTTCTATTTAATTGTCCGTGACAATGGTCAAACGTTCAAATGAAAAATAAAATATTAAACATTCCGGAACCACTTCTGCGTTTAGGGGAAAAAAGATTAAGGTATCGTCCGACGAATATTATCCATCGGACATCATGTTACGACTTCGTAATGAACGAATAGGGTCCAAATACCAATGAATTTATTTGCATATTTTGTGTAGGTATTCATTTTAATCGGCATTTTTAACATATTTTCCATTCGCCTCATTGTATATAAAGAAAATGTAATTTTACTGAACATATTTCTATGGAATTTTGTTTTTAAATTAAGAATAAAATGCTATTGTGGTTGAAAGAATTTTTTGAATATATTCCAGTAGGTACATTTTTAAACTATATTAAATCATATTAATTAATAAATATTTTCTATGCAAGCTTATATAAATATATATCTATATATTATATTTTCTTAAAAATCGGCTTCACACTCGTTCAGTTTGGCCAGAATCCAACATTTTGAATATTGTATATAAATAATGTTGTTTTATATTAACATTATTTATAAAAACTAAAAATAACGCACATATTTTAATAAATTAATGTTTTCTAGTATTTAACTTATAATTAATCAAAGTATTTAATATATTTGTTCACAATAAGTATAATTCATATTTGTTTTTTCTTTAAATTGAAATCGTTCAGCCATAAAATTATTTAAAAATACATAAATACCTATACATATATTTTTTAAACTGAACGAATTCTTAGTTTTAGAGGTGTCCATCATAAAAAAAATCTCCATTCTGATACAATAAATTATTTGTCTGTGGAAAAAAAACAAAAACCGTTTTCACTTCGTTAACTTTTGTTGTAGACATAAAAAAATCGCTGTTATATTTTTACAGTGCAATATTTAAAGTGTAAAACCTTCACCGTTATGAGCGATAAAAAATTCAAATATGCAAGATGATTCCCGTTGCAGGCCAATTATTTGGTTCATATAAGCAAATCGTGATACTCAACCAATAGAGACGAATGCACTAAGAAGTACGTTAATACTGTCCGTTTACTACGTCTTATAATGCAGCTAGGTATACAGTTTACTACCAACGGCAATAATACGGAGGAATAGTGTGTGTGTGTTTGTGTGTGTGTGTGTGTGTGTGTGTGTGTGTGTGTGTGTGTGTGTGTGTGTGTGTGTGTGTGTGTGTGTGTGTGTGTGAGAGAGAGAGAGTGAGAGAGAGAGAGGAAGCGTGAAACGGTGTGACGACCGCGTCGGTGGTTGGCGGCGCCCGACGCCCGCGTGGACGAGCAACAATTTATATTAAAAAACTTTTTTTTTTCTCCTCTGAAAAACCTATATTT